>CM056723.1:14354979-14954979 GCA_029844215.1 Przewalskia tangutica
CGTGATACCGACCTTCATCGGCCCGGCCGTTAGAGAGTTTCGGATGTATTCCCGTGAGCTTCCGCATCCTCCCGAAAGGAGATTGAGTTTTGCATTGATTGGCGCCGATACTCGACCGATATCTATTCCGCCATATAGGATGGCACCGCCGAGTTGAAGGAATCAAGGACCGGTTGAAGGACTTATTGGAGAAAGGCTTTATTAGGCCAAGTGTGTCTCCTGGGAGCACCGGTGTTATTTGTAAAGAAGGACGGACGCAGCTGCGTGTGTATTGATTACAACGGTGAACAAGGTAACTATCAAGAATAGATATCCTCCCCGTGATTGACGATTTGTTTGACCAACATAGGTGCAAAGTGTTTTTCAAGATAGACCTACGGTCCGTTATCATCAGTACGAGTTAGAGAGGTAGATATCCCAAAGATCGCATTCAGACCCTGATGGGCACTATGAGTTCGTGGTGATGTCTTTCGGTTTGACCAACGCCCAAAGCAGATTCATGGATTTGATGAATAGGGTGTTCGTGCCATTCTGGATATGTTTGTTATAGTTTTCATTGATGATATCTTGGTGTATTCGCGCACAGAGCGAGAGCATACTGGTCATTTGAGGACGGTATGAGTCCTCCGAGACCGCAATTGTATGCCAAGTTCTCAAACGCGAGTTCGCTAGCTTCGTGGCTTTCTTAGGGCATGTTATCGGGCCGATGGTATTCGGTTGATACAACTAAGATTGAGGCAATCAAGACTTGGCCTGCACTCCACTACGCCGACGGAGGTGCGCAGCTTTGGGCCCGCAGTTATTATCTGAGATTTGTAGAGAAGTTTGCTTCTATTTCAAAGATTTTGACTAAGCCGACTCGTAAAGCGCTATGTTCCGTGGACGGATACTTGTGAGGAAAGTTTTCAGCTAAAGGAGAAGTTGACAACCGCCCCAGCCTTACTCTTCCGAGGGCTTAGATGGGTATGTGGTTTATTGTGACGCGTCAGTGTCGGGCTTGAGTGCGTCTTTGATGCAAAGACGGCAAGTTTATATCTTATGCAACCCGACACCATACGAAAAATGAGAAGAACTATCCCACACATGACTTGAGTCGGGCAGCGGTGATTCATGCCTTAAAGATCCGGAGACATTATTTATATGGAGTTCATGTGACATTTACACGCACCACAAGAGTCTCCGAGATATCTTCACCAGAGGAGCCGAACTTGCGGAGACGGTGGTTGGAACTACTTAAGGATTACGATGTTGATATTCTATACCACCCAGGGAAGGCCAATGTGGTGGCAGATGCCCTTAGTCGCAGATCGATGGGTAGTCTGTCTGATGTTCAGCCAGAGAAGAGGGATATGGTCCGAGAGTTACATCAGTTAGCGAGCCTTGGGGTTCGTTTGGTTGATTCGGATAGTGAGGGAATTCGGGTTCGAGAGATTGCCGAGTCTTCTATCATCGAGGAGGTAAGGAGGCGACAGTATGAGGATCCGATTCTGGTTCGGTACCGAGATGCAGCTCTCCAGAAGGAGAAGAGTCTATTTGAGGTAGCGCCTGATGGGGTGCTAAGATTCGAGGGCCGGTTGTGTGTTCCCGATGTGACAGGACTTCGTCAGCAGATTTTGGGGGAGGCACACAGTGCTCGTTATTCTATTCATCCGGGGTCGACTAAGATGTACCATGACCTCAGATGCGTGTATTGGTGGGATGGCCTAAAGATGGACGCCATGGAGTTCGTGGCACGCGTGCGAATTGTCGCCAGTTAAGATTGAGCACCGAAGCCCTGGTCATTGCAGGCCATTGATATTCCAACTTGGAAGTGGGAGGTGATAAATATGGATTTTGTTACAGGGCTACCTACCACTCAAAGGAAGCATGATTCCATTTGGGTGATTGTCGACAGGTTGACGAAATCAGCCCACTTTCTTCCGGTCAGAACGACGTTTTCAGCTGAGGACTATGCCAGATTATATATTAGAGAGATTGTGAGACTGCACGGAGTCCCAGTGTCGATTATATCAGATAGAGGGGCCCAGTTCTCGGCTAACTTCTGGAGGTCTTTTCAGAAGGGGTTAGGGACACAGGTGAGTCTCAGTACGGCGTTTCATCCTCAGACAGACGGACAGGCCGAGCGCACTATCCAGACACTTGAGGATATGCTGCGGGCTTGTGTTATTGACTTCAGGGGTAGCTGGGAGGATCACTTGCCTCTTGTGGAGTTTGCTTACAACAATAGCTACCATTCCAGTATTCAGATGGCGCCTTATGAGGCCTTATACGGGAGAAAGTGCAGGTCACCGATAGGCTGGTTCGAGGTGGGAGAAGTCCAGTTAGTCGGGCCAGACTTAGTTCACAGCGATGGATAAGGTGAAGCTTATCCAGAGCGGTTGTTGGCGGCTCGTAGTCGCAGGTCGATGCAGATCATCGCGTCGACACTTGGAATTCGAGATAGATGATTGGGTTTTCCTAGCGTATCGCCCATGGCGGCGTGATGAGATTTGGAAAGAAAGGGAAGCTTAGCCCAAGGTACATTGGGCCAGATCGATTGTCCGTAGGTAGGCGCGTTGCTATGAGTTAGATCTTCCGTCCGATTTGGAGGCTGCACCCAGTTTTTCATGTGTCTATGTTGCGGAAATGTATTGGAGATCCAGCTAGAGTGCACCCGATTCATGGTGTCCAGGTGACAGAGGAGTTATCGTATGAGGAGAGTCCCATAGCGATACTCGATCGACAGGTTAGACGGCTTCGGACGAAAGACGCGCTTCCGTCGCGTCCTATGAACGGAAACAGGAGGAAATGACGTGGGAAGCAGAGGATGACATGATGAAGAAGTATCCTCACTTATTCCCTATACCTCCAGGTAACCTACTTTCCTGCTTGTTAGTTGTGATTTAGCATTTACGCTTCAGTATGTTGTGGCTCGTGGAGCTTCTTACTTGCAAATGAATAGTTAAGAGGGTCTATGTCGATGTTGTGATTTGAGTGAGCCTAGAAGGAACATTCGGGACGAATGTTTCTAAGGGGGGGAGAATGTTATACCCCGTAGTTCTGACCCTACGTACGAGAGCGTACGAAAGTATGTAAGACTTAAAATTTTTAAGGATAGGTTGACAAATTGTTCCGGACGGGTTTTAGTCAACTTTGAGGCGGGTTATGACCCGGAATATTGAGAGTTCCTAAGTGTTTCAAAGGCCTAGGGCGTAGTTCGTTGAGTCTAGTTTCCAACGCAACCAACCGTTCGCCGATAGGGCGTCGGGTAAAGTTATGAGGGTTACAAGTTCAGCGCGTCGGGCGTAAATGCGTTTCGTGCAAAGCGGCGTGGCGCGGCGCGGATGCGAGGCGGCGCCTAAAATCGAGGGGTCGCTGAAGTTGCAGCGCAGCGCCAGGACAACGGGCGCGGCGAAGATCGTGGAGCCCGCGGAAGTTTCAGCGCAGCGCCGGAAGCGAAGGCGGAAATTTGGGCGGAAAAACTTAGAAAGTCTGATTTTTGTTTTAAAAGAGACCATGGGAGGGTGACAAGTGTCCCCCCCCATCTGATTTTCTGCTACATGCAATATATTGACCAAGACTTGGTCACTCTTCCCATCTTTCATCTTCACACTCTCTCTCCCTCTCTCTAAAATCTGCTCCTCCTTCTCTCTAAGAAAACCCAAGAAAAATCTGAAAGTTAAGAGCAAGAAAAGGAAGCTTGTAGCTAGCTTGTTGGCATTGTTGTGGTGGTGTTCTTGGCAAGGAAGCTAGCAATAGTTGGAATAAGTTTTGGCTAAAACTTTAAGGTAACATTTCTTCCTTTAGAATTAGTTCTAAGTGTTGCATGTTTAGAAGAAAGAACTTGTGGTAGTAAATAATGCTTCTAGAATCTTTGCATGTTAGAAAATGTGGCTTGGATATGAAGAATGGGTTAAGAAGAGAGTATGGGCATGTTGTAGCCTAAAAACCACCTTTGAATTGTTAAGTAAATTGTAGTGAACTTATGGGGCAGAATTTTGGGTGTGAAATCCCCTTTGAATTGTTGGATTGATTGAGCCTTGAATGTGGTGTGTTGGATGATAAATTCGGCCTTGAGAAAGGTGGCAAAGTGAGTAGAAACAAAGGAAATGCTGCCCAATTTTCCTTAGAATTTAGTGACTTTGAACTTGGTTTGTTCTATATTAAGATTAGAGGTTAATAAAACGTATCATGACTATTATAGGTTGAATATTACTTGCGGTAGTTTGGACTTGGCAAGTGGATTGACCAAAGAGGTATGTGGAGCCTTCCTATCTCTTGAGCATGAATAGATGTAACTATGTAGTACGGTAGACGTACAAGATTTGGTATTCTTACTTGTTTCGTATATAAAGACTTGTTTCGTTTTAAGAATGTATAAGACCCTCGTTGGGAAAAGTATAATTTTACTAAAGTAAAAGGTTAATAAGACAACTTTATGGGAAGTTGGTTTATTAACTTGATAAAAGGTTAATGAGAAGAGATTTACTCTAAGTAAGATAAGTAAGGGCAAATGACATGAGTTATGAAAGGCAAATTGGTTTAAAGGCACCAATTGCCAAAAGGTTTTATGTATAAGAAAGGGTCACTTTTAAAAGAGTTGAAGTATGTAGTGCTTGGGTTAAATTCCCGGTTTTCTTTTTATTAAAGATGTGATTAAGTGCCTTAACTAAAATGAGAGGGTATATGAACAAGACTAATAAGAAGTTATGAGTTTTCTTAACTTAACTATGACTATGATATGATGATTATTTGAGCTAGGGTAAGAGTATAAATGAGGGGCAAGCCCCAAGACGTTATACCACCTTCTCGTGGTAAGAGTATGAATGAGGGCAAGTCCCAAGACGTCATACCACCTTCTTCAGTGTAAGAGTATAAATGAGGGGAGAAACCCCAAGACGTTATACCAGCTGCTTCAGTGTAAGAGTATAAATGAGGGGCAAGCCCCAAGACGTTATACCATCTGCTTCAGGGTAAGAGTATAAATGAGGGGAGAAACCCCAAGACGTTATACCACATTCGTGGATTTGCTACCCACGATGCGAGGAATACCTCACGCGAGTCCTCGCGAGGCTTATGCGGGTGAAATAGTCCCAGGAGTAGGAGTGCTTATTGATACTACGGGCGCGGTATCCTGTTGTGATCATGAGACCCCTATTTTATGCAGTATTTTATATATGTACTTGTCACTCTCATGGTTAGTAAGGCACAGTAAAAGGTATTTTGACTATCTTCCATGACTACAGTTTACTTTTAAACTATGTTATTATCATTACAGTATTTTCCAGCTTTACATACTTGGTACATATTGTGTACTGACCCCCTTCCTCGGGGGCTGCGTTCATGCCGCAGGTAAGGGTAAGCAGATTGTGGATCCTCGTTCTTAGGATCATTGTTCCGGTGTCAGAAGCTCCATCCCTCCGGAAGCTTGTTTTGTTGGTACGGTTTTCCACGATGTTATAGACTTTGTTTATATTCTGGGTTATGGCGGGGCCCTGTCCCGCCACAGTTGTTATCTCTAGAGGTCTGTGGTCACGTACTTGTTTTGGGCTACAAGAACCAGTTGTATTACAAATACTTTGTTTAAGTATGTTTGTGGAAGGCAGCCTTATCGGCTGGCCAGTTATGATTTACCCTTTTTTTTATGAAGTTATGTGTTGTGTTATGTTCCGCTGCTATTCTCTGACATATACCTGACAGGGTACCCCAGTAGGGTACTAGTCGCGGCCCCGGGGTCGGGTCGTGACATGTACATCCAGAGAGAGTGTATACAAACCATTCTCCTCATTACCAATCCCCCTCACCTTGCCAGATGAGAGGTCCTGAAAGACACAATAGTTGGGAAAAAAAATGACACTACAGTTTAGGTCTTTAGTCATTTTTGATATGGACAAGAGATTAAACTTAAAGGATGGTACACATAAAACTCCTTTAAGTACATCACCTCCACCCAAGTGGTACTCCCCAACAGTTGAGATTTGGGCAGAATCTCCTGTTGGTAGCTGCACCTTCCCTGATCCCTCTGTCAATACATTGTTATGTAAGTGTCTTTTATCAGTGATCATGTGGTTAGTGGCTCCTGTGTCTACAATCCATTTTATCAGTTCTCTTGAGTCAGAGGCATACTTACCTGCCATGTTTACATTGATGTTCTGATGTTCCTTGCTGTCCAGCAAAGCTAGGAGTTTCTGATGTTGTGCAGGTGTGAACTGACTTAGTGTCATTGCCTCTGTAAAGTTTGAGTGAACAGGCTGATCATGTGTGTAATTCTCATGAGTTGTATTGCCTCCTGTTACTGTATAAGCTTTCTTCCCTTTACTCTTGAAGTTTTCTGGATAGCCATGAAGTCTGTAGCAAACTTCTTCTACATGTCCAGTCTTCTTGCAGTAGTCGCACTTCATCAATTGAAAGCAATCTCTCTGGAAATGACCTTTGATCTTGCAATGGTCACAAAAGGCATTTGGATTGTAGTTCTTCTTCTGTTTTCCAGTTCCATTTCCTCCTCTGTTAGTCCCAGATTTGGAAGAGAACATGGCAGATAGTTCCATTGATTCGTGCATTGCCCTACTATTGGAGCCAAGCATCATCCTCTGGCTCTCCTCTTGATTCATCATGGCATATGCTTGATTCAGTGAGGGCACAGGCTGCATCAAAAGGATCTGACTTCTTACTTGACCATAGCTTTCATCTACTCCCATTAGAAATTGTAGTAGCCTTTGGTGTTGAAAGTGATCCACAAATTCTTTGGATTTTGGGCAACATGATGGGGCTGGCATGATGGAGTCATATTCGTCCCATAGATCTTTGAGTCTAGAGTAATATAACGACATTGACAGTTGTCCCTGTCGCATAGAAACAATTTCCTTGTGGAGTTGGAAGGTTCTAGAGCTATTTACTTTGTCAAATCTTTCTTTCAATTCTTCCCATATAGTGTAGGAGTCTGAGTTGTACAACATTCCAGTTAGAAGATTTTTGTTTACGTTTCCCATAAGCCAAGACACAACTATCGCGTTACATCGCTCCCATATTTGTGTCAAGTTTCCATGGAGGTTTTCTTTTCGTACACTTCCATCTATGAACCCTAACTTGTTCTTTCCTAATAAAGCCAGCTTCATGGCTCTACTCCATAATGTGTAATTATCCATGCCATTTAATGTGATCCCAACTGACAGGGATCCAGGAGCATCTGAAGGGAACAAGTACAGCGGATGATTGTGGTCAATAGTAATCGCTGCTGTACTTGTTCCTCCAGAGTGTTCTTCTCCTGTGTTTCCCATGCCTGGATCTTAGGAACGACAGAAAATAACAATCAATATAAAGGAAAAGAAAATAAAGAAAAAAATGAAAATAACCGTAGAATATCAGGAATCGACGGATCTAACTTCAGGCTGAGTTTTCGAACAAGATCCACATGTCTGTGAGCTTCTCGCACCTTGCATGTGTCGCTCTTCAGCAGATCTGTACGGATCCTTCGTTGAAAACCACATAATCTTCATGCATCTTGTAAAGAAGGTTCAGTGGTGGCAAAGCCCTAAGAAATCAGTCGAAGAAAGCTTGTGACTGTGAA
Organism: Przewalskia tangutica; assembly: GCA_029844215.1. Classification (NCBI taxonomy): domain Eukaryota; kingdom Viridiplantae; phylum Streptophyta; class Magnoliopsida; order Solanales; family Solanaceae; genus Przewalskia; species Przewalskia tangutica. Next base: position 14,362,526 of record CM056723.1, read on the forward strand.
ACCCTAAAAGGAGCGATTGAGAATCAGATCGCCGCATTTGGTGGCTCTGATACCATGTTGAGACAGAGATCTGTGACAAGAATCACGCGGTGAAGGAAGAACCCTTCTCCTGTTGAAGACGAAGGAAGGGTATCGCGGGGTTTCGAGTGAGAGAAGAAGAAGGCAGATGAACTCTGTGGAATGAAAATAATGAATCGATTAATCTGAATAGTACAATTGGATACATAAATATCCTACATTACATTTGAAGTAAATGACTATTTTGTCCCCTATAGTAAAAGACCATTCTATCCCCTTACTATACAAAATATCTGTGATGACTACTCTTCAACAAGGGCAAGTCAAATTATTTAGGATTTCTAAACTTTTATCTTGAAAGAGTTTGGGTTCTCCTATGAAATATTTAGCAATACAATATAATAAGGTTGCTGTCGCATCCTGACGAATCTCCTGCTTAACACTCCGATCTGGAGTTATTATTTGTATGGTTGTGGTAGCATTCAAAATGCTAGATATGGTTTGTTCTGTGAGATAATTGTCCCACCAATTTTTTAACATGCCTGTGAACCCTGCAGTTAGAACTACAACGATTTGACTATCATTGTTATGTTCTTTCATTTACACATACTCCCATTTCATGTAATGTGCTATAAACCTGGCCTTCTGCTAGGTCGTCTATGTTCCATTCGTTTATCTCATTACCCGAGAAGGTAGCTGCTTTATAATTAGTATGCTCTTCGTATTGCATATCACGAAACGTAGGCCTGCTATAGAAGTTTTTTCCTCCGAAATGTTTTGATAGCTTCCTAAGAGAGTCTTCTTGACTCTTACTAGTGAGGGTTGTTATTGATTTACCCTCAGTGTCTTTTGAAGTAGAAGCTTCATTTATTGTTAATTATTTAAGCTTATTGCTTAACTTATCTAGTAAGTGATTATTAATTCTTTCTCCAAACTTTGGGAAGTTACTGGATGAGAATTGGGGGATTTTAAAGAGAGGGTCGGAGACAGGGCTATTGCTGCCTGTTGAGGATACTGGTTTATCTCTTAAGACTGATGTATTACTAGCATGGCTAATCTGGTTAGAAACAACAGATTGGTGTAGTTGTTTTGTTGAAAGATTTTATTAATGTCTTCTTTTGAAGCGGATAGTCTAGGGTCTTTTAGATTCCTTTTAAAAGGAGCTGCTAGTAAGATATCACCATATACGGGAATCTTAATTTGTTCTAATGGAGGAGTCTCAGACTCAATGTTTTCCCCCCCCCCCCCCCCCCTGTATACCATTTTTAACAAGAGTGCTGAGGGATTCTTTGTTATCTTTTAATTGGCCCGTGATTTTGAATCATTTAAAGAATTCAATATTACAATTAACTCTTTTCATATCTTTAATCCATTGTTTCCTGAACAATTTTCTTTCGTTTTCTTCGAAAGTATCTACGTACCATTTTCTTTTAATGGAATGCTCAGGGCTTACCCATAATTCATCAAGAAGTTTAAAATTAATTTTAAAATTATTTTATTGTTTGATCATGCCAAGGCCATCTTCTTTTGATGGTCCCTGCATATAACTTCCCGTAGGGCTGTTAGTTCTATCAATTGGATTATAGTGAACTTTAGGGATGGTAGCGGCGTAATCTACTCCTCGAATATTTTGCTCGGGGATAGAATCAGATGAATTGTCGTCAAAATACTCTTCCTCCTCCCGGGTTTTGGAAGAAGATGTTGCGAAAGAGTATCTTGCCGAAAACTTAGAATTTGTTTTTAAAATTTTTAAGTCAATTGATCCATCTAGATGTTGGATTATTTGTTCAATGTTAGAACTCTCTGGTTCTAATTTTGGTTGGGTAATGTCATCAAAGTGTCATTCATCCTTTGCTAGAATTTCATTCCATTTTAGCATTCTAGGAACAAAGACATTACTATGTTCTTGGTTTGCTTCCATAAGCTTGGTAGCACCTTTATTACTAATTAATTTAGCTTTTGGGGCTAAAGTTGTTTTCATTAGTCGGTAATAGACTCTGTATATTACAACTATTTTCCTAGTATTTATTTTACTGTTCATATTCTTCGTTTTGATATTTAATGTTAGGGTGTCCATAACATTTTGGTCATTAATATCAATCGAAAAATTAGGATAACAATTAAAATAAATCGGGCCTCTGGCTAAATTGCTTTGTAAGACTCCTAGTAAGGAATCATCAAAGTTCAATAGTCTGGCGTCCCTTAACAAGAGACAGATGGGGTGTCTAAACCTAAACGATATAAAGGTTTGACTGCAACTTGAACAAGTCCTATGTGTAGGAAGTTAAAATCCTTTTTATATCTGTTTATATACTGAACAAACAATAACTTAATAATTTCCTTGAAATTATTAATGGCTATCGTTGATTTACAAGTTTTGATATTATAATTTCTTATAAAATCAAACTTGCCTGTTTCATATACAGATTTGAAAGATTCTTTAGGAATATTCCAATTCTGTAGGTCTCTTTCTACCTTAGCAATTCTTGAGGTAGACAAGTTTTCACTGTTTAATAAGTACATATCTTCTGATTTATTCGTCTTAATACTGGCATGTGAGATGTCTTATTAGCCAACCCGACACATACAACTTAGTGTCATTCTGATCTAATAAATGTTTGATGTAGTCAATTCTTTTGTAGATGTCGACCATTTTATTAACTATTATTTGTCTGACAAAATTATTACCTTGATGATCTAATAAATGAGAGGGTTTTACTGTTTTATAATAGTTTATCTCTTCCCAGGCAGAGTGTAGCCTCTTAAGAAGTTGGCTTCTTTCCATTTCGTATTCTAGCATATCTTTATTATATTTTCTAACATGATAAAAAGCTGGATGGGTTTTCATTTAGAAAATTATGGTTAAAGAAAATGATTTTCTTTATGAGTGTAGGCTACTATCCTTTAGAGCTATTGTCTTATTAGTTACCAAGAGTTTGCTATTATTTCTATTCCTATAATTGCTTTAGCAGGTATCATATGCTTACTATCTAAGTTCTTAACCTTAAGTACCTATGCTGCGTCCACCGGGTCCGGCGCTGGCTCTTCCGGCCTATCGCGCTAATCCAACGGAACAGGACACACCTACCTATTACCGTAGACTAAGAAAAGAACTTAAGAACAGGTTGTAATAACAAAGTTATTGATAAAACATACTCCATTATTACAAATATGGGCTTTCGAAAGTTTATAATTAACTTTTTACCTTTCGCCCGTAGCTGAAAATAATTTATGTGTACTTTTTTATAAGTACTTTGTTGGGATTAAACCTTCTGAGATACAGTTTTGATCTGCTCCTGAGTCTAATAAGGCTATTTTATTAAGTTTGAAATCTTTATTTATTACTAGGTTAACCGGAACATGGTAGCTTAAAGCTCTAACTTTTGAGATAATTTTTAGACCAGATTGGGAAATATCTTCGATTTCTTCTTCATCTTCGGAATTCACCGTAGATAATCCTTTGGATGTAGAAGGGACATTAATACCTTTCATAGGGTCTAATTCTTGTAGCAATCTATTAGCGAATGATTCAGTCTCAATGGATCTGAGTCTTTCCTTAATGTTATTTATCTTCTTTTTGAGTTGTGATACTTCTCCCTGTAAATCTTGTAAGGTAGTATCAGTTTTAGCATTTTTAAATTTATTAAAAACTTGCTTCATATCGAAAGCCTCAATATTGGTTTTCTCTTTTATATTTATAACAAATTTTTTTAATTCAGTCAAGTATTTTCTTTTAATATCTTCATCTTCAATATATTCTATCATATCAAAGAAACATTTCTGGCTGCTATTAGAGATAACATTGATAGTTTGTTTGGTACATGTACAAATTGTTCCGGTACACTCGCAGTCGTAGCTGGAGGTGGAATCATCTGAATCATATCCCGTATCTAAGGAGTCATCATCACAAGAATCTTCTTTTGAAGAGTTGCTAGACGATTTGTCATCAGAATACTCTTCCTCTAATATCGTATAGAGTTTTTCTTTTATGTCGGGGTCTATTTCTAGTAAATTAATCTTTTCTTTCTTTTTATTAGGTTCTTTACCATTATTGGCCATGTAGCTCATTTTTCCACAGTTCCAACATTTTCCCTTCTTTCTGGGAGTTTTATTAGTAGTTTTCTTTCTTGAATTACGTTTGGGGTTATATCTTTTCCTATAGGATTTTTTACTATTAGGACGCGATACATTATGCCTTTTTTTAATCTTTTAATAGCTTTAGAGGGGGTTATTAATTTAACGTGTCCGAAGTCTTCACAAAAACTTCCTAATTCTCCTTTAGAGGATTTCTGCATCTGGTTAGATAATTTCATGGAATTACATAATTCTAATCCTGTTAAAGTTATATAACTGAATAAATCACCATACGTCATCAGACCATATGGGGTTTCACCATTATACTTATTTCTAATGTTGCTTCTTACCTTTTCGGCAAATAGTCTGGGTAGACCACAGATAAATCTCTCTTTCCAGTAGTCATGATTACAATCTTCCATAATCATAACTTTATTAAGAAAAATATCTTTGTACCATTTGAAATCATGTAGTTTAGGGCAAGTCAAATTATTTAGGATTTCTAAACTTTTATCTTGAAAGAGTTTGGGTTCTCCTATGAAATGTTTAGCAATACAATATAATAAGGTTGCTGTCGCATCCTGACGAATCTCCTGCTTAACACTCCGATCTGGAGTTATTATTTGTATGGTTGTGGTAGCATTCAAAATGCTAGATATGGTTTGTTCTGTGAGATAATTGTCCCACCAATTTTTTAACATGCCTCTGAACCCTGCAGTTAGAACTACAACGATTTGGCTATCATTGTTATGTTATTTCATTCTATAACCAGTAACACATACTCTCATTTCATGTAATGTGCTATAAATCTGTACTTCTGCTAGACCGTCTATGTTCCATTTGTTTATCTCGTTACCCGAGAAGGTAGCTGCTTTATAATTAGTATGCTCTTCGTATTGCATATCAGGAAACGTAGGCCTGCTATAGAAATGTTTTCCTCCGAAATGTTTTGATAGCTTCCTAAGAGAGTCTTCTTGACTCTTACTAGTGAGGGTTGTTATTGATTTACCCTCAGTGTCTTTTGAATTAGAAGCTTCATTTACTCTTAATTCTTTAAGCTTATTGCTTAACTTATCTAGTAAGTGATTATTAATTCTTTCTCCAAACTTTGGGAAGTTACTGGATGAGAATTGGGGGATTTTAAAGAGAGGGTCGGAGACAGGGCTATTGCTGCCTGTTGAGGATATTGGTTTATCTCTTAAGACTGGTGTATTACTAGCATGGCTAATCTGGTTAGAAACAACTGATTGGTGTAGTTGTTTTGTTGAAAGATTTTATTAATGTCTTCTTTTGAAGCGGATAGTTTGGGGTCTTTTAGATCCCTTTTAAAAGGAGCTGCTAGTTAGATCTCACCATATACGGGAATCTTAATTTGTTTTAATGGATTTTATTAAGACTCTATGGTTTTTTTCCATGTATACCATTTTTTAAATAGAGTGCTGAGGGATTCTTTGTTATATTTTAATTGGCTCGTGATTTTGAACCATTTAAAGAATTCAATATTACAATTAACTTTTTTCATATCTTTAATCCATTGTTTTCTAAATAATTTTCTTTCATTTTCTTCGAAAGTATCTACGTACCATTTTATTTTAATGGCATGCTCAGGGCTTACCCATAATTCATCAAGAAGTTTAAAATTAATTTTAAAATTATTTTACTGTTTGATCATGCCAAGACCATCTTCTTTTGATGGTCTGTGCATATCGCTTTCCGTAGGGCTGTTAGTTCTATCAATTGGATGATAGTGCACTTTAGGGATGGTAGCGGTGTAATTTACTCCTCGAATCTCTTGCTCGGGGATAGAATCAGACGAATTGTCGTCAAAATACTCTTCCTCCTCCCGAGTTTTGGAAGAAGATGCTGCGAAGGAGTATCTTGCCGAAGACTTAGAATTTGTTTTTAAAATTTTTAAGTCAATTGATCCATCTAGATGTTGGATTATTTGTTCAATGTTACTTCTGACCAAGGAATAAGATTCTTTTTAAGTCTTTTATACAAGGGTTCACATACTTGTCTAACTTTTGGGATAAAATCTGCTACATAATTAAGACTTCCTAAGAATTTTTGAAGCTGTGTTTTATCGGTGATTTCATTAGGGAACTTAGATGAGAACTCTACGGCTCTACAGATTGGTTTATTAGTTCCTTGATAAAGATCATGACCTATAAATCTAATGGTTGTTTGAAAAAACTTTATCTTCTTAGCGCTTACTGCTAAACCACTGTGCTTAATAATATTAACAAAAGTATTAAGATGTTTATAATGTTGTTCTATGTTATCTGAGAATACCAGAACTTCATCAATATAGATAATCGTAAACTAACTATATGGGTTGAATATATTATTCATCATATTCTGAAATTCTGAAGGGGCATTCTTGAGCCCGAATGACTTACATTCCATTCGTACCGACCAAAAGGAACATTAAAGGCTGTTTTATAATTGTCTTTTTCTTCGACTTGAATTTGCCAGAATCCTGACTTCATGTCGAACTTGCTGTAGATATTGGCTTTATAAGTTCTTTTTAATAAATCTCTTTTATTAGGAATTGGGTACCTAATTCATTTTAATATTTGATTAAGAGGCTTATAATTAATTACATGTTACACCTCGTATGATAAGACAAAGATTTAGAACGTCATTAAGGATTGAGATTTCCAATTTTCGAAATTACAAATATTCTACGTGCTAATACGGATTAATTTTTGGCAATGACAAATGTGACGCCGGAAATCTCTTTAGAAATGGTGGTATAAATAAATATGTATTTTTCCGTTATGAGTTAGTAAGGTATTTAAAAGGTACGATGATAAGAAATTAAGGCAATGAGAAATTATATTAAAAGAAGTGGGGGTTGATTTAGTTAAATAAATACTTAGAGGGGGCAAAGTGTGGCTTTTAAGGGGGTCTTAGTGCATTATTTAGAAATCTGAAAATTGATAAAACTCTTCTAAAACCTTCATTTCTTCCACAAAACAAAATCAGATTTTTAAGCTTCCATTTCTCCCCCCTTCTTGAACGAAAATCCCCACCCTTTGCAAAGAAAATTTAGCTTGTCATTCCATCTTCTTGGGGTAAATTATCCCACCATTTTGAGGCGAAATTATCACCCCAAACAAATGGGAGTTCTCGGCATTTCGCCAATTTTAGTGTCACGACCGACCGGGTCACGCGATCGTACTTACCGGGGTACCCTATCAGGTATACATCAGAGAATAGCAGCGGAACATACATAACACCTAACTTATAATAAGGTAAACATCACTGGCCAGCCGACAAGGCCGCCTTCCATAAAATAACTTAATCGAAAGTGAAACAGTACAACTTATTCTTACAGCCCAAACCACAAACGTGACTACGCACTCAGGAATAACAATCGTGGCGGGGCCCCGCCATACCCCCTGAATGTACAAAAGTCTATAACCTCAGGGAATCATACCAAAAAGACAAAGCCTCCGGAGAGATGGAGCTTTTCAAGAACTGAACTGTGATCCTAAGAGTGCGGATCGCCAGTTACGATCTCGACTGCGGCGTAACGCAGCCCAAGGAGGTCGACAACAGTACCAAGTATGTGAAATCAAAATATCAGAATGAAATCATAATAGCATATATAAAGCAGGAGACATGTATGATAGCCAAACTACAAGACACAACATATACGCAACGTGTCAAGTCAGGGATTCACGCCCTCTAAGTCATCACTCAAATATAACCATAGGTCTCATGCCCATAATATCAATCATGCCCGTGGAATTCCTTCCTCACTGCCGGCAGTCTATGATATAACAACACTAAGGAGTACACATGAAAACTAGATCTCACCTGTGTCATAAGAACCGTACGAGGCAAGTACGAAGGCATAGCTACCAGATCCACCCTGCATCCTCAACTGACCAAGGCAAGTACGAAAGCCAGCTACCAGATCCACCCGTACCAACAATACTAATTACCTGAATCACGAAGCTGACCGGGGCAAGTACGATAGCCTCTACCAGATCCACCCTGCGCCACATCGCAGATCGGGGCAAGTACGCAGGCTAACCACCAGATCCACCCTGCATCACACAACTTCGCCCTAACACTGACCGGGGCAAGTACGAAAGCCAACTACCGATCCACTCGCCACGCCTCGACCGGCAAGTACGAGGGCTAACTACCAGATCCACCCTGCATCAGTAGACCTCATGGAGAGCTAGTCCATGGAATAACACTATCAACAGGGAAACGAACCCTCATCATGGCCGCATACCCGTGGAATCCTCCATCACTGATGGTACGTCCAAGTAGACTCATAACTACATGCTTTTAATTCGAATTGCAATACCATGTCTTTACATAAACCAAGACAATTACCATGCCTTCTTTTCACATAAACCAAGACAACTACCATGCCTTCTTTTCACATGAACCAAGAGAATCCTTATTTAAGCAAGCCAAAACACTTATCAAGGCACACATAGAATAATTCTCAATTAAACAAGCCGAAGTACTATCAAGGCACAAATAGAATAATTCTCAATTAAACAAGCCGAAGTACTATCAAGGCACAAATAGAATAATTCTCTTTTAACAAGCCAAAGTACTACGTACGTACATTCTTTTCAAAAGACTCCTTTTTATGTAAAATCCAAGATACTAACACCCGTAGTATCAAGGCGTGTCTATTTTTCAAAGTAAGTTACTACACCTTTAGAAAACTCATTTCAAAGCTTGAAACCAAGTAACTTCAATTTTTCACAATCTAGACAACTTATGCCCATTAATCAAAATAGACAACTTTCTTAACCTTCCATAAAGTTATTATAACCAACTTCCCATAAAGCCGTTATACTAACTTTATGCTTTAGAAATTAAGACATTCTTATCCTTTCATAAGGCCGTTATAACTAACTTCCCATAAAGCCGTTATAACTCCTCATAAACCATTCCGTTCTTTTACTAACCAAGAGACTTATACTTCAAACAAATTTACACAATTTTCAAAATAATTTAAGCCTCTTATCTTTTAGAATAATTCAATACTCAATACTTTCACACCAAGTACTCTATACTTCTTTATGTCAAGAAATCCTTGTCTACCTTATTTAGGATAAACCACTCCTCAAGAACGAGCGGGTTAACTTCTTAACCCAACCAACTTAGACATTTTCTTAAAACAAGTCAAGTATAACAAAAGGATTTACTTCATTTAAAACACGTACGTCTACCGTACTATATAGCTATAACTACTCATGCTCAAGAGATAGAAAGTTTCCACATACCTCTTCGGTCAATCCACTTGCTAAGTCCAAAATACCGCACGTAATATGTCAACCTATAATGGCCATAATACGTTCATTAACCTCTAGTCTCAACATAAAATTTTCCAAGTTCAAGCCACTAAAGTCTATGGAAAATTGGGCAGCATTTCCTTTGTTTCTACATACTTTGCCACCTTTTTAAGGTCCGAATTTAACATCCAAACGCCACTTCTTAGGCCCAACAATCCAAACATCTCAAAGCGATTACACACCTAAACTTGGGTGTGTAAAATTCTGCCCCAAAAGGTACACAATTAACTTAATCAAGTTTAAGGTAGTTCTTAGGTTACAACATGCTCATAATATCTTCTTAACCAATTCTTTCACATCCAAACCATATTTCTTACATGCAATGAATCTAAGAGCATTATTTACTACTACAAGTTCCTTCTTCTTCACATGCAACATCAATACAAGTTATAAGAGAAGAAATGTTACCTTTAGAGCTTTAGCCAAAACTATTCCAATAACTTTGCTAGCCTCCTTTCCAAGAACACCACCACAATAACTCCTACAAGCTAGTCACAAGCTTCCTTCTTGTCCTTAACTTCTCAGATTTTTCTTAGGCTTTGAATTCCTCTTGGAATTCTAGAGAAGTGGGAGCTCTAACTTAGAGAGGAAAGTCTTGAAAGATGACCAAGTCTTCAAGACTGGTCAATATATGGGACATGCAAAAATCAGATGGGGGACAGTTGTCACCCTCCCATGGCCTTTTTAAAAGAAGAAATTCAGATTTCCTCAGTTTTTCCGCCAGGATTCCCGCCTCGGCGCCGCGGCGCTGAAACTTCCGCAACTCTACAGATCTTTAGGCGCCATGGTTCGCCTCTACGGCGCGCCGCTGCAACCCCAACACCTCAAGATATTCGCGCGCGCCCTATGGCTCCTGTCCGAAACACATTTCTGTCCGATCGCGCACTGAACTTGCAACTCCCATAACTTTCTACTCCGACGTCCTATCGACGAACAGTCGGTTGCGTTGGAAACTAGACTCAACGAACTACGCACTAGGCCTTTGAAACACCTAGGAGTTCTCAATGTACTGGGTCATAACCCGCCCCAAAGTTGACCAATACCCGTCGGAGACAATCCGTCAACCTATCTTCCGAAAATTTTAAGTCTTACTCCCTTTCGTACGCTCTCATACGCATGACCTGAACTACGGAGTGTAACATTCTCCCCCCTTAGAAACATTCATCCCCGAATGTTCTTTTGGAGCCAATCTACTATTCCTTGGTACATCCTCGTACTTTACACTAATGGAACTTCACTATGCCACATATGACCCTAAGATATCGCACATGCATACCCATTCACCGTAAGTCAAACAGAAAACGAACCCAAAATATGAACCATTACTACTTACCCCGCTCACGCCAATGTAATTGCCCGCTCAGATTTACCAACTTATTCTAACACATGTACATAGTCTCAATATCCTCTGCTCATAACACTAAATCATACAACAATCCTATCACGCATACTAATCTCTAAAGCGGTCAAAGATATACCAGAACTATTGCTTCGCATTCCCTCGTCGCTCTAATCATGATCCCGCCGCACTGCGTAACAAAAGAAGCGATGAACCACCACCGATCCCGGCGTCGAATCTCTACATCCGCTATCTCTCGGCCTGACAGCTCGTGATAATGGCTCCCGCTGGCCGCATGTATAGCAATTACCCAAACTAGCACGACACTTCATAATGGGTCATACCACACGGCTACACCGGTAGAGGTGGCTTCCTCGGACTAACACCCTACTCTCCCAAATCAACCTCGAGCCCCGCCCCGCCTCCCGAATCTCAACGCCCCAAGATCGCGTGGAGTACTCAGACCGGATGAGGCGATAACTAGCTCGCCACAGGCGGTCCGCCTAAAATCGCCTAAGATCTCGCTGGCTCGAGTCAAGTCGACCTCCTTTCTCTCGCCCTCTATCCTCGCGATATGCTCGCATCTCCGGCAATATCCATACCGTGAAGAGCCACTCCCAAGCACGCAGAATCATGTGATTTGCCTAGCCCCATCACATAGCGATGAACTCTTTCTCGCCATGTCGCCTACAATAGTGTGGCGATACCTAGCCAATGAGTCAAACTCAGTCAGACTGCGATGGTCCTCCCATTCTCGCCTCAAGGTCAAGAATCTATCCACGCGGCTCTCTCAACTCGTGAGGCAAGAAGTGATCCAGAAGGCCTCGTGAACTCCTCCCGCATACCGGAAGAGCACCTCCTCTAGATAATTCCCATGACTCAAACCGGTTCAACGCAATATCGCGCGTAACCCAGAAGCTAACACAACGGACTCGCCTCCGAGGCTCTAAGCACTGCGTAGTCCGCCGCACTGTCGAATAAACTCCCGAGGATCCTCCTCGCACCTCGAACCATAGAACTCGTGGATTACAACTCGTAAAGTCTCGAATCCTTAAACCGTTTACCTAGGTTAGCCACGGACCGGCGCGCCGCCGCCACGATGCTAGTCAACAACCCGACCGCTTCTCGTAATCCCTATACCGCCTAGCCGCGAATCGAGGCTCGGCACGGAACCTCTGGAGCTACCGCCGCCTCGCCTTCTAATACCGGCGTAGCCGAACTCGCCGACCGCCTACTACCTCGTGCATAGTCCGTGCTCGAGTCTCGTAACTCTTTTGTACCACTAGCGCCTCCTGCCGCTTTGCCCTTCTCGGGCTCGCCGTCTTCCGCGAGGCATAATTGGTACATAAGAAGAGGTCGTGAGGATTCAACCTAGTAGATGCCTCTACCGCACGATCTCGCAGAGAGAAGAATGAAAACCAATCCTAAATGTCCTGCACCTCACGATTATGGATGTGGTGCACAACACACCGATAATCAAGACTTACTGAACACGGCCTATAGACACTTTCCGAGGACTAATCGCTCGATACCACTTTTGTCACGACCGACCCGGCCGTGATTGGTACTCACCGGTACCCTATCGTATACATCGAGAATAGCAATGAACATACATAACACCTAACTTATAATAAGGTAAACATCATCGCCACCGACAAGGCCGCTCCATAAAATAACTTAATCGAAAGTGAAACAAAGATAACTTATTCTTACATCCCAAACCACAAACGTGACTACGCACTCTAGAATAACAAGCGTGGCGGGCCCCGCCATACCCCCTGAATGTACAAAAGTCTATAACCTCAGGGAATCATACCAAAAAGACAAAGCCTCCGGAGAGATGGAGCTTTCCAAGAAATGAACAGTGATCCTAAGAGTGCGGAATAGCAAGCTACGTATCTCGACCTGCAGATTTAACGCAGCCTCGGGCGAGGTCGAGACAACAGTACCAAGTATGTGAAATCAAAATATCAGAATGAAATCATAATAGCATATATAAAGCAGGAGACATGTATGATAGCCAAACTACAGTGCACAACATATACGCAGCCATGTCAAGTCAGGGATTCACGCCCTCTAAGTCATCACTCAAATATAACCATAGGTCTCATGCCCATAATATCAATCATGCCCGTGGAATTCCTTCCTCACTGCCGGCAGTCTATGATATAACAACACTAAGGAGTACACATGAACACTAGATCCCACCTGTGTCATAAGAACCGTACGAGGCAAGTACGAAGGCATAGCTACCAGATCCACCCTGCATCCTCAACTGACCGGGGCAAGTACGAAAGCCAGCTACCAGATCCACCTGTACCAACAATACTAATTACCTGAATCACGAAGCTGACCGGGGAAAGTACGATAACCTCTACCAGATCCACCCTGCGTCACATCACTGACCGGGGCAAATACGCAGGCTAACCACCAGATCCACCCTGCATCACACAACTTCGCCCTAACACTGACCGGGGCAAGTACGAAAGCCAACTACCAGATCCACCCTGCGTCACGTCTCTGACCGGGGCAAGTACGAGGGCTAACTACCAGATCCACCCTGCATCAGTAGACCTCATGGAGAGCTAGTCTATGGAATAACACTATCAACAGGGAAACGAACCCTCATCATGGCCGCATACCCGTGGAATCCTCCATCACTGACGGTACGTCCAAGTAGACTCATAACTACATGCTTTTAATTCGAATTGCAATACCATGTCTTTACATAAACCAAGACAATTACCATGCATTCTTTTCACATAAACCAAGACAACTACCATGCCTTCTTTTCACATGAACCAAGAGAATCCTTATTTAAGCAAGCCAAAGCACTTAGCAAGGCACACATAGAATAATTCTCAATTAAACAAGCCGAAGTACTATCAAGGCACAAATAGAATAATTCTCTTTTAACAAGCCAAAGTACTACGTACGTACATTCTTTTCAAAAGACTTCTTTTTATGTAAAATCCAAGATACTAACACCCGTAGTATCAAGGCGTGTCTATTTTTCAAAGTAAGTTACTACACCTTTAGAAAACTCATTTCAAAGCTTGAAACCAAGTAACTTCAATTTTTCACAATCTAGACAACTTATGCCCATTAATCAAAATAGACAACTTTCTTAACCTTCCATAAAGTTATTATAACCAACTTTCCATAAAGGCGTTATACTAACTTTATGCTTTAGAAATTAAGACATTCTTATCCTTTCATAAGGCCGTTATAACTAACTTCCCATAAAGCCGTTATAACTCCTCATAAACCATTCCGTTCTTTTACTAACCAAGAGACTTATACTTCAAACAAATTTACACAATTTTCAAAATAATTTAAGCCTCTTATCTTTTAGAATAATTCAATACTCAATACTTTCACACCAAGTACTCTATACTTCTTTATGTCAATAAATCCTTGTCTACCTTATTTAGGATACACCACTCCTCAAGAACGAGCGGGTTAACTTCTTAACCCAACCAACTTAGACATTTTCTTAAAACAAGTCAAGTATAACAAAAGGATTTACTTCATTTAAAACACGTACGTCTACCGTACTATATAGCTATAACTACTCATGCTCAAGAGATAGAAAGTTTCCACATACCTCTTCGGTCAATCCACTTGCTAAGTCCAAAATACCGCACGTAATATGTCAACCTATAATGGCCATAATACGTTCATTAACCTCTAGTCTCAACATAAAATTTTCCAAGTTCAAGCCACTAAATTCTATGGAAAATTGGACAGCATTTCCTTTGTTTCTACATACTTTGCCACCTTTTTAAGGTCCGAATTTAACATCCAAACGCCACTTCTTAGGCCCAACAATCCAAACATCTCAAGGGGATTACACACCTAAACTTGGGTGTGTAAAATTCTGCCCCAAAAGGTACACAATTAACTTAATCAAGTTTAAGGTAGTTCTTAGGTTACAACATGCTCATAATATCTTCTTAACCAATTCTTTCACATCCAAACCATATTTCTTACATGCAATGAATCTAAGAGCATTATTTACTACTACAAGTTCTTTCTTCTTCACATGCAACATCAATACAAGCTATAAGAGAAGAAATGTTACCTTTAGAGCTTTAGCCAAAACTATTCCAACAATTTTGCTAGCCTCCTTTCCAAGAACACCACCACAATAACTCCTACAAGCTAGCCACAAGCTTCCTTCTTGTCCTTAACTTCTCAGATTTTTCTTAGGCTTTGAATTCCTCTTGGAATTCTAGAGAGAAGTGGGAGCTCTAACTTAGAGAGAGGGAAAGTCTTGAAAGATGACCAAGTCTTCAAGACTTGGTCAATATAAGGGACATGCAAAAAACAGATGGGGGGGGGGGGACACTTGTCACCATCCCATGGCCTTTTTAAAAGAAGAAATTCAGATTTCCTCAGTTTTCCGCAGATTCCGCCTCGGCGCGCGCGGCCTGCGGCGCGCGCGCTGAAAACTCCGCAACTCTAGATCTTTGGCGCGCGGCCACCTTTCTGGCGCCGCGGCCTGCAACCAGCGACCCCTCGGCGTATTCGGCGCGCGGCTTCGGCGCGCCCTATGGCTCCTGTCCGAAACACATTTCTATCTGATCGCGCACTGAACTTGCAACTCCCATAACTTTCTACTCCGACGTCCTATCGACGAACGGTCGGTTGCGTTGGAAACTAGACTCAACGAACTACGCACTAGGCCTTTGAAACACCTAGGAGTTCTCAATGTACCGGGTCATAACCCGCCCCAAAATTGACCAATACCCGTTCGAGACAATCCGTCAACCTATCTTCCGAAAATTTTAAGTCTTACTCCCTTTCGTACGCTCTCATACGCATGACCTGAACTACGGGGTGTAACTTTTAGGGCAGCGGGTTCTTGGGTTTTTTGGACAAGATTTCTTGAAGAAAAAGGTGTAAGAATGTTGGGTTAACATAGTAAAATTATTGCATGTTGGATTGGGGTTGAAGAAGTGAAGATTGGCGAAGAAAAATCGAATTTTGTGAAAGAAAAATGGGCAGAAAATCGCTGGTTACTGGCAGATTTTTAGTCAAATTTGGAAGGGAATATCTCCTAGCATATTAGGAGTTTTTGGGTGTTTCAAAAGCCTAAAATGAAGTTCGTCGAGTCTAGTTTCCAACGCAACAAACCGCTCGTCGATAGGACACTGGAGTAGAGAGTTATCGACGTTACAAGTTCAGCCGACGAAGCAGTGGCAAAAAAATCTGGACAGTCACGTTTTTGGGGACTGTTTTGGACGAATTCGAGGTATAAAATTCTTCTTTTATAGTTTAATGACATTGCATGTTGTTGTAGTTGAAGATATGAATTGGTGTTAAGATGGAATTGGAAATATGAAATGCATGTGATTGTATTAAGGATATATACACCGATTTAGAACCTATTCTTGGCGTACGTTGGAATTGAGTAATTGTGTTGGTATGTTATTACTAATTGCATGTGAAAATTTAGATGAAACCTTGATGTTTAAAGTTAAAGTTGTTAATTGAAGTTGTTGGGAGATTAATTGGAAAGTAAGGAATTTTGGAAAAAGCTTTGGAATTGTAAAATGTTGATATGACCGGAAAGTTGATAGAAATTGTTGAAAATTTCGATAATGTATTACGGACTGAACTAGTATGTAAATAAGCTACAAACATGCATATGTATTGCAATAAGATACCTATACATGCCTCGAAAGGATTAAGTGTAAGAAAGGTGTTAATTTTATATATTCTGGAATAAAGGGAATTGTTGGTTTGAATTGAATTGTTGGTTTGAATTGGATTGTTGGTTGATTGGATTGTAGCTGGAGTTGAATTGTTGGTTGACTTGGATTATTGGAAAATTGTGGATACGCACATAAACAAAGGAAATGCTGCCCAAATTTTTGTAGAAATAAGGGAGCTTTTAAGCATATAACTTACATTAGGAACCATAGAATTGACGAGCATGTTGTTCCTTATCATAGGTTGAAGTACTAGACGAGAATACTTTAATACCAAGCTGATTAGTTCGCCTAAGAGGTATGTGAGACATTTTCTTCTTTCTTTTGGCATGATTTTTATGAAAGTACGGCGGACGTACTTAACTCCTACCAGTTCAGTTTTAAAAATGATTATTTACTAATGATTATGATTTCAGTAACAGAGTTTATGGTAATAATTTATTGAGAGTCACATAATGATTTTAGTTGCATACAGTTGCTCATGATATCTACTCGTGCTAAGTGTTACTATTTCACTCCACTGAGTCGGGCGGTCGTGATAAATGCGCGGCAGTCTGATTTCATCGAGTCCTCACTGTAGGCCGAGACACGTATATATACTGATTACATCGAGTCCCATCGTGAGGCCGAGACATGTTCTGTGAATCTGATTCCATCGAGTCCTCCATGAGGCGAGACATGTTTCTGATTTTATATCTGACGCATGAGCACGATGTTTTATGATTCAAGATACATGATATGCTTTGAGCATGATTCTCGGTTTTATGGCGGTTTGATGACTCTGCTTTACTTGGTACGATTGTTAATCGCTTTCTGATATTTTATGTTTTACATACTCGATCATTATCTCGTCTTGACCCACGCCGCCGAGTGCGTTCATTCCGCAGTTCGGGAGTTGAATAGGTGACCCTCCGCCTAGGATTTCAGACAGCGATTGGAAGCTCCTTTGTTCCGAGCGGCTATTTTTGGTACAGACCTTTATTTCCAGTTATGCATATTTTAGGGCACGACGGGGTCTGTCGTCACATGTCGATATTATTCTCTTAGGTGCGTGGGCGGATTGTGGGTTGGATGTTTGTACTTCGTTTTGGGTTTTGATGTCGTTATTTAGTAGCAGCCTTGTCGGCTTGCGTATTTTGACTTATGCCTTTGTGCGCGTGATGTGGTTCGTGGCAGCCTAGTCGGCTAGCCTATTATGACTGTTGTTTTGTTGTTGTTTTGGCAGCCTTGTCGGCTCGCCCGTTTTTAGGGATATGTTGTAAAAGCAGCGTTGTGTTGCCGAAATTTATGTAGACATCTGTATTAATTGGATTAAGAGTGTCAAGTCAGTAATGACGTCCAAATTAGGACGTTAATCACGGCCCGACGGTTCGGGTCGTGACATTACAATCCTGGGAGCTCTTCTTTCTTTTTCAGTATTTTTATTAACGTAGAAGGCTGAACAGCTCCACTGGGATTTAGAAGGTCTGATAATCTTCTTTTGAAGAAGATCATTAACCTCCTTTTTACATTGTTCCATGAGCTCGTGACTCATTTGAATAGGTCTGGCTTTAGTAGGAATATCATTTTCACTAAAGTCATCTGTGTAGGGCAAGGTTACCATGTGCTTCTTTCTTTCCCAAAAAACATTTGGTAATTCTGAGCAAACTTTTTTTTCTATAGAATCCTGTAAAACTTTTATCTTGCTAACTACCTCCGGGTTTTTAAAGTGGATTCTATTCTCTTGATATGAATATCTCCTTTAAGAAAATTAATCTGGTTAGTTATTAACTGTAACTTAAAAACTGGTTTTTGTTTAACATGATCACTATGATTAGCAGAAAGGGGGTTTAGATATGGAAATACTATTTCTTTTCCCATGGATGAAGTGTAAATTCCTTCTAATTTGGCAGTATATGGTTTTATCTGTTCAGTCTACGAATGCAGGAAGGTATGCCTCTTCGAGATCACTTAGATAAACTAAACACAATCTTATTAGAGTTGCGTAATATTGATGTGAAAGTTGAGGATGAGTATGATGCATTGATTCTGTTAGTATCTTTACCATTATCGTACGAAAATATCGTACAGTCGTTCATTGTTGGAAAAGATAATGTGTCTCTAGAGGAGGTGAGATCGTCTCTCCATACTAGGGAGCTGCGCCGTAAAGGCGGTGATGCAATCTGGAATGTCAGTGCGAGGTTAGTAGCCAGTGAAAGTCATGGACATAGAAATCTGGGGGAGAAGAAGTCCAAGAAAGCGTTTTCTAAAGGTCCAAAACCAAATGATGTCTGTAATTACTGTAAGGAGAAGGGACACTGAAAATCTGATTGTCCCAAGAAGAAGCGTGAGAATAATTCGGCGATTCTGCTGCTGTAGCAGATACCAACTCTGAAGATGATGTTGCTCTAGTTGCTAATGAGTACACACATCACAATGATGTGTGGATCCTCGATTCAGCAGCATCTTACCATATATGTCCGCGCAGAGAGTGGTTTACAACCTATGAACAAGTGGATGGTTGCAGTTTTTCTATGGCTGACAGTTCTGTTTGCAAAACGGTTGGGATAGACTATATTAAAATTCGGACACATGATGGTAAATTCTGCACATTGAATGACGTCAGGCATGTTTCATCCATGACAAAGAATCTGATATCATTGAGCATGTTAGATAGCAATGGGTTCAGATTTCGAGGTGGAGGTGGAGTTCTATATGTCTGCAAGGATTTGAATGTGGTTCTAAAGGGCATAAAAAGCGGTACCTTATATTTCCTTCAAGGTTCTACGTTATCTCTGTTGTTGTTACATCCTCAGAGGTTAAATGGGAAAAAGGTATGGTCAATGTTAAGACTCTTTCAATAGAATCATCAGCGAATCGGAATGTTCGAACAGGCCGGTCCGGTTCAGCGACTGCGCCTCCAGTTGAACAAGATCCTGCTCAGAAAATCGATGTTAATCCTCTTAAAGGTACCCGAGATTTTCCTCCTAAAAACATGCGCCTCCGCAATTGGCTCTTCAGTAACTTCAGAGAGGTATCACAATAATTCGGGTTTGAAGAGGTTGATTTTCCTGTGCTATAGTCAGAGGCTCTTTATATTAGGAAGTGGATGAGAAACTTGATATGTCAGAATTATCGCTGGGTGATGATTTCGTCCAGTACAATAATAGTGGTGCAACTGTTTTCATGTCTAGACAAGATTACATACATTGAATGGGCCCCTGATTCCGAATATATATTTTGTGGTCTTTACAAGAAACCTATGATACAAGCATGGTCTTTGACACAACTTGAGTGGACATGTAAAATAGATGAAGGTCCTGCAGGAGTTGTTTATGCAAGGTGGAGTCCGGACAGTCATCACACACTCACCACATATGAGTTTCAGCTACGGATAACTGTTTGGTCACTGGTTAACACCGCATACATACATGTCCAATGGCCAAAACATGGGTCTAAGGGGGGTATAATTTACCAAGAATGGAAAGTTTGTTGTTGTTTGCACTAGACGTGATTGCAAGGATTATGTTAATCTGATATCTTGCCATACATGGAAGATAATGGGTGTTTTTGCTGTTGACATATTGGATTTGGCTGATGTTCAGTGGTCTCTAGATGATAGTGCTATAGTCATCTGGAATCCTCCTCTTGAGTACAAAGTTCTGATCTATTCTTCAGATGGTAGGTGCCTAGCTAAGTATCAAGCATATGAGAGTAGACTAAGAGTAAAAGGTGTTTCATGGTCACCTTGCAGCCAGTTTTTAGCAGTGGGAAGCTATGACCAGATGTTACGGGTTTTAAATCACCTGACGTGGAAAGTATTCATAGAATTTGTGCACCCATCTGCTGTTAGAGGTCTTTGTTGTGATGTTGTTTTCAAGGAAAGTTTAGAAGAGAAACTTGGGGCCTCAGGAGAAGCACTATCTGATCTGAAGCAACTATTCTCACTTACTGAGAAGTATGGCTATTCAGAGTGGCTTCAGTTTGATGCATCAATTGTCCGAGGTTTGGCATATTACACTGGGATTGATATGAAGGATTTGGGTGCAATCCGGAAAATTTTGGAAATGGAGATCTATAGGGATCTAAGCAGAGAGAAGCTCTTCTTGTCACAGAAGGGATACATTCAGAAGATTTTGTCAAGGTTTGACATGTCTACAACAAAGCCTATAGATACTCCCAGTGCTGCAAATGCACATCTGTCTGTTGCCTTTGCACCTAAATCAGCTGAGGAGAAGGAGTACATGTCTCGAGTTCCCTATGCTAGTGCAGTAGGAAACTTGATGTATGCAATGGTCTGCACTAGACCTGATCTTGCACAGTCTGTTAGTATTGTTAGCGGTTTATGAGTGAGCCTGACAAAGAGCATTGGCAAGCAGTGAAAATGATTTTTCGGTACCTCAAAGGTATGTCTGATGTTGGTCTCATTTATGGAGGTGATACAAAGTGTTTGGTGACAGGGTTTTCAGACTCTGACTATGCTAGAGATGTTGACAGTAGAAGATCTATGAATAGTTATGTTTTCACTCTTGGTGGTTCAGTTGTCAATCGGAAAGCTACTTTGTAGCCTACAGTGACTTTGTCAACTACAGAAGCAGAGTACATGACATTAACAGAAGCAGCCAAGAAGGAAATCTGGTTGAAAGGATTGATCAACGATCTGGGTCTACATCAAGATCAGGCCATAGTGTACTGTGAGAGTATCAGTGCAATCTGTTTAGCCAAGTATCAAGTCCATCATGAGAGGACTAAGCACATTAATGTGAGGTATCATTTTCTGAGAAGTGAGAAGAGAATCAAGGTGAACAAAGTGGGTACAGCTGGTAACCCAGCTGATATGTTCACAAAGTCGTTTCCACACAACAAGTTCCAACACTGTTTGGACTTGCTCAATGTTAGGAGTTCTTGATTGCCTCGAGGCAAAATCAAGGCGAGAATGAATCTAGTACATACGACACTATAATGGTGCATCTGTTATTTGTGAGAGGATTCAAGTCAAGGTGGAAATTTGTTAAAATATGTCTTGAATCCGGGCATATTAGATTTATACCATGTTTAGGAATCCCTTTCCTTGCATGTTTAGGAATCCTTTTCCTTGCATGTTTAGGAATCATTTTCCTTGCCTGTTTGGAAAACATTTCCTTAGTCTGTGTAAGAGGTACTCTATATAAACCTCATAGGTCATAACCTAACAAGCATTCTGAAAATTGTATTCCTCAAGATCAATAAAGTTTTTCTCTCTTCTGCCCGTGGACGTAGCTAACACATTGTTAGTAAACCACGTTAAATCGTTTGTGTCCTTTACATTCATTATTATTCTTTCTTCTGTTTAATTGCTTATGTTATAACATCTGATGTGAGACTCTTAACACATCTCAACTTAATTAGTGGTCACACTTCAACTTGGCAAAAATGTATTTCATGGACACTTGTATCTATAAGAGTGTGTGTGAACCACACTCTCCGGTAAAATATTAAAGAGCAAATTAACTATTGACACGTGTATTTCTTTTTTTTAAATGCCACATAGTAATTATATTTTTTAAAGTAATAAAATACAAAGAACGCAAGAAAAAAATACACCTTTTTCTTCATTATCTTTTCTTCCACCATTTTTAGCCCCCTCCATTGAAGACCACAACTTAGGGCCTGTTTGGATTGACTTCTGGCAGAAGTGTTTCTGACAGAATTGATTTTGTCATAAGTGATTTATGTTTGGATGCAACAATGTAAAAGTGATTGTTATCAATAAATGATGTTTGGATAGTTTTGATCAGAATTGATTTTGAATGTAGAATTATCAAAATGGACATTTAGTCAATACATATAAATAAAAAATATTAATAAATGAAAGTATGTATATAAAAATTACAAATAGATAATAGAATTTAAAGTGCAATATAGTACTTAAATATTAGTAGAATATTATTACAATACTAATTTAAAGTACAAATAGTATTTAAATATTATTACAATACTAATTTTGCATGTACTCTATAATTTGATTGCGGTGGTTTTTCACGCCGAAGGAGCCGCGACCCTTGGGAGGAGGCGCCGCAACACTCTTCAGGCAATTCTTCAAAAATAATAAAAATTTTCGATACTTCAACTTGAGTATATTTATTTCTTGTTTGTTCAAAATATAATGTATTATAGTAATAATATTCAGAGTATTTGAATGAAAACAATAGAAAAAGGAGAAGGGTAATCCTCGTATAATCGGACAACGTTAGGATGTTTGAGGAGTTTAAAGTTCCAATCTGCAATTACACATGAACAAATGTCAACTTTAGTAGTATATTTGATTTTTTTAATTAAAACAGAACATGAGTAATATATTTGATTTTTTAGTTTATTTCTAGATATTTAAAGAGAGTAATGAAAGTTGTATATTTGGATTTATTTTTTTAGTAATTATTTCTAGATATTTAAAGAGGGTAATGAAAGTTGTATATTTAATTTTTTTAGTAATTATTTCTAGATATTTAAAGAAGGTAATGAAAGTGGATATAGTTGTTGATGAAAATTAAAGAGGGTAATAAAGGAAATGGTAAAATTCAAATTGAAATAAATGGTAAAAGTGCTTCTGATAGAAGCTTTAAATTTTAGCTTCTGTCAGAAGTGTTTCTGGAGACCAGACCAGAAACACTTTTGAAAAGCCAAATCAAATATGTCAATTTTCCCAAAAGTCAATCCAAACATGCATTTAGAAGTTAAGAAATTCTATATGGGTGGTGTTTTATTTTTGGAGAGGAAGGAAAGATTAAAGAAAAATAGAAGAGAAAGGAGAGAGGTCAACTAATTAGTTTCTGAGATGGCTAGGAATCGTATTGTTACAAAATACAAAAAAAAATTAAAAATTATTTCCTAATTAATTTTTTAAATTAAACAAGACAGAAAAAAAAAGGGAACTTACCCTTAATAGGACAAATACTAGGTTCAATTGTGATTAATAAAGATGTCGGTCTTTTGTCTGTAAAAAACAAAAACTAAGATCTCTTTGTGTCAGCTTTAAGATGTGGACATAACGCCACGTGTACATAACATTAAATCGTCAATCTAACGAACAACGACCTTAACGAATTCGGGTCAGTTTCCGAATCCGGTTCTTGTTTGTCTACTGCCTCGCAAGTTTCATCAATGGCAATGATCAATCATACATCTCATTTTCATGACATTCTGATACCTAATTCTTTCAATTTTCAACCTTAATCAATTTACTGTCACTTTCCCTACTCTAAATCTTGATTTCTTTATAATAATAATAACAATAATTATCTTCTTCATTATTGAATTTGAATTGCAAGTGAGCTGCTGTAATTTTTACAAAAACCCAGCTCCGATATTGCATTGATCACCGACCCTTTATTACATTTGGGTTATTTTTATTAATTGTAATGTCATATTGTGGAAATTTTTCTTGAGGATCCATTGAGACATTTTATCGATCAATTGGTGTGCATTGGATGTTAAGGGGTTCTGGATTCGATTGATAGAGGAACGGCGCCATTAGATGGCGCTGTTCAGACGATTCTTCTATAGGAAGCCGCCGGATCGGCTTCTAGAGATCTCTGAACGGGTCTATGGTATGTTTTCTCTCCAAATTCTGCTAATTTTGGCGTGTCTCTGTGTTTTTTTAAGCCTATGATAAATAGTTAGATAACCTACATTTCAGTTTTTGAGCCTCTGAACAACACTTTTCACTTAGTTTTTCAGTTTTTATATAAATTGGTAAAGCTTTTCTCTAATGATTTTGGTTGAACAAAGAAATTTCATCATCATCATGGTGAGCTACATTTGTAAGTACACCTTACACATTTCGAAATGTCTATCGTTCAGTTTAATTATGAGAATATCACAAATTGCTTTGAAGCAAATGAGTTGAAAAATAAATAAAAAAGTCAGGGCAGCCCGGTGCACAAAGCATCCCGCGTTAGCAGGGTATGGGGAATGGCTGTACCACAAGGGATGTGACGTAGAAAACCTACCCTAATGCAAGCATTAGTGACTGCTTCCACGACTCAACAACAACAACATACCCAGTGGAGTTCCACAACGTGGGGTCTGGGGAGGGTAGAGTGTACCCAGACCTTATCTCTACCTTGATAGGTAGAGCGGCTGTTTCCGAGAGACCCTCGGCTCAAGACAAAGTATAAGCACAAGCAAAGCAAGAAAATAAGTCATGCTAGCGCATTCTGAAAAAGAAGCAGTAACTAATGCAGGTACATAAAAAAAATAAAGTACATTAAAGAATACATAGCAGTAGAAATCAAATGCTACTATAAAGTACTACTGCGCCTACTAGTATGATAGTCTAAGTGAGCCTACAATAATAACACTACAACTATCCGTTTGTAAGCGTAAGTAGGGCTACGCTCGAGTCTCGACTACCTACTACCCTAATATTGTCCTCCACAACCCCTAGCTAAGGTTATGTCATCGGTAAGTTGCACCTGTGCCATATCCCGTCTAATCACCTCTCCCTAATACTTCTTCGGCCTACCTCTATCCCTCATGAACCCATCTATAGCCAACCTCTCACACCTCCGCACTAGAGCATTTGTGTCTCTCCTCTGCACATGCTCGAACCATCTCAACCTCGCTTCCCACATCTTATCCTCCACCGAGGCCACTCACACTCTGTCCCGTATATCATTATTTCTAATCCTATCTTCCTTGTATGCCCACACATCCATCTCAGCATCCTCATCTCCGCGACTTTATCTTTTGGATGTGTCACTGACCAACACTCCGTCTCATACAACATAGTCGGTTTAACCACAACCCTATAGAACTTACCTTTATGTTTTGGTGGCATCTTTTTATCGCACAAGACTCCAGATGCGAGCCTCCATTTCCTCCACCCTGCCCCAATATGATATGTAACATCGTCATCAATCTCTCTATTTCCTTGGATAATAGATTCAAGGTACTTGAAGCTTCTTTTCTTCGGAATGACTTGAGTACCAAGCCTCACCTCCACGCCTGTCTCAAGGTCGCTCCCGTTACTGAACTTACACTCCAAGTATTCTGTCTTGGTCCTACTCAACCTGAACCCTTTAGACTCCAGAGTCTGTCTCCAAACCTCCAGTTTAGCATTCATTCCATTGCGAGTCTCATCAATCAGGACTATGTCGTCTGCGAATAACATACACCATGACACCTTCTTTTGGATATGTCGCGTCAGACCATCCATTACCAATGCAAATGAGAATGGACTAAGAGCTGATCCCTGGTGCAACCCCATCATAACTGAGAAGAGCTCTGAATCTCCTCCTACTGTCCGTACCCTGGTCTTGGCTTCATCATATATATCATTGATCGCCCTAGTGTACGCCACAAGTACACCTCTAACCTCCAAACCAGTGTTCTAAAAATCGGCCTAGGCGGCCGCCTAGGCGCTAGGCGCCACAACCCCGTCCTGATTTTACCCTAGGCGGCCCAGTCCAATTTTGTCACTTAATACGATTTTACCCCCAATTTTTTGCCCTATATTATAAGTTATAGCAAACGAGGCGTCTTATTTTTGCCCTATCTAAGAGAAGCAAGCAGCGATCAACAAGGAGAGCTTCAACTCTTCACTTCAAGATTCAAGAATACAAAAAAGAAAAAAACCCTAAAAATCTTCAATCAAGCTTCAACTCTTCAAGGTTAGTTCTATTTCTTCTTCTTTTACTTCATATCTTCTTCTTTCACTCTTCAATCATCATTATTTTTCTCTTTTTTTCCGGTCTGTTTCGCGTCTCCTCCGCGACCCGATCCTATTTTTTTTTTGTTCTGCTGTGGTGGTGCCATAAATCTGATTTTTTTAAAAACAATTTAGTATAAATTAGTTACAACTTACAAACTTATTAGTAATAGTATAAATAGACTAGTAATAAGTTAATAATATAAATATATAGTGAATGATTTGTCATTTGTGAATATATTTTATGATTTTATGATTTATATATTTTATGCATATATGATATATATACAATTGACGTAAAATATTAAAAAAATTCAAAAAAATACATCCGCCTAGGCCCCCGCCTAGCCGTCTAGGCGCTAGGCGGTCAGGCTCCGCCTAGCGTTTTTTAGAACATTGCTCCAAACATCTCCATAGAAAACGTCCCTAAGAACTTTGTCGTATGCCTTCTCGAGATCGATGAAACCATATGTAAGTCTCTCTTCCTCTCCCTATACTGCTCCACCAACCTCCTAATAAGATGAATGTCTTCCGTAGTCGAACACCCCGACATGAATCCAAACTAGTTCTCGGAAATAGACACGTCTTTTCTCACCCTCGTCTCCACGACCCTTTCCCAAACTTTCAGTCTTAGCAGCTTAATACCTCTATAGTTGTTGCAACTCTGGATATCACCTTTGTTCTTGTACAAATGAATCATTGTACTCCATCTTCCATTGTTCGGGCATTCTCGTCAACTTAAAAATGACGTTAAACAACTTACTTAGCCACTCCAAACCTGCCCTGCCTGCGCTCTTCCAAAATTCAACTGGGATCTCATTGGGCCCGGTCGCTCGTCCCCTGCGCATCATGCGAACAACACCCTCCCTGCGCATCATGCGAACAACACCCTTACCCTCCACAACCTTAATTCTTCTACAATACCCAAAATCTAGGTACGTACCAGCTTGCTCCAGATCTCCCAGCACAATGTCTGTGTCTCTTTCTTCGTTCAAGAGTTTATGGAAGTAAGATTGCTACCTCCGCCTAATATGCGCGTCCTTCACCAGTACTTTGCCGTTCTCTACACCTCACGTGATCCAAGTCATGAGTCCTCCTCTCCCTCGCCTTTGCTAGTTTGTGCAACTTCTTATCCTCGCCTTTCCTCTAATTCCACATATAGGCGTTCAAAAGCCATCATTTTCGCCGCCGTAACCGCTAGCTTTTCCTCCTTCCTCGCCATCTTATACAATTTCCTATTTGTCCAGTTCTCCACTTCATCATTACTTTCTATCAATTTTGCATACGCCATTTTTTCGCTTTTACCTTCTCTTGAACTTCACCATTCCACCACCAGTCCCCTCGATGCCTACCACGACTACCCCACGAGATCCTAGCACTTCTCTAGCTACCTCCCTACAACTGACCGTCTTGTCCCACATACCGGTCGTATCCCCACTACGCCTCAAGTCCCCTTGGCCATTAACCTCTCCCACATCTCCTTTGCACTAGTTATAGTCAAACTTCCCCATTTGATTCTTAACCTGTCATCCACAACGCTCCTCTTTTTTCCCATCTTGATCTCTAAATCCATCACCAAAAGTTTATGTCGTGTTGTAAGGTACTCCTTAGGAATAAACTTCCAGTCTTTACAAAGACCGTTGTCAACCTTCCTAAGGAGCAAGAAGTATATCTGAGTCTTAGCCACCGAAATACGGAAAGTCACCAAGTGCTCCTTCTTCTTCAGGAACCTCAAATTGTCTATCACCATCTTAGAAGCTCTAGCGAACTCCAAGAGTGAGACGCCTCCCCCGTTCATGTCCCCGAGGCCAAAGCCTCCATGCACGTCGTCATAACCTCCTGAAAGTGACCCAATATGTCCATTAAAATCCCCTCCTACAAATAACTTCTCAGTGGGTGTGGGTGGTATACCCCCACCACTTCATTCAAATCCTCCCAAAAGCGCCTCTTCTCTTCCTCGTCCAGGCCTGTCTGCGGCGCGTAAGCACTAGTAATGTTCATAGTGAACTCTCCAACTACCAACTCAATCGTTATCATCCTGTCATTGACCCTCTTAACCTCTACCACATGGTCTCTTAGCTCGTTGTCTACCAAAATTCCTACTCCATTCCTACATTTCGACCTACCCGAGAACCATAACTTATACCCGTCTACCTCCTTAGCCTTAGGTCCTACCCATCTGGTTTCCTGGACACATGCTATATTAATCTTCCTCTTCTTAAGAATCTTAACTAGTTCTATGGACTTCCCCGTTAAAGTTCCAATGTTCCAAGACCCTATTCTCAGCCTAGCATCTCCCTTACCCCCGAACCCTCGCCCCCGTTCCCGACTGAGAACATGACCCTAGTCTACCATCCGTCACCAAAGCCACTGGAGAGGAAAGTAAAAGCGCCAAGACACATAGAGGCAGAACTACAACTAAAAACAGAGGCTGGACAAGAACTAAACTAGTAATAACTACACAAGATCTACAATCATAAGCTGAACAGTAATGAAATCAGGTGCAAAAGCAGAATCAAAGCACAATAATTAAAATATATACAACAGGTGCTAATTAAGAATTAAAAGCAAGGGATCGAACAAAAATACACAACAGATGCGAGTCAGATAGCAAGTAGATAAAGGATGCACAATAACTACTCAATATGGGTCGAACAAGAACAAAATCAGATGCTAGATTAGAAGTAAAAATGAGGAAAAGAGACGATAGCACCTGGACTGCGTCGCCGGAACCCTTCCACGGCTCGATGTTAGCGATATTTCGAATGCTCACGCAAGCGCACGCATCATTCACAAGTAATATAGTATGGTAAGACCGAATATCGTCCTCAGAGACTGGTTATCAAGTACCGATTATCTAAGCTATGGTTTCTATTTGGTGAACGTTAATTTGTTTGTATTTTTATCTAATAGCTAAGACTAAGTGCAAAAATTAAACTAAATTACTTAGGTTTAATCAGTTATGATGGAGATCGGACTTCCAATATCCTCAACTATCCACTCTATTCAATCCTTAATGCAACTAGAATGACTTCTTCTTCTACGTTAAGATAGCGGTTAACTAGACTGTCTTATATTTCGGTTAGGATATATAATCACTCAACCCCAGTGCAGAACCCTTCTATATTTCTATGATAGGATTTACCACATAGGAGGATTAGGAACAGTAACCTATACTGCTACACAAGTATCGGGGTACTTTCATCCGCGATTTTAACCTATGTCTATTCAATTACAGCATATCCAAATCTCTCCTCTCGGTTTTCGATTCGAAATCATATAGATTATGATAATTAGTGATCAATTAACTATCAAACATTCATACCAATTATTGAATAAATCTTAATCAAGTGAAGAAGAAACCAAACTAATGCATTAAATCATGAAATAAGGTTTCAAGCGATTCAATAGGAAAGCCCTAATTAAGTGTTTAGCTTATAGTCATAGTCACGCTAAGAACTAATACAAAATCCAACATGAACTGAAATAAAACAAAGAAAAGAGAAAAGAAAATAACTTGAACTAGGTCTCCAATCTTAATGCCTCCAAGAGTTGTGTTGTGGAATATGTACAAGGATTCCCCGCTCCCCATAAGGTCAGGGTTTTAGGGATTATATAGTTGGGAAAATATTGCATTGTGGACCCCGAAAACGTGTCAAATTTCGGCCCAGAACGTGATTTTTCCGCCTCGTCACATGATCCTGCAGTGGCTCGCGGTGCGAAAATCTGCGATCTCTCAGTAATAATGGCACCGCGGTTCTGCATATTGGCACCGCGGTGCTGAAAATCCTCCGTCCTGATTTGCCAACTTTCGTCATTTTTGCCTCGGGGGCACCTTTTCTGCCCAATTCTCGCTCTTTTTCGCTATTTTGCCTTTTTTTGCACCGCTGTGACTCAAAAGAAGGAAAAACAACCTAACACGATACTTATTTGAACGAAAATGGGAAAATACTAACTAAAACTGACTCAAAAAAAATGTATACAAAATACGCCTAACAAATACCCCCAAACTTAACCTTTGTTCGTCCTCGAGCAAAGATCAAAACAAGAACACAGAAACAAAAACAAAAGACTCAAAGACTCAAATCACGCAGCTGCACAAGGTTACTTAGAAACACATGAACGTCAGTTGAGATAATATGTAGGAACAGATATAGCATGAATTTAGCAATCTAGAATTTCAAGTCAGATATTTCGCAAATTCATTTCAATCACAATCAATGGACGCATGAATACCTAACCTATGCATGTCAATTTCTTTTAGTTCATTTTCAAAGTTCCATGGGTCTGTTTACTTGCTATTCTCCACTAATCATGGACATACATACTAGTGATCTTCAGGGCTTTTCAGGGTTGTAATGTAGGCTTAGGTAGAGGTAGGTAAAATTAGGCATTTAGGCTCAATTTACGTACCATAAGTTTTTTTTTTCTCATTCAACCATTTTGTCCTTTTTGGTACCCTTTTCAGTTCGTACCTATCATTCCCCTCTTTTATTTTTGGTTGAGAGCATGAAATATATTCACATAGGCACCCCCAAACTTAAGCTTTTGCATATATATATATTTTTTTATTGGGGTGCATCAATTTTTCACTCTCTTTTGTATTTCTTTTTCACACTTTTCATCTCTATTTTCAATTACTGCTTATGACACACAAGGAAATATGGGGTGTCCAAGCAATAACTTTTATTTTAGGCTCAAAGGGGCTGACTAGGGATACAATTTATTGTCAGGGTAGGTAATGAACGGTAAGAAGGCTATCAAAGAAATGCCTGAATCATCTCCCTAACATGTACATCCTAACTATTTCACCTCAAATAACAAGCAAGCAGGCTCATAGATGTTTTTCACAATTGACAACACACAGGCTAAGCACAAAATACTCCAAATAATCAGGTTTTCATGAATTTTTGGCATATCTAACTTAAGCACACAGATTTTAGCTTCTCATTCCATTACGTTATCCCATTTAGTTCACTAGGCGTTTCAAGTAATTACAGCATGCATGACTCATAATTTTTTTTTGACTCATATAGAACACAAAAACAAACAAAAGACTAAAAAGTAGACACACAAAAATAAAAATAAGATAAGAACTCCCCCCAAACTTAAACTACACATTGTCCCAAATGTGTAAAAGACTCAAAAATTAAAAAGGGACGACTTACAGACATACAGCGGTTTAAAATGGTGGTGGTGGCGGCGGATACTGCACTGAGACGATATCTGTGGGAGGAGATTTGACGATTCAGGGCCTTCTTATTTTTTCGGAAGTCGCTAATCGGCACCGCGGTTCTGATAGCACCGCAGCGATTAAAGATCGGGCCTCTCTGAACATTCGGCACCGCGGTCCTGCAGATTGGCACCGCGATGCTGACTCGACTCCGTGTTTTCCATCCTTTTCTTCATGCTCATTCTCCGATTCCTTCGCCTGGCATCACAACACAACAAAAATACCAAAAGTGAGACTGTTCTATTTAAACTAAATTGCATAATTTAAACATTGGGTTGCCTCCCAAGTAGCGCTGTATTTAACGTCTTTTAGCCGAACGCAGTTAACCTTTACTAGTGCCCAGTGGATCTTTCTGCGAACTGCTTGCAATCCGCACAGTCATTGTTGCAGGTCTCACTTTTCCTACAACACTTTTTTTCAAAAAAATGGCCTCATATCTAAGATTATCCCCCAATTACACAAGACAGACTTGTCTTCTATGCTCTCTATAATGTAGGGATCAGTGAAACTCCCTACATCTCTCAACTTTTGGGGTGTCCTTCAGAGTATGAACTTTCTTTTTGAGGGTCAGCAATGACATTTGGTGTTGTCCCTTCTGCAATAGGGTGGTCCTCAGCGACCTCTTCTTTCTCTACACTAACTATCTCTCCAAATTCCTCAACATCTTGTTGTGGTTCAGGTTCCACCATCTGCTTACCACTCCTCGTAACTGGGTCACTCGGTGGAGTTTCTTGAGGTGTAATGGGTACCATGTCCATCAGTTGCCCGATTTGTGGTTCCAAATTCAGAATTTGTCCCACTTGAGTCTCCAAGTTCTGCAAAGAGGATCTTACATCCACCATGAACTGAGTTTGGGCGTTTGTGAGTTCCAACAATGCTTCTCTCAATTCATCCCGCCTCCGATGGGCCCAACTCGTGGTCGCTGGAATTGCCCTCGGCGAGTCTCGGGATCAAGTGAGCTCGTAAGGCTTCCTGCAGGTCATTATAATCTTCCTGTGGAACTCCGGTTAAATTGCCGTTGATGATACCGATCATGCGGATAGTAGTCAAGCATCACGCCACGATAGTAGTAGTAGTCCATTTTTTTTTCAACTTTACCTACAAAATAAGAAAAATAACAAAAAGTGATAAAAAGATGCTCGCAGAGCAAGTTAGAAACTTGTTCCTGGAGCAACCAAATTAGAAATAAAATAACATAATCAAATATATACAAACTAAATTAGAAATAAGATTAGATAATTCGATATCAGTACGCCAACACAAGAACGGCGCCAAAAACTTGTTAGCGATATTTCGAATGCTCACGCAAGCGCACGCATCGTTCACAAGTAATATAGTCTGGTAAGACTGAATATCATCCTCAGAGACTAGTTATCAAGTACCGATTATCTAAGTTATAGTTTCTATTTGGTGAACGTTAATTTGTTTGTATTTTTATCTAATAGCTAAAACTAAGTGCAGAAATTGAACTAAATTACTTAGGTTTAATCAGTTATGATGGAGATAGGGCTTCCAATATCCTCAACTATCCACTCTATTCAATCCTTAATGCAACTAGAATGACTTCTTCTTCTACGTTAAGATAGCGGTTAACTAGACTGTCTTATATTTCGGTTAGGATATATAATCACTCAACCCCAGTGCAGAACCCTTCTATATT
This sequence comes from Przewalskia tangutica, assembly GCA_029844215.1. Lineage (NCBI taxonomy): Eukaryota > Viridiplantae > Streptophyta > Magnoliopsida > Solanales > Solanaceae > Przewalskia > Przewalskia tangutica. The sequence continues at coordinate 14,395,567 of CM056723.1, forward strand.
TCTATGATAAGATTTATCACATAGGAGGATTAAGAACAGTAACCTATACTGCTACACAAGTATCGGGATACTTTCGTCCGTGATTTTAACATGTGTCTATTCAATTACAACATATTCAAATCTCTCCTCTCGGTTCTCGATTCGAAATCATATAGATTATGATAATTAGTGATCAACTAACTATCAAACATTCATACCAATTATTGAATAAATCTTAATCAAGTGAAGAAGAAACCAAACTAATGCATTAAATCATGAAATAAGGTTTCAAGCGATTCAATAGGAAAGCCCTAATTAAGTGTTTAGCTCATAGCCATAGTCACACTAAGAACTAATACAGAATCCAACATGAACTGAAATAAAACAAAGAAAAGAGAAAAGAAAATAACTGGAACTAAGTCTCAAATCTTGATGCCTCCAAGAGTTGTGTTGTGGAATATGTACAAGGATTCCCCGCTCCCCATAAGGTCAGAGTTTTAGGGATTATATAGTTGGGAAAATATTGCATTGTGGACCCTGAACGTCATTTTTCCGCTTCGGCACCGTGATGCCGAAAGTACTGCAGTCTCTCAGTAATAATGGCACCGCGGTTCTGCATATTGGCACCGCGGTGCTAAAAATCCTCCGTCCTGATTTGTCAACTTTCGTCCTTTTTGCCTCGGGGGCACCTTTTCTGCCCAATTCTCGCTCCTTTTAGCCATTTTGCCTTTTTTGCACCGCTGTGACTCAAAAGAAGGAAAAACAACCTAACACGTTACTTATTTGAACGAAAATGGGAAAATACTAACTAAAAATGACTAAAAAAAAACGTATACAAAATACGCCCAACACTTGAACAACTGAAAAATAAATAGTGCTGGGAGAATTCAGCCTGTTGTTAAAAGAATACTGAAACTCTGATGCTCCATCATTTTGGGGTTTGCCTAGCTATTGGGATCTATGGCTTGGAAGGTGAACTTGTTCAAGATACCATGTTACAATTTTATATGGTATCCGTAAAGCTTACTATCTTTATTATCTTAAAGGTGGATGTAATGTAGACCAATAATATATGAGGTTGGTTTTATAACTATTGATGCTTCTTTTTGCTTTTTTAAATTCACACTTTGCAGTGTTTGATTGTTGCTTCTCAACGGATGCATTGGACGAATATGAGTACAAGACATACATGGGAGGTATTGTAGCTCAGCTGCAGGACCACTATCCTGATGCTTCTTTCATGGTTTTTAACTTCAAAGAAGGAGATCACAGGAGCCAAATATCAGATATATTAACGCAGTATGATATGACTGTCATGGATTATCCTCGACAATATGAGGGGTGTCCTGTATTGCCACTGGAAATGATCAAGCACTTCTTGCGTTCCAGTGAGAGCTGGCTTTCACTCGAGGGCCAACAAAATGTCTTGTTGATGCACTGTGAGAGGGGAGGGTGGCCTGTACTTGCTTTCATGCTTTCTGGCCTTCTTTTGTACAGAGAACAATACACTGGCGAGCAGAAGACTCTCGACATGGTATACAGGCAAGCTCCTAGGGAACTTCTTTATGTTTTATCACCTCTGAATCCACAGCCATCTCAGCTTAGATATCTTCACTATATCACCAGAAGAAATATTGGCTTAGATTGGTTGCCATCAGATATACCTTTTGCTTTAGATTGTATTATACTCAGGGTCCTTCCTCTATTTGATGGTGGGAGAGGCTGCCGACTGTTGGTTCGTGTCTATGGTTTGGACCCTGCTTCACCGACGTCCAATAGGAGTTCTAAACTCCTGTTTTCAACTTCAAAGACAAAAAAACATGGTCGCCTTCACCGACAGGTAATGGCTAAGCTTCAAAAGTTTGAGACTTACAGGTAATTAGTTGAAATCTGAAGTGTTCTGCTGACTTCCCCTCTCCAGGAAGAGTGTGCATTGGTGAAAATTGATATCCATTGTCGTGTCCAAGGAGACGTTGTTCTTGAGTGCATACATTTGGATGATGATCTAGTTAGGGAAGAAATGATATTCAGAGTTATGTTTCACACGGCATTTATTCGCTCAAATGTTTTGATGTTAACTCGTGATGAAGTTGATGTCCCATGGGATGCAAAAGACCAATTCTCTAGGGAGTTCGAAGCAGAGGTTTGGTATTTATTCCTCTGAACTTGGCTCTTTTTTCATTATCCTTTAACAGGGAACTATAGGACTTGAGAATGCTCATTACTGCACCAGGTACTCTTTTCGGATGCTGATGCCCTTCCATCTATTATCACCACTGAAGCACCAGATGAAGATGATAACGAGACTGAAGGTACTTCACCAGATGAGTTCTTTGAGGTGGAAGAGATATTCAGCAATGCTGTTGATGGACAGGACGGAAGAGGGGATTCTGATGCCCATTCAGTTCAGGACAGTATGCAGGATGATGACACCACTGAAATATGGAAACAAGAGTTGGAGCATCATGCCTTTCAAGATTATGCATTTGTTGAAGTTAATCGCAAACTAGACGGAAATATGGATTCTACTCAACAAGCATCGAAAACAAATGGTTTAAGGGATAAGGACGACTTGATAATCTCCAAGGCTGTGATTTCTGATGTTTCTAGTCACAAGGACTCAGATGCAGAAACACCGGGGGCAAGTGCCATGTCAGAAGATGGGGAGAATAAGCAAGATATAGAAGGCACCTTTAGACAGGAGATGCAGGGTTCACAGTTGACTGCTGATATCAACAACGGAAAGAATGAAAAGGCACCTTCATCTCTAAAGAAACAACTAGCATCCAACTCCAAACTTGCTGCTGATGCGATAGGACCTAAAAATAAATCTAAACAGAAAGAATCCCTGGGCACTATGTCGCGAATAGCAAAGCCAAGTGCAGTGTCTCGGTGGATCCCTTCTAACAAAGGTTCTTACACTACTTCAATGCATGTGGCATATCCACCATCAAGGTATAAGAGTGCTCCACCTGCACTTGCTGTTACCAAGGATTTTCAATCTGGGTTTAAATCAAAATCGCCCTCTCCTCGAGCTTCTTCAGAAGCTAAAGTTGTATCTGGAGCAGGTCGTGTTACAAAGAAACGCTCTTCATGTCCTGCATCATTTGACATGTCAAGAGTCAAGGAGGCACCTGTTGCAGTGACCTCTTCATCAGAATCAGCTGAAAGCCAGGCACTTGACCTTCAGGCATCCCCTCCAAGTCCCCTACCTTCTTCACTGCCTTCATTTCAATATCCAAGCACTTTATCACTTGAATTGCCTCCTATTCAAGAAGCAAGTACTAACACGCCAGCTTCCGCAACGCCACCTGTGTCTTCGCCGGAAAGCCATATTATAACTGCTTCTTTGACTCATCACTCTTTCCCTTCCCCACCTTCACCACCACCTCCCCCTCCACCTCTGCCTTCTCAATACCTATCATTTAATCATAATGTCAAATCCTTATCACCACCTTCACCTCCACCCCCACCTCCACCTCCGCCTCCGCCTTCCTCTCCCCCTCCACCTCCTCCTCCACCATCAAATGGCTTGAGAACGACTCATATGGATAGCTCTCATAGTCATAATGTCAAATCCTTTTCACCACCACCCCCGCCTCCATTTCCGCCCTCCCCTCCATCATCAAATGGGTTGAGAATGAGTCATATGGGTAGCTCTCCTCCTCCCCCTCCTCCCCCACCTTTACCACCCACATTATCTACTGTACGGGGAGTTGGTAGGGTATTGTCAGCAACCCCCTTACCCACTTCTTCACCAAATGTGGCTTGTGCAACTTCCTCCTCGGTAGCATTAAGTCCACTGCCACCTCCACCTCCACCTCCACCTCCACCTCCACCTCTATATGCACCCACTGCACCAAAGCTAGCTAGCTTTGGGATGTCCATTCTACCACCAGCACCTCCTCCTCCTCCCCCTCATGCTTCACCTGTGCTATCTCCTTTACTTGGTGCTTTAGCCTCACCTCCTCCACCACCTCCATCACCTCCTGTGCAAGTTTATCCTCCTTCACCATCTTCACCTCCTTCACATAGTGATTCACTTCCACCAACCTCAACTCCTTTGCGAAATGCACCTCTCCCACCTTCACCTCCACCAAGAAAAGCTCCGCCCCCAACTCCACCTCCGCCTCCAGCTCCTCCACCCCCACATGTTTTAAGAAATTCTCCGACGTCAATTCTATCTCCACCTCATTCACCCTTACCTCCTTCAAGAAATGCTCCAACACCGATTCCCCCTCCCCCTCCCCTTTCGTACAATACTTCACCTGCACCAACTCCACCTTCGATCCTTTGTCCTCATCCTCTTTCCATCCAATCTTCTTTATCTGGAGTACTACCACCGCCACCACCGCCACCGCCGCCTCCTTTGTATGTTGCACCTTTACCATCTCCTCTATTATCAGATCCACCGCCGCCTCCTCCTCCTCCGTTACCAGAAGCTCCACCCCCACCTCCACCTCCAGCTCCTCCTCCCTCTGATGGCGGCCCTCCAGCTCCTCCACCTCCCCCCTACAATCGCCCACCAGCTCCTCCACCTCCCTTACGCCCACCGCCTCCTCCACCTCCCCACAGCCGCCCACCGATCCTCCACCTCCCTTACTGCCCACCGCCTCCCATGGTGGCCCTCCAGCTCCGCCACCTCCTCCTTACAGCGGCCCACCAGCTCCTCCACCTCCCCCCTACAGTGGTCCACCAGCTCCGCCACCTCCTCCTTACAGCGGCCCACCAGCTCCTCCACCTCCCCCCTACAGCGGTCCACCAGCTCCTCCACCTCCCCTCTACGACGGTCCACCAGCTCCTCACCATTGTGGCCCTCCACCTCCTCCACCTCCCCTTGGTGGAGGCCCTCTACGCCCTCCACTTCTCCCCGGTGGTGGGCCTCCACCACCTCCACCTCCCCCCGGTGGCGGGCCTCCACCACCTCCTTTTCCCCCGGGTGGAGCACCACCTCCTCCACCCCCTCCGGGAGGTAAAGCACCAGGTCCACCTCCTCCACCACCTCCTGGAGGTAGCACACCTGGTCCACCTCCCCCACCTGGAGCTCCAAGACTTCCAGGTGGGGGACCTCCCCCACCGCCACCATTTGGCTCTAATGGACATGCGGCGGCCGGCAGAGGACTTCCTGCTGGGAGAGCTCCAGCACTTTCACGGACAAGATCTAATTTAAAGCCATTGCACTGGAGCAAGGTAACCAGGGCACTACAGGGAAGCCTATGGGAGGAACTGCAGAGACATGGGGATCCTCAAGTGTATGTTCCATGCTTTTTTAGTTTGACAATGCTTATATTTAACTCACTGAAATACTGATATTTTTTGTTCCAAATCAAGTGCACCAGAGTTTGATGTGTCAGAAATTGAGATTCTTTTCTCTGCCACTCCCAAGTCAAGTAGTTCAAGTAAATCTGGAGGAAAAAAGAAGTCTGTTGATTCTAAACCAGACACGGTTCATCTGGTAATCACCATGACTCAATGCCTTCCTTTCAGGAACTGTCTGCAAAGAACGCTGTTTATTTTATGCTTTATTCTTGTGGTCTCTCCTGGTCCTTTCATGTTTATTTCTTTTTTCTTTGCCAGATCCCTCTTAGATGATTAATTGTAGTTGCTTTCTACGAGAATTTGGCATTGGTTTATTTTGAGCTATGTTGCTCGGACTCTTCAAAAATGCCGACAGGTGCGTGTCGGATCCTAGTAGTACATTTTTGGAGGATTGCCGCAACATTTTTGAAGAGTCCGAGCAACATAGATTTTGAGAAACTCTTTTTTTTTCGTTTTCTTTCACTGCTCACGTGAGTTCTTCTTTTCCTAATTTTTCTCCTTTGTATTTCTTCGGTAGATTGACCTAAGAAGGGCAAATAATACTGAGATTATGCTCACAAAGGTGAAAATGCCACTTCCAGAGATGATGGTTAGTTTAGTGCTTCTCTTAAATATTTTCTGTTTTTCTTTAGTTTTCTTTTTTGAAGGCTTCTCTCCTTTATTTTTACCGAAAAATAATACCCTGTGCTGATCGCGCACGCCCACACACACACAGAGTGAAAGGGGAGAGGGGAATCCAGTAATGAAATATAACTGAAAGGATAGTGGGATTCTATATCTGTGTTTCGGATAGTGAGAGTCCTATATGTTCAAATGTTCTGAATTTTACTTCTTTCAGCTCACCTAGAAGTCACATACTGCACTATCCCTATCAAACTTTAACACTGCTCATGGCTAATAGTATAAGGAATTACCGATCCCTAGTCAATGACCTAACTTGATTATTTGCTTTCTTCCATTATTATTAGTAGTTTAGACATTTCTTCCAGATCACATCGTAAAAATTCTAGAGGCTAAATATATGTGTTGTAACTTGTAATCTAGGGAAAAAGAAAAGTAGTGACAAAGGAAAGCTACCCAGTAATGTAAGCATGTCAGACTACTTTGGGGTTATACAGAAAGAAAAAGTGATATACTATGTTAAATGCATTGGGGACCCAGTCAAACTACCCATCCTTATCGAGTCATAGTACAAGAGATCATTTATTTTTCCTCCTTTCCTTTAAGCTTGAAAAGAATACAAAAATACATGGAAAGTAGGGGGGACAGTTGAGATAGATGGGTATTAGCTCTTAATCCAACTTACCTTTGTTCATTGTCAAGAGAAGAAGAATTTCTCAGGCTGTCGGAATCCTCAGCCTCGAAAATCTGAGGTTGATATGTTAATGTGGCAACTACTTTGTTGTTAACTAGACTTTTCATTGTGGTTCAAATGGTCTAGGACCCCACGCAAGATGCTGAGACCTCGTCGGACTTTCCTTTCTTCTATTACACGTCCTTCATTTTTCTATTTTTTCTTTTGACTATTTTGGTCCTTTGATATGCAATGTGGCAAATTTCAGGCTACAATCAGTCCTTTTTTATCAAGGTGTACCAGAAATGTGTAAAACCTGAAATTAGGGTAGGCGGAGAACAAAAAATAGAATAAGAATTTTTCTTTCCTCCATGGTTGTACATACTGGCTCTACTTGGTAGACCTAGGTGATTCCCTTTCTCTTGAATATTCTTGCTTGTTCCTAGGTGATTTCAGTGTAGAAGTGTGAGGTTTAGAGAACCCATAATTTGCATGAAAAGACAAACTTTTAACGAATAAAAGGCATTATTTTGTGTTGGAATGAAATTGGCCCGAATAAAGCAAAATGCATATCAAGCATGCATATAGCATACCCTACTGGTCTTATATTGAGGCCAAGCTGATTGATTAATATTCTTGCTTGTCCTCCCGATGTTCTTTAGTCCTCTCTTGTTACGCAATGACAATGGTTCTGTTATGGTCATAGGCAGCTGCACTGGCAATGGATGAGTCTATTTTAGATGCCGATCAGGTGGAGAATCTGATAAAGTTTTGTCCTACCAAAGATGAGATGGATCTTCTTAAGGTAAAGTTTACTGGTCTGAAGATCTTATTCCAGCTGACTTTGATTTCTTGTTCTTCGCTGCTCCTCTACTTCTTTCAGTCTCCTCTCTGTCAGTTGATATCTCTGCAAAGTATTATGTTTTTACTTTTAAATCTCTTAAATGATTGTTTACTAATACAACTGCTTAGGGTTACACTGGAGACAAGAAGCTTCTGGGAAAGTGTGAACAGGTTAGCACATCAATTTTATAGTTACTATCTAATCACTTCATGATGATGGTCTTTGTTTTATGTCATATTTTATGAATGCCTACCGTTTTCATCTCTCTTTACTGTGATATGTTGTCATGGGTGCTCTATGAAGTTGGGAGTGGTTTTCAGGCAGCTATATTTTGGAACTGAATTTGGTATTAAAGCAACCTTTTGTAAACTTATATTTGACGATTGGATCTTAGATTGGCGCAATGTAGCTTCATGATGTACTAGGTTAGCCATGGTAGCTACCTTAAGTAACAGACAAGTCTGCACAAACTGAAATCTTCTTTTACCACCTAATAGTATCAGTAACCTCAACTAACCTCTGTTTGAAAGAAAAAGAGGGTCAGTCGGTGGGGGAAGAAAAGTTGAACAAGGCCAATATACTTCATTTTAAATGTTTAACTGCAGAATAGTTCTTTGGTCAACCTAAGTTTGCTTTGATTTATGATATTGGTCTATTAGTGGGATAAGATTGACATACAAACATTTTTGTTATTTTATTGAGAAAAGAATAAGACTTCTTCTGCATGCTCCACTACCATATTGAAGTTGTGTGGTCATATCATCTCAAAGCTTAAGCTGTTATAGAGAGTAGACTTTTATTTATTTAATTATATCATCAACAACTTATAAGTGAGAACATGGATGAAAGAAGAGCTCCTAATGAGTTCCAATATTCTGATAGCAAAATCGAGGGCCTAATCCTGTCAAAGTCTAGTATGCGCCCTAAAGGATATTATTTAGTCCTAGCTGTTCTCTCAAAGTATGCTACTTGTTTCTAGCCTACTGCCCCATTTAAAAGTTTTTACTAACTTCTGTAAAAGCACCAGATAGTCGTCTATGAGAGAAATAGTGAGTGGGAATAAAGAAGAGCGTCAATGTTGATAGGGAGTGCAAAGAAGATGAGAGGAGGTGGGAAAGCAGAGAGCCAGCTAGCATGTTGCATCAATTGGTGTTTCGATAGTAAGGGAAAGATCTAGGAGAAGAAAAACAGAAAAAGAAAAGAGAGAAAAAGGCTTCTTTGATCTAGGAAATATATGAACAACTTTGGCAACTGGTAGAAGAGAAAGGAGGCCTAAACATATTTGAGAAAGTAGAAAAAAGAAGGATGGAATTGCTTTGACATAGTTTAGAACCCTGCACCTCTCAGGTATACTGGCACCCATTGACTGATTGACCAATGTGCCACCTTTGTATAATTGGGGAAGTTGTTCTTTTTCTCTGGCTGGTAGGGTATAACCAGCACAGTGATGCGCGATTTATGTACACACTAAACGCAAGTGCACGTGTCGTGACAAGTAATATAGTCTAGAAGACCGAGTTATCGTCCTCAGGGATTAGTGTCCAATTATCAAACTCTATTCTATGGTATCTATTTGGTAACCGATAATTGATGAATTGTTTATAACTATAATTATAGATGCTAACTAAATTACTTTATTTTACTTCAGATATGGTGGAAATAGGGCTTCCAAATCTCCTCAACTATCCGCTCATCTTACTTGTTAATGCAATTAATTATGGTTCTTCTTCTATTTTGAGACAGCAGGTTAACTAAGCCGTTTTATACTCCTGTTAAGGTAATATAAACACTCAACCCCAATATAGAACCCTTCTACCTTTCGGTGACAAGATTGACTATAAAGGAGGATTAAGAGCAATAACCTATTAAGCTACACAAGTATCGGGGTACTTTCGTCCACGATTTAACCTATGTTTATTCAACTATAGCATATTCACAATCTCCCCTTTCGGCTTTCGATTAGAAATCATATAGATTATGATAATTAGTGATCAATTAATTACCAAGCAATCAAGACAAATATTGAATAAATCTCAACAATGATAAGAAGAAACCAAAACATGCATTAATTCATAAGAATGAGTTTCAAGTGATTCGATATGGAAAGCCCTAAATTAAGTTAGTTCCTAGCCATAGACATGTCAAGAACTAAACTAATATCCAACATAAACTACAAAGAAATAAAACAAAGAACAAAGAAATTACACAAAAGTAGTCTCCAATCTTGATCGCCAAGTTTGTGATGAATTGGCAAAAGTGGGAACCCCTATTCTGACCTAGGAAGGTCCTTTTTATAGCCTCAAAAACGTTCCCAAACTTTTCCTTCTTGGCCTTGGCCCATTCCCATTCGGATTTGGCAGAACTCCGCCGCCGCGCGCCTGCAATCGGCGCCGCTGGGCGCCGTGGCGCTCGATGTCTTTGGTTGGGCCATGGCGCGCCTCGCTTTCGCCTGGATCGCCAACTTTCTAGCTTTTTGAGCTCTGGAACCTCTGTTTCTGCCCTTTTTTCGCTCCTTTTCGCCAATGTGCCACTTTAAACCATTATGACTCAAAAGAAAGAAAATCTATCCTAAGACGACACATATTTGTACAAAAATGGGCAAAAGACTAACTAAAAATGACTCAAATAGTGTATATAAAATACACCGATCAAATACCCCCAAACTTAACATTTGCTCGCCCTCGAGCAAAGATCAAAAGAAAGAAATAAAGACACGAGAAAAAAAAGAAAATAGAATGACTCAAGACGTTGATCACTTTGCTGCACAATTGTCACTTAGAAAAGCATGAAGGTTAGCAGAATAATATGCAGGAACATATATCATGGATTTTTAGCATTCTAAACACATCAAGTTAGATATTTCGCAAATTCACTTTAATCATGCTCAATGGAAGTAATAATACCTAACTATGCATGTCAATTTCAAAATCCTATGGCATGTTTACTTGCTATTCTCCACTAATCATGGATACACATATAAGAGATCTTCAGGGCTTTTCAGGGTTGTAATGTAGGCTTAGGCATGGGTAGGTAAAATAGGCTTTTAGGCTCAACTTACGTACCATAAGCTCTTTTTCTTTCAACTCTTCCCTTTTCTTTTGATTTTCTTCTTCACTTCATACCTATCTTTCCCCTCTTTTGTTTTGAGAGAATGAAGTGTATTATGAATAGCCGGCACCCCCAAACTTAGGCTTTTGCCTATTTATTATTACGTTTTCATTTGGGGTGCATCAAAATTGTTCACTCTCTTTTGTCTCTTTTTCAACACTTTATATTCTAATTACCTCAATTTTTCATTTATGGCACAAATATAAAATTATAGGGTGTCAAAGAAAGGTCTTATTGTTAGGCTCAAAGAGGCTGACTAGGGATATAATTTGAATGTCAGGGATAGGAAAAAATGGTAAGAAAGGGCTAACAAAGAAATGTCTGAGTCATCTCCCTTACATGTATATCCGAACTATTTCGCCTCAAATAGCAAGCAAGCAGACACATAGGTTTAATCATTAACAATGCACAAATCAAGCAAGATACCCCAAATAGTCCGATTTCATGAATTTTTGGCATATCTAACCTAAGTGTTTAGATGGTTGCTTCTAATTCCATTACATTATTCAACCTTACTTCACTAGGCGTTTCCAGTACTACAACATGCATGATCTTAAAAAAAAAATTAGACTAAAAAAATACTCAAAAATACACAAAACAAATCAAAAAGACTCAAAAACAATAAGACACCCCCCAAACTTAAATCACACATTGTCCCCAATGTGTGCAAGACTCAAAAATAAAATAAAAAGAAAAACGGGACAACTTACAAACTTGGTTTAATGTGGTGGCGGTGGCGGCGGATAATGCATGGACCACTGGTTGAACAAGGAACTCATCTCATCAAATCTTTGGTGCAACTGTTGTTGCTCCTGCCTTAGTTCTTGTTGTCTTTGCCTCAGGTCCTGTTGACCTTGTATCATTATGTCAAAATTCTGCATCATCCTTCTTCGTTCACGAGCAATCGCTTCCATTATAGTCACCGGAGGTTCTAATTCCGGCCGGCCGGCGGTCGCTACGCTGCGCCGAGCCTCTGTCTCGGGCTCATCTTCATCCATGGCGACCTCTGCTGCTTCTGCTTGGTGGTGTTGGTCTCCTTCGTGGCCGCCGGAGGGATCGGGAAGGCACGCACTATCCCATACGACACGCGAGGTCGCACTTCATATGTATCGATGGCTGTGGTTGGGACTCCATATGCGGAACATAAGGCGCAAATAAGTGATCCATGTCCCAACCCACCTGTAGTTACCAACCTACTGGTTTCTCCAATGTTTTGCAATATCTCCTTCCCAACGTCAATCGTCTTTCCCTAACATGATTCCATATATCATTTTTATTCTATCTGCTGACACTCTGGAGTCTGGTGAAGTGCATCGATGGAATTAGGCGCATCGATTTAAATATAACCAACCCCGTTGTTTTGTTGAATCGACATCCGCTAGTCCTCTTGATCCATTTCTTGCAATATCATACTCACTCGTGGTAGCATAATGTGCTTGCGACGATATCCCAGTCGATGTTGTTGGCGTCTCTAGACCAAGTTCTGAAATAGCTCCGATCATCGCCTCTTTCTTCAACGTCGGTTGTTCTTAATAGCTCATTCACCACTTCGGCCATCACAGACACATATTGTCCTCTCACAAAGCATCTACCATTTACCCTCTCCGGAAAGTTAGCATAAAATTCTTTCACCATTACGGTGTTCTGTGGTGCTATTCTTTCCGGATTAACAAATCTATTCCACCCCATGACCTCTATCATCGCCCGAATAGGCTCATAGGCATCTCCCTCCTCAAATGACTCCCTTTGATACTTCATTCCTCTCTCAGGGATCAAGGGTCTAGTACTAAGTTTGTAATATCTATCTTCTGCTTTTTGACTGACAAACCTAGTAGTATCATATTGAGGGACGGAGGTGGATGTGGAAGCTCTCCTCTTCTTGGCAGACATATTTAGATAACTTCGGCAGCGTTTCCTTTGTGTCAGTGATATTACCCAGCAACTATCAATCAAACCAATCAACACACAGTGGAGTCAACAAGCTACAACACTCTTCAACCCCCAAACTTCACTCAAAGCACCGGTACAACACCCCACGCTCACTAGGTATAATCTTCCGCAAAATTTTCACACCTAACTTCAACACACCACACACCATCCACCAATAAAGCACCTCCCCAAACCTATTACCTCCCCGGATTGTATTGAAGATTTCAAGAAAAGTGATAAAGGTTACCTTGGACGGAGTTCTTCAAGATTTTCTTGTTCCTAATGATGTATTGAGGCAATGGAATGAGGGTTGTTGTTTTAGATGGCTAAGGGTGTAAGGAATTTAAGTACTTTGGTTGTGATTGAGTTTAGTTTGTGGAAGATTTTTAGGTAAAAGGGTTAATTTCGTGGGTTTTGGAGAGGAAGGGTTTTGGATTTTTGATTTGGAGAAAGGAGAATCGGATTAGGGCTCCTTTAAAATTCAGATTTTTCGTCGTGGCGCCACGGCCCTGCAATTAGCGCCATGGCCAAAACTTCGCGACCTACGAACTTCCAGCGTGGCGCTCGATTCTGAGCGGCGCCAAACTTCAGAGATCTTCTGGACTTTTGGCGCCGCGGCCTGAATCGCGCCAGAATACCAACTTCCTGCGCCCTTCCGCACTTTCGGCGCCACGGCCCTCTGCTGGGCACCGTGGCGCTGAGCCGGTTTTTTTTCTTTTGATTTTCCCGTTTTCGTCCTCCAAATTTTTGGCCCTGTACCTGTCATCACAACATGCAAACAATACCTTCCGTGAGACTGTTCTAAGTAAAACTAAATTGCATTAAATTAAATAAAATAACCTTGGGTTGCCTCCAAAATGTGTTCTTTAACGTCTTTGAGCCGGACGCAAGTTCCTTATCAAGAGGCATGGAGTAAATTAACCCCACAGCCTATCCATTTCATCAACATTTTTCGCTTCCGCCTTCTGTTTTTCTTTTTCTCCTTTTTCTCAAGAGGAGGTTTAGCGTTGCTCACCTGTTTTGGTGGACTTATTTCCCTTGTTTTGGCTTGTGCTGGCTCAACCGATGTCTTGTGATCTTGGCCGATCAAAACACTTGCTTATATTTGGGGTTGATGATGTGTTTAAACACCTTGAACACCATCTCTTCATTCTCTACTCGAGTGTCATTTCGCCTTCTCCACATCAATCGTGGCTCTCGGTTGCCAAGAATGGTCTTCAATATGATGGGGATCTCATCATCTTCCTCCATATCAAGGATGAGGAAGTCCGCAGAAAGAAGAATTTTCCCACCTTAACTAAGACATCTTCAATCGTTCTCGATGCACCATCGCCCCATCTCGCCAACCGCAGTTCACGTGGTTGGTTGGCCTCACCCAACCCCAACCTCTTGAAAACGGACAAGGGCATAAGATTTATGCTAGCCCCAAATCACAAAGGGCCCTATTATACGCCACCCCGCCAACCGTGCAGTGCAATGTGAAGTTCCTGGATCCTCGAGTTTGGGGGCAATTTCTTCTGCAAGATGGCACTGCATTCCTCTATCAATGCCACTGTCTCATACTCAGCCAACTTCTTCTTCTTCCCAAGAATTTCCTTCATGAATTTAAAATAAGTCGGCATTTGCTCCAATGCCTCAATGAATGGAATGTTAATGTGCGACTTTCTGAATACCTCGAGAACTTGGAGAATTACTTATCAACCGCTTTCGCTGCAACCTCGAGGATAAGGAATTTTCTCAGTGTATTCCCTCACTGGGACTGTTGGAACTTTCTCTAACATAGGGCGGTCTTCAGTAACCCTCTCCCTCTCTGCATCTACTCTGCAGTGGGGTGTAAGTCGTTTCTAGTGCTTTCCATTTCTCATTTGCACCGCACTGCTTCAGGAGTTCATCTGTATTACTAGGCAAAGTGCCACGTGGCTGTTGTTTGCCACGCTGCTAGTTGTCCCACTGCGTCTCAAATTCCTAATAGAGGATCGGTCTGCCGTGGCTGGAGTGCATGAGTTGGTGAGTGTCAGCAGTGCTCTCAACTCATCCGCTTATCTTGTTGGCAGTGCATTAAATTGTTGTGAAGATGAGGCTGAGGAATGGTTCTTGATTTTGGGATTGGCCTCAGCGGATTCTGCGCGCCTGATCACTCCTCCATGAAAAGTTAGGGTGATTCCTCGCTGGATTGTAGGTATTTGAATAGGGGTTGTTAGGGCCTTTGGTAATTCTCCACCGCTTGGCATTCGCGCTCGATAGAGATGTTGTTGGGGTCTGGCGATGGGCACCTATCAAAGGTATGTGGACCTCGCACATCTCACAACTCAATGGCATTTGAACTGCATTCACCGACATCGTGTTGCATTGCGATTGCTTGGTCGAAGAGCAACATGTGCATTTAACGTTGTGATGACATCAATCTCATGAACTCTTATTGCTCTCCTTCCACTCACCCCTCTGTCCTCTGTTACATGATTATTGGTGGCCATGTCCTCTAGCAAATCATGGGCCTCATGTGTTGTCTTTCTCATGAAGGTTCCACCTGCAGCTGCGTCAATGATAGTTTTTGTGGTCCCGCTTAGCCCATTGTAGAAAATATGGACCAAATTCCACAGCTCAATGCTATGATGTGGACACTTCCTTTGCAAATCCTTAAATTTCTCCCAAGCCTCATAGAGTGACTCTCCATCAGCCTGATAAAAATTGTTCAACTCATCTCGCCAGCGGCTTTGGGCGGTGGAAAGAACTTTGCTAAGAACTTCGTGTCAACTCTTACGAGGCGGGAATTGACCAAACTTTCGCTCATCCACGGTGAGAAGGAAAAAGCTTCAATCGGATGGCGGCGTCGTGCTAACAGTTATACTTGAAAGTTGCACCTGACTCGAAGTTCGCTATGTGCGTGAGGATCTTCCGATGGCAACCTCCGAATTGAGCGATTCGCACCATACTCGGGATCGCAGCTTGATTTCAAATTATTTGCTCCTATGCGGGAGCCTGATGCAAGTTGTGTTCATTCACCGCGAACACATAATCTCGAGCTTCTCTCGGCTGACTGGACCTCTCTTCCACATCCATCGTAACCTCCGGCATCCTTTGGTTAGATTGATGATCACCTAACCGCCCGTTCGTCATCGTTGTTGTTCTGAGCCCCCATTGCTATTAAGGCCAAAATTCGTTTGTTTCTCGCTCGCTTGCAAGTCTTTTCAATCTCCGGGTTGAAGGGGACAAGTGTATCTGCTCCTCTTCTCCCGCATAAACTAGATGCTGCAATAGATCAAAATCAACAAAGCGGATCACTACGCGGGTTCACGAATAAAAGAGAAAAATATAGTAATAAATAAAAACAAAAATAAAAATTAAATTAGAAATTAAGAATAGATAAAATGATATTGAACTACGCCAATCCCCGGCAACGGCGCCAAAAACTTGATGCGCGATTTATGCACACACTAAACGCAGAGTGCGTGTCGTGACAAGTAATATAGTCTGAAGACCGAGTTATCGTCCTCGAGGATTAGTGTCGATTATCAAACTATATTCTATGGTATCTATTTGGTAACCGATAATTGATGAATTGTTTATAACTATAATTATAGATGCTAACTAAATTACTTTATTTTACTTCAGATATGGTGGAAATAGGGCTTCCAAATCTCCTCAACTATCCGCTCATCTTACTTGTTAATGCAATTAATTATGGTTCTTATTCTATTTTGAGACAGCAGGTTAACTAAGCCGTTTTATACTCCTGTTAAGGTAATATAAACACTCAACCCCAATATAGAACCCTTCTACCTTTCGGTGACAATATTGACTATAAAGGAGGATTAAGATCAATAACCTATTAAGCTACACAAGTATCGGGGTACTTTCGTCCACGATTTAACCTATGTTTATTCAACTATAGCATATTCACAATCTCCCTTTTCGGCTTTCGATTAGAAATCATATAGATTATGATAATTAGTGATCAATTAATTACCAAGCAATCAAGACAAATATTGAATAAATCTCAACAATGATAAGAAGAAACCAAAACATGCATTAATTCATAAGAATGAGTTTCAAGTGATTCGATATGGAAAGCCCTAAATTAAGTTAGTTCCTAGCCATAGACATGTCAAGAACTAAACTAATATCCAACATAAACTACAAAGAAATAAAACAAAGAACAAAGAAATTACACAAAAGTAGTCTCCAATCTTGATCTCCAAGTTTGTGATGAATTGACAAAAGTGGGAACCCCTATTCTGACCTAGGAATGTCCTTTTTATAGCCTCAAAAATGTTACCAAACTTTTCCTTCTTGGCCTTGGCCCATTCCCATTCGGATTTGGCAGAATTCCCGCCTCGGCGCCGAAACTCTACTTTGGGCGCCGTGGCGCTCTGATGCTGCTGGTTGGAGGCGCCGCCCTGTTTCTCGCCTGGATCGCCAACTTTCTAGCTTTTTGAGCTCTGGAACCTCTGTTTCTGCCCTCTTTTCGCTCCTTTTCGTCAATGTGTCACTTTAAACCATTATGACTCAAAAGAAAGAAAATTTATCCTAAGACGACACATATTTTTACAAAAATGGGCAAAAGACTAACTAAAAATGACTCAAATAGTGTATATAAAATACACCGATCACACAGCAACCAAACATTATGAAACTAACAATATTAAATAATAAAGTTTTCCAAATCTAAAATGACGAAATCTCATTGACCAAATTTTAATTATTCAGGCAGTATATTTGTTCTGACCAAATGATGAACATCTCTTGAGTTAAAAATAAATGATTAAAAAAAACTAGCGGCCGTCAAAAGGATTAATTACTTTGAATTTCAATGTTTTAGAGATAACTGAGTTGAGAGATTCTGGAAGGTGACAGATATTCATGATTATGACGACTTTAACAATGTTAACACCTTATGATTGAATGATTAGAGTGGTTAAAGTCCAATTTATGATGTGATCCCTTAATCCATTATCAAATTTGGGAAATTCTTGTAAGAATTGTTTCTTTTCCCTGCCTTCGGACGTCTTGCAATTTCAAGATTTGAGGAATAGCTGATACTTGCTTTCATTTTACAGTACCTTCTAGCTTAGATCCCATGCTTCTCCGGTGTTCCTGATTTTACCTTTGACTGTCAGTTCTTTTTGGAGTTGATGAAGGTGCCACGAGTAGAGTCGAAATTAAGAGTGTTTCTCTTCAAGATTCAGTTCAAGTCTCAGGTTTGTGTACATCTAGAGATCTTCTGTACTAAAGTAATTTCTATGTCATCTGAATTTAGCTTCATTTCAGGTGGCAGACTTCAAGAAAAGCTTAAACACTGTGAACTCTGCATGTGAAGAGGTAATTTGCAGGTTCTGCATATCTCTTTTGTTCTTTCTTTTTATCTTATTTTTAACAAAACTCAATGTGCATGTAGCAGGTCCGAAATTCTTTAAAATTGAAGGAGATATTGAAGAAAATTTTGTTTCTAGGGAATACATTAAATCAGGGAACTGCCAGAGGTAAGAATTCCTGTCTTTCGAATGTCTCTGTGAATGTCTCCATTAGCATTACAAGCATTTTATTTTTCAACCATTGATGCCCAACATATATGTTTTCAAAACCTTCAAATCTCTTAAATATAAAATAATGGAGAAAATTTAATTTTTCAAAATGCAATAATGGATTTTTTTGAACGCTGCAACTATGGAACTTAATGCTCTTTGGTTATGGGGAAATTCAAAACAGTAGTTGCTTGTTGCTAGAACGGGAAATACTTTTTTGATTAATTCAGAGGAAGTTTGGTTTCAATTATTTATATCATTTTCTACCTAAATAAGTAGCATAAGTGTTGACCCTAAGTATGTTGTTTTGTAATCCAAAATTAGTTGAAGTGACAATATGAATCATCTATACCCATTCTTCTCCATTGGTTCCATTTATTTCCTCGAGTTCAGAGTGCAAACTAATAAAGTTAAGTCACATAGTTCATTAATTTTCTAGGCTTTGCAAATTTTTGAAAAAGAAAATTTAAAAACATTGAGAGATGACTCAATATTCAGGATCATACTGTTATAAAATAAATATCAATATAACTCTTGCATATACTATTAAGATATGTAATTTAAAATGGTAAAATGAGTCCAAGAACCTTAGTTTAGTCATGATGATGTGCAGACTTGATTTATACCTTCATTGACTTAATTTATCAGATTGGATAACACTTTTCCTTTTTGTTTCTTGGTAAATAACTTTGCTCATTATCACTTTTCAGCTGTTCTAAGTCAACTAGAGTACCAAAAGAATGCTGACTCATTGTTTTGCTCCAAAGTTAGTTGATTTTGCCATTTTTGGGATCTGGAAAGCTTCGTGTAGAATATAATTTTGGAAATAGAAGCAGTGTTACGAGTATAAACAGGAGTATAATTATTACTTGCTACTTCTTCTTGCACTAAGAACGCTATGCTTTATTTTAAGTGGCTGAATTAGTTCAATGGAACTTAAGACCTGATTTCATGTTAAGGTGTGCGAACAAGAAGTCTGAAGTTTGGGATATTAAAATTTCAAGACTAAATTCCATGTAATTCTTTACTCCAGGTTCTGCCATTGGATTTAAGTTGGACAGTCTTTTGAAGCTCACTGATACACGTGCTACTAACAACAAGATGACACTCATGCATTATCTTTGTAAGGTACTGTCCATTTCATCTTTGCTGTTTCCGAAAAGCTTCTTGTTGTTCACACTATTCCTCTTTGTTGAATAATTTACTGTTCACACTAGATATGTTGTTGATGGGGAGAAGACTCTCGAACACCCTAGGCAAATCCCACATCGACAAAAACGTGAGATATGTTGGGTACATAAGGAAGCAAACCTTAGATCCTAGAGACACATTTTAAAGCCGTGCAAGCCTAGGTCCAAAACAGACAATATCACTAGGGTTGGGTTGTTACATATGGTATCAGAGCCACTCCGCGTGCTTGAACGATGGTGGGGCAAACCTCAGCGAGGACGCTAAGTCCCTAAAGGGGGGGGGGGGGGGGTGGTGGTGGTGGTGTATGTAACACCCTAAGGAAATCCCACATCGACAAAACTCGGGAGAGATGCCTTGGTATATAAGAAAGCAAGCCTTAGATCCTAGTGACACGTTTTAAAGCCGCACAGGCCTAGGCCCAGAGCGGGCAATATCACTAGAGGGTTGGGTTGTTACACATACAAGTGGTATACCAAAAGGTAGAGAATCTACAAGGAAATATGATTCTCTACAAAAGATACCAATCTTTTATACAAACTGGATGGGTGCACCGAAAGGAAATAAGGGACAAGAGGCTATTCCTCAAATGTACAAGATCACTTTGCTACTAGGATGATATCACACTTTCTATAGTTGACTTGATAACTGACACCACCTGAAACCATATAAACACCCTCCTTAACTATTTCGGTTGGTTCCTATTTACATCACAACAAAATACTGAAGTGTCATCCGCAAATAGTTTGACTGAAACCCTCACGTGTTGTTTCCCCCCAATCGCTGCAGTAAAGCCTCTTAGGTAACCAACTGTTATAGCTTTATCCATAATTTTCTCAATGCTTCCATTAGCAAGATGAACAACGTAGGAGATAATGAGTTCTCCTATCTCAAGCCTCTTGAATACCTGTCTATTTATCTGAAAAGTGGTATCTTTGTTTATGCAGTCATCAGTGAAAAGTACCTCATGACCAAAATGTCTTAAACCTTCTTTAATATTTCCCATAAGTTTTATCTCCACTCTGTTTGTCGTTTCCACTTTTTTTATTTCCACTGGTTGACTGTCTAAAAAGCATTTTGTAACACTTTTCTTCAGAGACCACAAAGGATGGGAGTTCTGAAAATTGCAACTACTATTAGTTTAAATGGTTGAGAAAAACTCCATCATTTTGTAATTCAAGCATTAAGTTGGAAATTGTTTAATCAAAGCTTTGCACTAGAAAGTTTGAACTATTTGGGTGCATATGGGGAATCTTTGTTTCATGTCAATGTCGAAAGAAAAAGTTGTATTGGACTTGTTCTAGAGCTCATATTGATGTAGCTAAAAAGAGATTGCATTATCATTATCTTTGGCTTTTATTTTTCTAGCGATAAGCTCTTATATGATAGTAATAGTTTTACTTAGAAATGGAGTTCTAATAGTTTCAAGAGTTCTAACTTATTTTGAACTCCCTATCCTATGCATAAAATAAGAAAATAACCTATAAGAGGGCGTCCAGTAAAGGAGTTTTGAGCTAAATGAAATAAGGTTCTCTTCCATGTAATGCTTCTTTACTCTGTTGATTGAACATTTCTCACCTCTAATCTCTTTATGTTATCCTATTTTACTTTATCCTTCTTTAAGCCTCCTCTCTGAATAAGGCATTATTGACTGATTATACTATGTGAGATTGTCTCATGTTAATATTATCTCTCTTTTATTTACTTGATCAAAAAAATTAAATAAAAAAACATTATCTCTCTTTTCTCAGGTTCTTGCTTCCAAGTCACCAGCACTTTTAGACTTCCATGAAGGTCTTGTAAGCATGGAAGCTGCATCAAAGGTTTTCGATGTACCTATATCTTTCTGTTGATACTTCTTTACTTTATCCGGATTGGTTAGAAATTAATTTCTCCTTCCAGATTCAATTGAAGTCTTTGGCTGAAGAAATGCAAGCAATCATCAAGGGGCTGGAAAAAGTTAAGAAGGAACTGGAGTCATCTGAGAATGATGGCCCCGTGTCTGAAATCTTTTGCAAGGTAGGAACGTGCTTGTAAGTCGTTCATAAATGATGTCTCAATTTCATGTGTTAATACTACATTTTGGGACTTCCTAGTTTCGTCCCTCTTCCTGTAGAATGAGAATTGGATGAAAAAGTCTCTTTATGTTGCAAATTTTCCTTTACCAAGCCCTATGCATTGAAGGTTCTTTACCTTTCATGTTTGCATCTTCCTTCAGCTTTCAGCCCTGTGCATTGAAATGTTCTTTTCATTTAATGTAGGGCAGCACAAGAGACTTTAAATAAGAGATGTTTAGGGAGTTGAAATGCAGTAGATTGCTACTTAAGTCTCTTTTGTCCATTTCTTATAGCTTCAAGATAAGTTCTGTATTGTATGTATTTTCCCCTCAGTCTTAACCTGACTTTTCTTTTTCCGTGAAATGCACCTTGTTTTCCTAGCTTTTTAAGTCTGCCTATTATCTGACGGATGGGTTACTCAATCTGAGCAGTGTATTTGAAGAATAAAATAAACTTGAGCACTAACAAATACTTTGTAATAGATGTGATATGTAAAAGAGTTTTCCTTCGTCAAAGTGAAAGTTGTTAAGTGTCCCACATTGGATGAGGGATGGATTGTTTGTCCCCTTATATGGTCTTGAGCAATTCTCACCTCATGAGCTAGCTTTTGTGGTTGAGTTAGGCCCATGGTCCATTTCTGCACGAAAGCCTTGGTCTCCTTTTAAGTGTATGGTTTTTACAAATTCACCTATGATAGTTGATATAACCAAATAAAGGTTTATGTCTTGGTCAGTAACAGTTTGGCAGCAGGATGAAAAGTCATTGCTGTTAGTGAGAATTTTTTCTTATCTTTCTTCATTGATGTATCCCCCCTCTTCCCAAAAAAGAGTGTAAAAGTTTTCTGGAGAAGTAAACCACTGCTTGGAAGATAGCAAAGAATTGTGATTGTCATTTCTTCGTCCTACTTGATTGCTGGATAGAATAGTCTTTAGCTTGCAGCTACATTTTGATGGACTAGCACTATTTGGCTTCCTCATGAAATTGGATACCTTTACCTTTTGTCATTTCTACTTTCTTTCCTTAATTCTCTATTCGTTTAACATAAGAGTTGATAGGATTCATTTCATTGATTCTATTAAGTTACAATCATTTATTAACTTGACATTAGTAAAATGTGCACCATCATTTGGTCCTTATAACTTTTATTTTCGATGTCCTGCAAACCAGACCTTAAAGGAATTCATTGGTGCGTCTGAAGCAGAGGTGGGCTCTCTCAGGGAGTTATATTCTGTGGCGGTAATTTCCTTTGCATTCAGTTACCTCATTGTTATTTTATGTTATTTCTATAGTGTCAATGATATGTTTTATGGTACTTGATGCACAGGGCAGAAATGCAGACGCACTTGCACTATATTTTAATGAGGATCCTGCCAAATGTCCGTTTGAACAAGGTAGCATTTGTATAGATTCTTTCATCTCCTCATTGGCCTTCTTGTAAATTGAGCTAATGAAAGTGGTCCCGTGGAGTTGTGAACTTTACATTGTTTGATGTCCTCCAAACTTGCTCTACCAAGTATGAAAATATTGTAATTGGTGTACTACAGCCGGGTCTACTGCTAATTCTCTGGACATTGGCTGATAACTTAGCACACTTATTGGGAAGTACAAGGACATAATAGTTGGTGTATTACAGGCACTCTACTGCTAATCTTCTTGGTAATAGAAACCGGTCCATAATATACTCAGCCTGTTTCAGAGAAAGATATAGATTCAATTAAGATTGTGCCGGACATGGATTTGCCAACAAGGTCAGTAAGTTACCAGACTTGGTAGATTTAGCATATGTGGAGAGGTTTCCTAGTAGAGGCTTACATTGTCTAGGTCTCTGGAAAACCATTTGGAACACAGCTGCAGATGGTGCTTAAACCGTCCTTTCTAGTTAGTGAGCTAGCATTAATCAAAAGTCCAAATTAGTTGGGTTGGCTTATGAATTTGTTTATCTATTCCACTCTATTTTGGTCTTCTTGTTTCCAATACTAAATAAATTTGTCGAGCGGGAAATTGGCATTCTCTGATACTATAGATATCTAAACAACTTATGTCTACACAGACATACAAGTCTCTAACTAGACTAAGAAGAATTTAGACAAACAGCGGATCTAATGTAAATGTAGCATCAACTAAGATGCCAATTAGTTGGTAGCGCTTATATAGATCCTTTACTTCTATTCTCCACATTGATGAGATTAAGATGCTCTCTGCCTCCTACAAAACATCAAAATTTTGTTCAGGTTATTCACTATTGTTTTGGTTGGGATCACCTTTAAGGGTCAGTCGTCCATTTGTGCTTAAACACTTTGGGTAGGATGACATAAAATGGGATAATAAAGATAGTGCTGTTAGTGTAATTCAAGATTTTGTATATCTCTTGCTAACTGCAATGTTTGAAATACATGTGGAGTCGAAATAAAGCTTCGCTGAATTGATTTATGCACAAAGTATTGCAATTTGTATCTCAGTGATAAGACTGCTCAATTTCATACATGTGCAACGGCTGTGACAAATACAAGAACCTTCCCGTTGCCTATCACTCTTGGTAGGTATAATATAGAACATATCCATCATGGATCATCCCAAGAAATTGCCTACTTGTGGAAAGGAATCTTGCTGAAATAATCTTATGCAAGACTTCACAAATTCAAAGCACCAAAGAATCTTCAATAAAAAAATGGGTTCTAAGAAAATGCCTTTTGGGGGAACTTTTTGCAGTGGACAATGATAATTTTTTTAGGAGTTTTATGGAATTCTTCATATCAAAGAAATTGGAGGAGACCGTGGGAATCTGTAACTATTGTAGTTTTTTATACTTTACAGCAATATAGTTTTGTCCCAAGTCTATGTGGAAAGCAGGGTTTTGAAAACTTACTGAGTAATGGATGGCAGTGTTATAAAAAGCGAAAAGCTTTAAAAAGCTCTAAGGCCAGCTGGGGCTTTAAGCGGAAAGCGCAAATAAAGTGTGGACTTTAACAAAAAAAGACACAATGGTGCAAAAATACAAATATAGATATGTTTAGACCAAGGCTAATAATAATAAGCATGAGTAACAAATATATGAACAAAGAAATTGTAAAAACATTAAAATAAAGTGAAATATCAAGTATCTAATGTCACCTCTTCAAGAGAGGCTCATTGGAAAGGAAAAGTATGTCTTAGAGCCTTGATGACACACATAAAGCGAGGTGAAGCGCTCAACATGTTTGAGCCTCGCTTCAGGGCTTAAGCGCGCTTTAAGCGCGCCTTTGACAACACTGATGGATGGATTAGTCGAAAAGACTTGTCCTACATGGCTGTGTATCAGTGAATGTTTAGATATCCTATGAGCTAAAAAGACACGTTTGATTAATTCATTAAATTTATTGTTATAATTGGCATGAATCTCATTTAAATAAATTTATACTTTCTGGCTTGCTCTATTTTATTCCTAATATGATTGGACCTGAAAAGGAATATAGCTTTTGTTTGTGAGGTAAAATGCCATTCTGAATTTCTGATAGGGTTTTGGGCATATCTTGAGCAATGTCCTTAACGGGTTGATATCATAATCCTCTTCTTGTATGGTTTTCTGTCATTTCATCAGGATGTTTTGAGTGATGTGATGTGTTTTTATGGTGATTTTAAGATTTCTTTCAGCATTTGACCAAGTTTGCACCACTTGTAATTTGTGTCACATGCAAAGAATTTACTCGAGGATTTCTGAGTGTATGTCTGCATTGCAAAACTGGTGCATGTTATTCCTTTATATGTGTCATTTATTCCTCGTTCTCATTTGTGCTAATGCTTTTAAGGGTTTGACTCCTAATTACTTGGTGTGTGGTATCTGTTTCATATTCTATGCAGTCACTGCAACCCTCTTAAATTTTGTGAGGTTGTTCCGCAAATCCCATGAAGAGAACTTGAAGCAGGCTGAACAAGATAAGAAGAAAGTTCAGAAGGAAGCCGAAGCGGAGAATGCAGAAGGAAGTAACTCGAGGAAGAAGGGAGAGAAATAAATGGGGATGATTCATGCTTCAGGGAATTTTTGGTGTCATGTGGCCTCTGTCTTTTGGTTAACTGCATTGACTAAAGACATTGGTCTTAAGTCGAACGAGTAGCCTCCAATATTGATCTATTGGCCTTGGCTTTCTCTAGGTTCAAGAAGAACGTCGAACATTAAAGCTTGTGAACCTGGAAATGGCAGAAGTGCTTTGCAGAGGGAAACTGAAAAGGACACATTCTTGTCTGGGCTCTTGGATGCTTTGCAGAGAGAAGCTGAAAAAGACACAATGTCGTCTGAGCTCTTGGATGATGCAAGCAACCCATTGGTCCAAAAATCGATCACCTGGATTTTGTTATTAACAGGTGATCATGACTGTCATCCGTCCTGTAGCGTGTAGTGCATGATTAAACAGAGGAATGCATCTAAAGAATGCAAATTCGGGTATGCATTTGTTGAGCCTACATGATGGAGTCGTCGTTGGTGCAAATGTAACTACTGAAGAGTCGGCGTTGTAAATTGGAAGTCTAACATGATTAGTTTGTACAAAGCTCTACTAACCCATGTATTTAGATCTCTAGTTGATTCTTTTCATTGTAACATAGTAACGGGTTCCTCGTCATGGGAATCCAACACGGAAATTTGTACAGAAAGCATAGAAGAGGATAGAAATATGTATTTTTAGCAATAGCAATGTAACAAAATGTAGGCTGTAGGATTAGTTTCCCACCTTTCCTAGAGTCAAGTTTTGGAATGTAATGTGATATCTTCATTCATTGATTGCAGAAAAGTGATCTGGAAATCTTGTTATTTTTCATGCTTGGCCGTACACGTGTCACTCAAGTGCACCTTGTAATCTTGATATCTAGTGTCTGAATTTCCAAGATTTGGAAGGTACTTTGCCACTTTGCTAATCTTCATGTATATGTCAGATGCAAAAGGGATTCAATTGTATACATCATATCCTTTTTTCTACTTTGTAACCCATTAATCTCTTCTAATTGTAAACGAAGCTGTGGATCTACATGAAGAGAATCAAGGGAATATAATAGAGTATTGGGTTGTATATAACTTGCAGCCTTACCCTATCTCTTATTGAGCCTTCTTGAGATCATAATTATACAACAATAAACCGACGAATTGCTTTCAATCTTACGTGGTTGAAACAATATTTACTCCTGCAGAACCTAAATTTTGAACAATTTCATGTGACAGCTGAATCATAAGACAGAATCATTTCAATTACTCAGAAAAATAAAAAAAGCTCCTCTTAAGTTCTTTATCAACAGAACTGCATCGTGATCTCTGTCTTCAATCTCAATTTGATAAAGGAAACTTCCGTCTTCATCCATCTGGCAATCCGTTTTACAGTATTCCAAGAAAAGACAGCTAGAAATGGTAACAAGGCGTTTTAATTATAGGTGACAAATATGTTTTAAAATTGAGTTGGGGTAACTCTAATTTTTTTAATTGAGTAGGGGTGATAAACTTTGATTTAGTGATTAGAGAATTTTAACTCACCCCAAAGTTATATTTTTAACACTTTGATCTCAAAATTTATTTTTTACACTTTGCCCCCAAGTTTTATTTTTAACATTTTGACCCAACCCATAGAAGCAAAAAAAACGCGACAAATTTTTTGTTTGCCTGCACCGTTTCCATCATTTTTGGCTCTTCTTTTTTGCTTCGTTTCTTCTTCTTCTTGCTGCGTCTTCTTGCTTCTTCTTATTCTGCTGCTCATTTCTTCTTCTTCGTCTTCGTCTTGACTGGATTTTGCTCAAGAAAGAAAAAAACAAGACCACCTGATTTTGCAACTTTTTGACTGGATTTCATCCGTGTAGCACTGGACATCTTCAACAGTCTGAAATATTACCTCAAAAAAACTGAAGCTGACTCCAACAGATTAGTGACTTATTGCAACAATTTTATTACCTGTTGCAACAAGTAGTCCACTTGTTCCAACAAGTCAATAATCTGTTGGAACAACTGCTGCAGCTGTTTCATTTTCTTATAGATTGGTATGTACTCTCATGACCAATTTTTTGTTAAACAAAATATATTCAGGTACCTTGAACACCACTAATGGGGGACTCAATAACAATAGGGGTTGATTGTCATGGTGAATGGATCGAGAAGAACAATCGATATATTTGGCGATGGAATGGTAGTGACACGTTAGAGACGATAGCGATAACTGTCCAAAGAGATGTTATGTTCGATGATTTTGTGAATCTAATCATCACCTATTGCGAATTAACTTGTGAACCAAAAGATTTTGTCATCACTTACATGCACAACCTTTTTGAAAATCATAGGGTCTTGCCATTTAAGATAGCTGATCAGGTTCGTTTGCGTGCTTATTTGAATGATATAGCTAGGCCCATTTTAAGGGTATACATTGTTGGAAGTCCGGTAGAGAACCACAATTTATCTCAAGACCAACAAGATGTGTTAAATGGTGAATTAGATGTGGTGGATGTGGATATCTCAGATAATACTGCGAAAGTCATTGGTGAAACTTTAAAGATAAGTTTCCTTACGATAAAGGCCCATCTACAAAAGATATGAGTCAATCAATCCGTACAGATTTGGGTTGTAAGGTAAGTTATTGGAATGTCTGAAGGGCATGGAGATTGCAAAGGCTTTGACAAGGGGGACACATGAGCACGGGTATGCGGTGCTTGATGCAGACCGTTATATGCTTCGTTCTGCAAATCCAGGAAGTAAGACGACATTGAAGGTTGATGAAAATGGGAAGTTCAAGTACTTTTTTGTAGCCTATAAGGCTTGGATGCTTGGTTTTGCGCAAATGAAAAAAGTCATAGCTGTCGATGGGACATTCTTGAGGAGCAAGTACGAAGGAGTGTTGTTGTCAGCAGTTGCACAAGATGCGGAGAATCATATTTTTCCAGTGGCATTTTGTGTAGTGGACAAGGAGTGTGATGCTTCGTACAAATATTTTTTTGAACAAATGAGAAACTATATAGAGGATACCCCTGAGTTGTGCATAATTTCTGATAGACATCTAAGTATTAAAAAGGCGGTTTCAATTGTCTTCCCTACATGTCATTATGGTTTTTGCATGAGGCACTTAGGGGAAAATCTGAGAACCACCTTTCACAATGGGGCGATCGTATCTCAATTTTATAAAGCAGCAAAAGCGTACAATATTGATGTCTTCAATGACCATTTCAATCAAATCAGAAATTTGGTTCCTGGGGCCGCCGAACATCTTGAACGTGCTGGATTCCACAGATGGAGCAGGGCATTCTGCCCCCGAAATAGGTATTTTCACATTTCTGTTTTCAACAAGTAACGTATCTGCTGCAACTAATAGGTAACTTGTTGCGGCAGATATTGTACTTGTTGTGATTTTTGACACAGCTGAGCCTCAGCCACATGTTCCAACACTAATATGTTTGTTTTGTCAGGTATGATTTTATGACGACAAACGCTGCTGAGTCGGTGAAGTCAATGTTCAATGTTGAAAGAGAATTTCCCATTACTGCTCTATATTGATTTCATAAACAGGAGGTTTACTGAGAAATTTCATGAGAGGCATATGGAGTTCATCGGCTCACCAACCATCTTTGTTCCCTTAATGGAAAAAAAATATCAAAATTTGTCAACTTGGGTAATAAGTTATTGGCCCATCAAATTGTCAACTACAAGTTCGGTCGTGACTCTTTGTTCGATTACCTTGATCGATCTGCAAAGAAGATCTTGTACTTGTAGAGTTTTTTACCTGGACAAAATACTTTGCCCACGTGCTTGTAAGCGTGACTTGAGTCGATATGGTGAAGACTTTGGAAGGCGGATTTATGACTGCTCATCTCCATCTTACAGGGTGGAGAATTACATAATTGCATACTGTGAGGAAATAAATCTCGTGCCTTCTGAAGAATCTTGAGAAGTTCCTATGGAGATTTTAGAGAGAGAAATACATCCTCCATATGTTGATCCGAGCAAACCGGGAAGAAGACGGACAAAGAGGAGACGTGGAATCGGGGAATCATTTGCAACGAGGAAAAACAAATGCTCCATATGCAAAACAGGTGGCCATAAAAAATTACATGCCCAAATCGAATTATTCCCTAGTTGTTAAATTTGCAATGTCTTGTAATAATAATTAATATTGTTTGTGTTTGTGAAATTAGATTTTATGACATTTTTATGTTGTTTCTGTTAGTAAAATTGGTTTAAATGATATGTTAATCTTGCTCAAATCGCCAATGTATGTTCTGTGGTTTTTCATCTCCTTCAGTAGATTTTTCATCATCTTTTTCACTTTCTTCTCTAGTTTCTTCACTTTGTTCATTTTTATCACTTTCTTCTTCATGTCCAACAGAGGTGTCGTGGGTTTCCTCTCTTTCTGAAGCTCCAGTTTCACTAACTCTTTCCTCGTCTGTTAATTGATAAATAGCAGTCACAAGTTCATCTAATGGTGTTTGCACCTTAGCTCTTTTACTACTTTCTCCCTCAGTTGGTTTCTCTCTTTTTCTTTTAACTGGAGCCATTTTATCTACACACAGGAGATAGAAAAACAGTTTTAATTGGTTAGTGCAACATTCAAAGTAAAAAGGGAAAAGAAATATGTTGCAACAAGTAATCAGTTGTTGCAACAGATTAATAATATATTGCAAAAAGTAATCAGTTGTTGCAACAGATTAATAATATGTTGCAACAAGTAATCAGTTGTTACAACAGATTAATAATATGTTGCAACAAGTAATCAGTTGTTACAGATTAATAATATGTTGCAACATATTATTAATCTGTTGCAACAACTGATTACTTCTTACAGCAGAATCTTAATCTGTTGGAAGTAGAAAAACAATAGCAACAACTGATTACTTCTTACAGCAGAATCTTAATCTGTTGGAAGTAGAAAAACAATAGCAACAACTTAGCAACTGTTTTGATTTTTTACAACAGCTTGTTAATATGCTACAACAACTGCTTCAGATGCTGCAAAAACCTCAACAATTGTTTTGATTTTATCCAGCAGCTGTTGGATAAAATTAAAAAAATTCCTAAACCATAGCATGACAGCAACAACAACAGCAAAAACATCTAAATTTAACTACAAAACATCTATATTTCACTACAAACACACAACCATCACAAATCTCACTCATAACTTAAACAAAATACACCAAATCATACAACCTCAACAGATGTTTGCAACTGTCAAACAAGTGCTGAATTTGCTGCAACAGGTAACCTCAGTTGTTGGAAAACATCAATAAAATTGCAAGCCTTTTTTCGAAACAACAAGGAGAAGAACAAAAACACCACCAAAAACCATAATTTCACAACCACAACTACTACTTACAAACTCATAAACCCCAACAAGTGCAACAAATACACGAAACTACAACAAAACAAACAACATTCAAGAAAAACTCATGATCTTCTTCATCTTCTCTAACTAAAATCATCATTTTCACACTCTGATTTCAAAACCCTAACTTTTGAACAAGTGGAAAAAAAAAAGTTTACCTGAGAATGAATAGAGAAGCAGCAGCAATGGAGAGAGAAATGAGCAGCATCAACATCAATGGAGAGAGAGGAACGAGCAGCAATAATGATAGTCGCCGATTTTTTGCAGCAGCAACGGAGAGGAGAGACAGAGACGACGAGGGAACTGTTTTTTTTTTTTTTGAAATAAAATGAATTTTTATATAATGTGTATGGGTTGGAAGAAGTATTTGTATAATATGTATGGGCTTTTGTGTATTTTATAAAAGATTATAAGTTTTAGAAATTATAATTCAGTCCCAATTTTAGTTAATCACATTTTTAAAACAAGTTTGATCTTGGCTGGTCAAACTTGTCACCATTTCTAATTACGTGACTTTTTTGTGACCTTAAAGTTAAATTTTCCTCCTAAGGGAACAAGAACCAGAAGAATGGCATACAAATAAGCAATAAATATTCCTTCCAAAGCAATAGAAGAAAGGCCTGTTCTTTTATGATGATAACCATTGACTATTCTGTACTGGAATAGAACTTCAACCGCAGCCAGAGCCAAGTTGAAAATCAGGGCTAATGATAATACTGTGCTTTTTTCCCTCTGATTAGAAAACAAGCCTTGAGAATCGCCATGTACCCTCCAATTTTCTCCATTCCTGATAATACCAGTGCCAAGTTGCAAATGAACAGAGTACTGGCCAGAATGGTTTGTGTAAATTACTGCTCCTGTTGCTGAAAGAAAAAGAATGAACCTTGGATATGAAAGGTTAAATCCGTAAATAAGAATACTGAAGGCAAAAACCAGTAGAGTAAAACAAGTTGCATTTTCTGAGATGATGACTAATGAGTTGCAGAGTTGAGTGAGAACAAGGGAACTGTAGAGAGAGAAAAAAGAAAATGGTTTTGGTTTCTTGGATGGTTTATGATCACCGAGAGCTTCAATTACGAGCGCCTTTGTTAAACGAAGAGAGGAAAGGGTGAAACGAAATGCAAGAAAAGAGATAGCAATGGTCTGAGAAAGCTTTGAATTGAGAAGTGTGAAGAGTTTTGAAGAGGATGGTAATCCTGCTGCATCAAATAGAGAATGCAAGTGATCATGTATTGCTCGGAGGAAAGACATTGAGGGGACGAATGCTTGTAGTAGAAGGACCGAGGCAGCAAAAGGGAACACGAGGAGTGGTGCTGTTGTAGTGAAAAACTGGTAATTCTGCATAAAGATAAAGATTGATCTTCTGATAATATTGCTAGTCCCCAGCACTGGAACAAATGAGTAGTCTTCCATTTTTGAGGCAACGTAGAAGGCACTGATGTTTCCTCCTCTATTTCAGATGATGCATTTTACTGGCAAACTCCTTCTTCACAGTAGTTTAGAAAAGGTTTATTTGCAGATAGGCCAACAACTAAAAGCTGTCAAAATCCTAAGAAGACTTGGTACAGTGGAGTTGTTTCTGCTTTGTTTTGTTTGGGCTCATTGTTAATTTTGTCCTTGTGATCTCCAAAACATCTTAAGTATTAGTTGGCTTAACTTTGTGTTCAAGAAGACAGACTATGGTGGGGGTGGGTGGGGGCGGGGAAAGGTTGTAAAGAAGGTACATTCCCAAAGACCCGAAAAATAGACAACATCAGAACATTGAGAACCTTAGCAATTCTTGCTTGCTGATGGAAAAGATGGGCCCTTTTAGGGAGCTTAGAATATACTTCAATACAATGAATCCAATTATTTACTTAGGAATCATTTAATGTAAGGGAACACTTTTGCCTTCGCGCGCTGACATTCTTCTAGCATATAAAATAAGTAAAGTGCAATACTTATTTCATCTTTATTCTTATTTTAATTTTCTTTTAAAAAACATCTTATATGTGATGATTAATGTGTACAAAAGATACAGTTGTGAAAGAGGACTTTGACAAAGAAACACAATGTCATTTCTGCCGGTTAAAGCCTCTGAGGTCTAAGTTTGTGGCTAACATCAACAGAATTCACCAACGCAAAGTGGTTGCACAAGCCAAGCCTATTTGATATCAAACTATAACATAACAGAGTACCCGCGAGTACTCCAAGACTTGCTGCATTCATGGATCAAACAGGATCCTAGCTTCTCCCCTTCAATATCCTAAATATGTATTACTAACTTTTGGTCACGCCTAGTGCTGAACAACGTGCTGCGTTATGGGATGAATCAGCACTTAACCGTTACAACCAAGTCTCAGAAATATCTCAAAAAGATAATCATATGATAAGTCTATTACATGAATGAAAAAAAAGGCAGTCCGGTGCACTAAGCTCCCACTATGCGCAGGGTTCGGGGAAGGACCGGACCACAAGAATTTATTGTGCGCAGTCTTACTCACATTTGACTGTTTCCACGGCTTGAACTCATAACCTCCTGTCACATGACAGCAACTTTACCAGTTACTCCAAGGTTCCCCTTCTTAGCAACAATATATTGTTACTAAAGTTTTGTTGTCAATTCTATACTTTCTTGTAGCATTTGTTATATTGAAAATTTTAAAGCTTGAATGTATAAGTAAGTAGCCAACAAGACTAACACAAAAAGGCAGCTAAACATTGACTATGACTATAGTCTATGAAGCCTCTAAAGAGTACTGAAATAATGTATGTTCACCGGGACAAGGCCCCCATCATATCTTACTGGCTAAATACTGAAAATATGACTTCACCCCGAAATACTTGGGCTCACCAAGTAGCTGATATGTGAATCCTAGAAAGCATAATCGTCAACTTGTAAATCATTACCTACATCGCGTGATGCATGCTCCGGGCAAAAGGGACGTCAGCACATTTAAATTATACTGATATGTAAAGCAACTGAAAGAAAGAACTGTAAGCGAGGCGCTCGGGAAAAGGCAACCCAAATAAGTAAACAGGAAATAAATACTGAAACTAAAATTGATAACTGAAATGAACAAGAGAAGTGAAGTTATTTCCTATTCTACATATGAAACATCTTCTTAACTATAATTATATGTAGGGCCTTGGCCCATTAATAGATGCATAAATTATGGCCTTGGCCAAGTAAGTACGTCAGTCTGTGGTCTTGGCCAAGTGTACATATATGGGGCCTTGGCCCAATAATAAATGCACAAACTATGGTCTTGGCCACGTAAATGAGACAATCGTTACTTATTATCAAAATGCAAAGTGGATCCTACGCGTATCAAGATAGACCGTCCATAGGCACACTACAACATTACAGTCTGGCGGCACGTACGCGTAGCAAAAATAGACTGTCATTACGACTCACAATATTTGGGTCAGACTATGTGTACACTTGGGACCGTCCATAGTCAACCCTTATCTTATTTCGTTTCATAGACCGTCCATAGGTTAACCTTCATTATCCACCTATGCGTTCATAGATTGTTTGTAGGGAACATACTGCGTCGGTCTATGGCCTTGATCAGGTTTACGTATATATGAGACTTATGTCCTTGGGCAATCACATATGTTCACTGTTCATTAAATATTATTAAGGAACTGAGATTACTGGAATAAAGAACATCACTAACTGAGACATGTATTCATGAACTGATTATGAGACCTGAAGCCTTAACTGTTTCTAGACCTGCTGGGTTTCTAGACTGTGACTCATGAATATCAAACACGAGTCTATATTGATTACGTTCTGAGTTCACTATGTTCTAA
The DNA here is from genome assembly GCA_029844215.1 of Przewalskia tangutica. Lineage (NCBI taxonomy): Eukaryota > Viridiplantae > Streptophyta > Magnoliopsida > Solanales > Solanaceae > Przewalskia > Przewalskia tangutica. The sequence goes on from CM056723.1 coordinate 14,429,922, forward strand.
ATGATAATCGTGAACGAATTACGAAATTAGAGAATAAAAGTTCTGCAACTATTCAGGAAACTAAGGCATAACTATGTTCTGAGGCAATTCGTAATAGTCAATAAAGAATGTGACATAGGGAGAATTATCAACATTCCCAAACGTATAGAATTAGCCTCACATACATGTAATCGATCCTAGCAAATGAACTATGTTGATTTCTGACGAAAAACACTCCAAACCCTAACTTGAATCGATTGCAAAGGATTGCATTGTTAATCCTATATTTAGTTAGAGAATTATGTTACTAATCACGATTTAATGCTAGAATTATTAAGGAATCATTAGGAGCGAACTTACATTGTTGTGGCCTTGTGAGAGGTTGAGAGGAGAGAAAAACACTCATGAGAGGGTTTTCTACGAGATTGAACGAGTTGGTGAATGATTTTTTGGACTAGCTGTTATATTTAAAGGACGGGAATTTTGGACCCCAAGTCTCGCTGAGCGAGCTCCAAAGCAAGGTCATACCTCGCTTTGAGCTAAGCTCAACGAGCTCACTTGTTCAAAATGTACTTAGTCAATTTTTTTGATTTTTTTTATTTTGGGACCCTACACCTCGCTGAGAGAGGTCCAAATCATGACTCTATCTCGCTTTGAGCTTAGCTTAGCGAGCACCTAGATCCATTTCACACTTGGTCAAAATTTTATATTTTTCGACGGTACTAACTGCGTCTCAGTAAAATAGTCATAGCCCCAATGGCTGGAAATAACGCTGTTATCGGTTCGATCCGTGTATCGGCATACTTGGATCAGACCGATAAGGTTACCGGTTCGAACCGATAAGGTTTCGGTCCTGAGTCGAGATCTGGGACCGGACCGATACCTTATCGGGTGGATACCTGGTCCGGTCCGATAAGGTCCCGCATTTTTTTTTTAAAAATAAATATTGAATTTTCAATACTGAAATTGACATTTTCGGAAATATTACCACAAAATTTGGACGTTGAAATCTATTGTATATCGCGAGATATTTAGTGAAGAAAAAGGAAAATTAGTAACCGATTTGGGGAAAAAGTGAAATCGATTGGCAAGACGGACGTGTTTTGAGAAATCGGCTGCGCCATTATGGCAGTTTGTCTGCCCCCGTCTCGAAAAAATACGCAAAATAAAAAAATAATTTAGGTGAAACGGACGTCCGAGCGCAGAGTTATGACCATTTAAAGTTGCACCAATTTACAACTACTTTCTTCTCTCTCCCCCTATATTCTATGTCAATGTTTCACATTAAAACATAAAGTATACATCACATATATTCTTAAAACATGTAAAATAGTCCAACATTAGGGAATATTGCAATTAAATATAATTAGGACTGACTGAGGGGGAGTTATTAAGGGACCGGGTAATTATCGGGTTGGCGGACCGGATCCTTATCGGTCCGGGTAATTTTCTGGTACTCGTATCCGGGCAATTTTCTGGTACTCGTATCCGGGCCGATAACTTTTCGGTCTGAGTATCGGTCCAATTCTCGAATAATTACCGAGAGTATCCGGACCGATAACAGAGGAAACGTATTTCAAAAATATACTACTTTCATGTTTTAAATTTTCTCAAATTCCAAATAGATTTTCACGAAATCGATATGGAAGGCAGACCTATTTAGGTGGTAAAACAGATTTGTGCTTCAAATAAAGATCACATATCCATTGATTTTGGTTGGCCAATTTTAAACTGTGCTGGAGAAGGCCGCGATTAGTAGTATTAGTTATCAAAATAAGGGTGGGGGTGGGAGACTACTTGTTAAGATTAATTAGTAGTATTAGTTGATCAAACTAATTGTTATATACTGAAGGATAGCGATATGCTGATTTTGGGCTATGAGACCTAGACGTCATAAGACGAGAAAATTTGCATGTCAGAGTCTTACTTGGAGAGCAAGCGTACGTACGTTTCCTATAGATTGGTCAAAGGACATGACCTGTATGCTAATTATTATAAGTTGTACTTGTAGTCTTGATGAACACACACATTATTTAACGTACTAACCCTTCAAATAAATAATTTCGAGTAGATGGACAAATGTGAATTGATCACCTTTATAGAAAGAGGAGTTCAAAAGCTTATATATATTCCCCATTAATCAGCAAATGGGAACAGAGAATACCTTTCGATAAACATAAGCAGGACTAATAACATGTACAAAATTGTATATTTGGAGCATAAATAATACAATTTGAGGATTCAATATTTATATATATATATATATATATATATATATATATATATTGCGGATACTACTGATGTAACTTAATACTTGTTGATGTATATAAGGAGAGGAATATGTGGGTAGGTTGGTCGAAGTTGAATTGGAACCGGATGAACATGAAAATGGGAGAACGGGGGTTGGCGGGTTCGGACGGTTTACCGGACAGTGTTGGTTTGGGGGGTTGTGCGGATAGTTTAGGATGGTGTCGGGTTAAGGTGTTTGGAGGGGGTATTCTAGACACGTTGTGGGATATGTTGGTGGTCGGTATTTGGTGGTTCGATAGTGGTAAAGTGGAGGAATCTGACCAAGAGAGTAAGATATGACGGTGGAACTCAGTAAGGATGGTGGAGTAGTTGGTTGGGGTGTTCGGGTGGTTTAGGAGGTTTTGGTTAATGATCTTTTGGGTGGAGGTTAGTGAAGTGTTGTGGTGAAAAGAGTGAGGCACACTACAACAAATCGGTTCAAAGAGGGCGATTACAGTCACCCTCTTTGGGTGGAATATCGTCCCCTTAGATCAAAGGGGATGATTTTTAGTCGCCCTTCAAGTCGCCTTATTACGACTGTTGTCTTAGATCAAGAAGGGTGATTTTTCAAGTCGCCCCTTTTGGTAAGGACCAAAGAGGGCGACTATTGTCGCCCTATTTGATGGATCTTAAAAATGGCGACTGACTGTAGTCGCCCTTTTTTATTTGGTTCAAAAAAGAGAAAAAATTAAATGCACCAACTGGGATTCGAACTCTGGTCTGAACTGTGACATTGTACTATTCTACCACTAGTTATGCAATATTAATCACCACAAATACATCCCCCATCCAAGAATCAAATCCGAGCCTCCTCTGTGGAATTGTGTCATTCTACCACTAAACCAGCCATCAATACTTGTTATATTTATGTTCCTCATAATCATAAATCCCTTATAATTTATAATAGTGCAATATTTTTAGAAGTCTTTATATAGTAATATTATGTATTGCAATACAATTCGTTGGATATTGTTTTGGTTGTTCACATGGTATTTCGGATAAATTAAAATAGGATTTAAAATATCGGATATCCGTAATTTTTGGATAATTGCGGATCGGATTCGGATATCTAAAAAATCAGATATCCGTAATTTTCGAATCGGATTCAGATCCGAATATTTCGGATATCCAAAAAATCGGACATCCGCAATTTTCAGATAATTTCAGATCGGATTCGGATCCGAATATTTCGAATATACAGAAAAACCGGATATTCGCAATTTTTGGATAATTTCGGATCGGATTCGGATCCGAATATTTCAGATATCCAAAAAATCGGACATCCGCAATTTTCGAATAATTTTAGATCGGATTCGGATCTGAATATTTCAGATATCTAAAAAATCGGATATCCGTAATTATTGGATAATTTCAGATCCGATTCGGATCCGCATATTTCGGATATACAAAAAATCGGATATTCGTAATTTTCGGATAATTGCGGATCGGATTCGGATCCGAATATTTCGGATATCCAAAAAATCGAATATCCGCAATTTTCGGATAATTTCTGATCGAATTCGGATCAGAATATTTTGAATATCCTAAAAATCGAATATCCACAATTTTTGGATAATTTTGGATCGGATTTGGATCTGAATATTTCGGATATCCAACCTTAGAATTCACAATGAAATAGGACCAAATTAAAATTGTTCATTTGGAATAAAATAAACGTCAATAAAAGTACGTAATACTTTTAAACTAATGTGCTATCTTAAGAAGTTTATAACTTCGCCGTCTGTTGTAACATTTTCATTTGAAATTCCTCAATTTAACAAGCCAAGAACTATCACCTCGAATTATTGTATTTTTATTTCTTTATTTGTTCATCACTGTTACAATAGAATAAATCTCAGCATATTCGTCATTGTTTCGGATATAACATTTTTCTAATATTTTGGGCAAGTAATGTTAAAAGTTCTTATTAAGAAAATTAAAGAAGCCTCATAATCTGCAATTATTAAATGTCTAATTGAAATAACAAATAAAAGTTTTTTAATCTCATTTTTTGTGGGACTTTCAGTCGCCCTCTTTGGTGAAAGTAAATAGGGCGACTCTAAGATGTCGCCCTATTTGGTGAAACTCAAAGAGAACGACTGATAGATGGCGCCCTATTTGGTGAAATTCAAAGAGGGTGACTGAAAGATGTCGCCCTATTTGGTGAAACTCAAAGAGGGTGACTGAAAGATGTCGCCCTATTTGGTGAAATTAACTAGGGCGACTTTAAGATGTCGCCCTATTTGGTGAAAAAAGAAAAGAAAAATTTAATGCTTAAGGATACATCCATTAGTTAAGATCTGATTACTAAAAGCAAGATCGAAATAAATGGAAGAGATTCATGATACATCCATTAGTTAATGTTGTAACAATCTAACTACATAAGAGTTCATATATATAGTTTAATTCCGAAGAATCCCCTTTAATTGATTGGTTTTTTCTATTGACAAATTAAAAGATCACTAAATATAAATAAATTAAAAGATACCACTAATATCTCTATTTATATTTTGTAGTAATTTGATTTTTTTTAATAAAATATGATAGATAAATTTAAACATCGAAACATTTATGGGCAGTAGAATAAAAGTTTAGAAATAAATTAAAAATTCAAAAGTAAGAAAAATACATATTTATTTATATCTTATTAAAAATAAATAATAAAAGCAAGAACATTAGGTAAAATGGCAAGCTAGAAGTCATATGATAATGTAAAAATACAAAACGAGGGAACAAGCTATAAATTATACTGTAAAGTGAAGAGCAAAAAATAAAGTGAAGAGCAAAAAGGACGATTTTTTCAAGTCGCCCCTTTTGATTCGGATAAAAAAGGACGACTTCAAGTCGCCCCCTTTGGTTAGGACCGAAAAGGGAGATTTTTTCAAGTCGCACTTTCTGATTCGGACCAAATCAAAAGGGCAACTTCAAGTCACCCATTTTGCTCCTATTTTCTTTCTCTAGATCGGGTTCACATTTTGCTCCTATTTTCTTTCTCTAGATCGGGTTCACAATCTACTTCTTTTAAAAGGAAAAAAGTATAAATACTTACCGCAACGGCTATTTATATCCAATCATGTTAACTTGGTGGAATTAAAGTAATCTAAGAAAATAAGAATATGTATTAATTAATCATTAAGTATTAATATTTTATGTACAAACACATGTCATATGTTTATTGATTTAGTGTAAACATTGAGTGCAAGTAAGTTGAATTAATTTCTTGTGAACACACCAATGTTTCTAGCTAGCAGCAAATTCTAATAATTTTCATACCATCCCCGATAAGATATAGATTGGAAAATATTAATGATATTACTTTTAAGTTTGGGAAGGAAAAATGAAGCAATGACTTAGTAACAAACTACCAGCAATCAAATATTAATAAAAACCAGTTAATTGAATCTGATACAAAGCTGAAATAACTGTTTCAAATAATGAGAAGTTCAAAACGAAAACAAAAATAGTAAACTATGAACCCCTTTGGTTAGGACAAAAAATGGCGATTTTTTCAAGTCGCTCCTTTTGATTCGGACCAAAAGGGGCGACTTCTGGTGATGACCTAAAAGGGTGACTTTCTTTGGTGAAATTAAAAAGGGCGACTGTATGTCGCCCTTTTTGGTACTGACTAACAGGGAATTTTGTTATCGTCCTTTTTTGTTTAAAAATATCGCCACTTTGAGGCGATTTGTTGTAGTGACAGTTTGAACAAGGATTAAACACGAAATTGATAGACAAAAGTAGTGGGCGGATAAGACAATGATTACAAGAAGATGATAGTAAGCAGGGATGTCATATTCAAGAAGGAAGTTTTTCCCTTTTCTACCTCAAAAGTAAAACACCAGCCTCTATTCCTAGTTCACCATATTTGGGGCTATTCAGAAAATGTTGATATACCTTTGGAAGAGTTAGAAGTTGATACTGATGGGGTTGCACATGACCATGTACATGAAGACCTGCATGCTACTGATGATCATGATGTTTGACACTTCATTAGATGAAGAACTGGATACTAGTAATGTTGTATCATCTCCTCCTGCAAAGGTGCAACATGAAGCTATTCCTCCTATTATCAAGAAATCTGCTAGGACTACCCACCCTTCAGTTTGGCATCAAGACTATATTACTGCTTAGAAGAAACCTGCAACACATGCTCATTCTCTAGCCAAATGCCTCTCATATAAACAATTTCACCAGCCTATAGGGCATATTTGGGCAAAGTATCAGTTGCTCTAGAACCTACATCCTATGAGGAAGCAGTCAAGGATGACAAGTGGGTCTTGACAATGCAACAGGAGTTACGGGCTTTGCAAGATAATGGAACTTGGCAGATCATGCCTTTACCTCATGGAAAGTCAGCTATAGGGTGCAAATAGGTATTCAAAATCAAGTAAGGTTGATGAAGATGGTGATAATCTCTATCTTTATGTATAATTCTATTCTTGTCGAAGCTTTTCCGATGAACATAATGACAGTCTCACTACACATTTATGCTTTTCTAGTCAAGAACTTCTACAAACATAGCTTGCATTTATGCTTTTCCATGCTCATACCATTCAATGAAGAAAATAAATATCTATAAAGTAGATGAAAGATCAAAACCAAATCTTTAACATCTCAATCTATCTATGATTGAGACAACCCATATCTACATATAAAAAATGCTTGTGCGCAGAGAAGCTGGAACTATTATAAAAATTCTTATATGTGCTATCAGTTGTCCGTTCTCAAATCTTAGTTATTGGAGCACATCACGCGATTACTGATAGTAGTGTTGAAGAACCGGTACTACTACCTCTAAAACTAGTCTGGCGCAAGTCGAAAACCTGAATATAAAAAAAAAAAGTAGTCAATTGCAAATGGGTTTAGACGGTGAAATTATATGGAAGAAAGAACAAAAGTTTTGTGAAATTGCGGTGGAAAATATAGAAAGGCTATAAAAAGTACTAAAATTGCAGTTAAATAAGTTTGGGAAATGGATGACAGTGACAGATGGAAAATGAAACTGCAATCTAAACCTTTAATATATAGATAGATAGATACGTGTCCTTAATTAAAGACTACATTGATTATTTATTACTGGAGCATAGTTTACTGTAGGAGATCCTAGCAAGGGCCGTCCCTGAGGCGGTCAAGGTGATTCCCGCACACGGCCCCTTATGGCGTATTCAGAATTTTTATTTTTATTTTATATGTTTCAAATATTAATATATGTATTAAAAATGTCTTTAATTTTATCAGTGAGATTTGTAGCTTAGCGTTTGAAGGCTTCTTCCAAAAGTCATTCCTTACTTAGAGAGAGGTTGCGTGTTCAAATCCAATGAGCAGCGCAATAAATTTTTTTTAAAACACAAAAAACCGACTCTCCCTCCCACTTTAAACAAATTTAGGCCCAAGTTGCAATCTTCGGCCCGACTGCCCCCTCCCTCTTTAAATAAAAAAATAAATATTCATTGGGTTTCCAAGTCCCCAACCCAACCAATTGGCCTGACCCCCCCCCCCCCCTCCCTCCCTCTTTAAAAATATCACAAAGTAGAAATCTCAACTTTCAAGTAAATATCTTTTTGGTAAGTTATTATTTTGAGAATTATTTTGCTCTAATTCGCTATTAACATGGATTGATTGCATCAATGTTTATTCCATTTTGCTTAGGGTTTCAAATTTTTCAAATCTCAATATTATATTTAATTTAGGGTTCTCAATATTACATTAAATTAATTGTGTTCAACTTAGATTTTACATTACTTTTATTGGTAATGTATGTAATGGATGACTTGTATTTTACATGATTACATTAAATTTGGGTTGTCTTTTTGTTTCAATAGGAGAATTACAAATGCCTCATACTCGAAAATATTCGTCTGGACATTAAAAACGTAAAAAAAAAAAAGACACGAAGAAGAGTTTATCAAGTCTCAAAGAGGGGCATTAGATAGATTTGTCCAGGCATTTTTTATTATGAAAGATTGCTTGATGACTTTGCCGATAAAAATGCAAGAATATCAATTTTTTATGTCTAATTTAATGATAGTTTTTCTTATAAATCATTCATCTAATGACATTAAGGTCGTAGCATTATAATTTATTATACTGAATTTGAAAACATTGAATCGAATATAGTGTTTACTATACATTTATTTGATGTTTTGATCAATAATTTTTTAATATTGATTAATTAGTTAATTTTAATTTTTTATGTGAATAAAAAAAGATATTTTTTTATTTCTTGCACCGAATCCTTAAAAGTATAGGAACGAGCTGATCCTAACCCCAATCAATCAACATCTCCAGCTCTGTGCACTCGACATTGTCTTAAAAAGAATATAAATACACATAATTAAAGAGAAAAGGGAATTTTTAAGAGAAAAATAGCTAAAACATGAAAAATAACTAGTAATACGAGAAAACGTACTTGTAAAAAAAAAACTGAAATAATAATAAACCTAAATAACATGAAATGTACACATAATTAAAGAGACGTTTCTTCTTTGAAAGTTATAGCACTCCATCCTCACTCTCAGTCCTCATGATACCGACACAACAAAAATAAAATAAAAAATTAAAAGAAAGAACCTCAATTCAATTTTGCTTTTGCTAATAATTGCTACCCCATCCAAGCTAGTAACTTACTACTTCCACCGTTTTATTTGACGTTTCTAATTAGTTTAGCTGATAAAAAAGAAAGGTGCATAAATTGACTAGGACCTATGGGAACATATTCTAAGTGCAGTTAATGTGCACGTGGATGTATCATACATGGACACCCAAGTTAAAATAAAATGAGCCCTAATCTTAAAAATAATTAAGGTACATGACTAAATTTAAATATATTGATAGCGAAAGCAAATATTTGATGTCATATAAATCCTTCAAAGCAAGACCAATAGTACAAACAATTATTCAAAGTCGTTTAGTCTAAAATCGACGAACAAAAATGAAAAAGAGAGAAAAGATTAATTAACACTTGTATTTAACGTGCAAACAAAATAATGCATGGATTTTCATCGTTCACACGTAATGTTGAACGGGTGCGACGAAAGGTCGTTTGAATTCCATGACGTGAAAAGGAGATGTCTCTGTCTGCGCATAATCTACCATTCCTTGAACGAGATTAGCAAATGAAATTATGATAATGATATGAGTACGTTGAGATATTTTAACAATAAAACACTCTACTTTTTAGACTAATCATTGAAGAGAAAATTCGAAAACTTCAACTATTCTATCTCTTAAGAATCTCACATTGGGTATGAATGAGAACATGAACTTCTTATATGGACTTGAACAATTCTCACCCTACAAGTTGGCTTTTGGAGTTGAGTTAGTCCCAAAATCGATTTTTTACATGATATCAGAGTCAGACCTATTTCAATTCTTTGTTCATCGATGTTGGGCCCCCAAATTATATTATCAATGTCTGGGCGTGCGGAGAATATTAAGAGTCTCAAATCGGATATAGAATTGAAACATGGAGGATAATACTCACTCTATAAGCTAGTTTTTGGGGTTGAGTTAGACTCAAAATTCATTCTTTATACCATCAATAATAATACCAACTTATTTAACTATATGTGGAATAATATAATTATAAGAGGCGTGTTCTTCTTGTTGTTGTTTACCATGCATAGCAAAGCCCGGGGTCAACTAAAGTTACTCAGAGGAGAAGAAAGAAGGCGAAATTTAGGAGAAAAAATAACGTCAATATTGAGTTCTACAACTAGTAAATAAAAAACCACAATAACAGACAAAAGAGGGCAAAAAAAAAGAACCATCTCTGACCAAACATATATACAGTATAAATTATGTTCAAGTTGGGCGGCTTTATATATATATTAACCAATTGCCCACACACACTTGACAGTTGACACTACCAAACTTCTCCTCTCCCTATCAAAGAACATTATTCCAATTACTAGACGACATTATATCGAACTAAACAAACAACCTTTTGATTTTTAATTAACACTCAAGAGTCAATTTAGTCAAAATTAAACTACTAAGAGACCATAACTAATTACTAAAATATTATAGTGTACTGTATTCATGCATGTTTTGTTTTGGTCCACCTGCATGTTCTATGAAACTCATCAACAACATTTTCCTATGTTTATTCCTCCCCTTCTTCCTTTTGCATTAATATTCCCAACAAAATAGGATTTGACCCCTCAGTAATTAGATACAAAGAAGAAATAATGATCTAAAGGAGAAGTGGAGGAAAACAAGATTCAATTCCGTGACACTTATCATGTCAGAAGTGGAATCTCATATTTTTCTTCCCATTGCATTACTCAATTTCTTCATTCTCATATCAGGTTTGTATACTTCACCACTTTAATCATTTTTTGTTGTTCCAAAACTAGCTACAAGGACCAATTTAATTTATTGAAGCAAATATATCCTCATGTCATATGTTTAAAAGCTTTTATTTGATCAATCTTAGTATTAGAGGCTGATTTAGTACATAATCAACTTTCTTAATCTATGTAAAAAGAGACAATTATTATCATGTAAAAAGATAACTTTTTTAAACAACATTTAAATGTTTTTGGAGAGCAGACTTGCATTTATTGCAGTAAGACTGATGTTTTTTCACTTGGCAAAATCATAGGACCTGGGTTGTGTTACTCCAACACCAAGTCACCAAGCAATTCAATTCTTTAATGAATGTTCCCTGTAAAGACAAAACAGTTCAACAACATTAAATGTTCTTTGTTTAGTGATTTGGGAGACTTGACTTGTATTTATTGCATCAAGACTAACTTTTATTTTTTCACTTTGCAAAATCATAGGTACGCTTGTTTGTGGATACTCACTGGAGACAGACAAGCAATTGCTTCTGAACTTGAAGTCATTTCTTAAGCATCAAAATCCTGTTGAAAGAGGATTTAAATACACTCAATGGAATCCTACAGATTTATCACCTTGCAAATGGCCTGGAATTTCATGCAATACTTCCATCAACCGTGTCACTGGAATTGATCTCTCGGACAACAACCTGGCTGGGAAATTGTTCGATAATTTCTCAGCCATGACGGAATTGACCTCACTTGACCTGTCCAAGAACACATTTTCGGAATCCATTCCACCAGACATAGGCGAGTGTCAAAACCTGAAATTCTTGAACTTGTCACACAATATCATTGTTGGTGAGCTCAACTTAACTGGCTTGAACAAGCTGGAAGTTCTTGATTTAACGATGAACAGGATTCATTGGCTAACAATCCCCGAGATTTGTGACAACTTAGCTGTTGCAAATATTTCTAACAACAATTTCACTGGTGAGATTGGAAGAGTATTTGAGCACTGCAAGAATCTGAAGTATCTTGATCTGAGCTACAACAATTTAGCAGGGAATCTGTCATTCGGGCTTGATATGCTGAACATGTTTTCAGCGTCTCACAACAACTTCAGTGGCCCTCTGCCTTCCTGGATTTTCACCAAAAACTGCTCCTTGCAAGTTTTGGACTTATCAGAAAATCTGCTCTTTGGAGAATTTCCTGCGTCCATCTCGAATTGTAAAAGATTAGTAGAATTGAATTTGTGGGGTAACAGTTTTTCAGGGTTAATCCCTAGAGAGATTGGATCAGTACTGAGTCTTAAAGAACTTTGCTTGGGAAGCAACAACTTTTCAAGTGAAATTCCAGACACTCTATCAGGTCTAAGCAAATTGGTTTTTTTGGACCTAAGTAGAAACAATTTTGGAGGAGAAATACAAGAAATTTTCGGGCAATTGACACAGATAAGATTTCTCGTGCTGCATGGAAACTCTTACATTGGAGGCATAGTGTCATCAGGAATTCCAAACTTGGTGAACCTTTCTCGGTTAGACTTGAGTGATAACCACTTCTCTGGTCAATTACCAGGTGAAATTTCTCAGATGAAAGGTTTGGAGTTTTTGATTTTTGCACACAACCAGTTTAGTGGAAATATACCTTCAGAATATGGAGAACTTTCTGCACTTCAGGCTATTGATATTTCGTCTAATAGGTTAACCGGTTCAATACCACCAAATTTCGGGAAGCTAAGGTCACTACTGTGGTTGATGCTTGCAAACAATTCATTGGGCGGTGAAATCCCACCGGAGTTAGGGAACTGCAGCAGCTTGTTATGGTTGAATCTCGCGAATAATCAACTTTCTGGTCCAGTTCCTCCTGAATTAGCGAGTATTGGTGCAGATCCAATGCCTACTTTTTTGTTCAATAGGGAAAAGGAGAAGCTCACTGCTGGCTCGGGGGATTGTTTTGCCATGAGGAGGTGGATACCAGCTGATTACCCTCCATTTAGCTTTATATATCCTCTATTGACAGGGAAGAATTGTAGAACCTTAGGGGATAGGTTGTTTATAGGAGATGGTTTAATGCCAGTCTGTGAACCGGGTAGTAATGTTCGAACAAATCAGGTACCGGGCTATATTCAACTTAGTGATAACAAATTGTCTGGTGAAATCCCTCCTGAGGTTGGCAAGATGCAGAACATAAGTATGCTGCATTTGGGTGCAAATGAATTTTCTGGCAGGCTTCCTTCAGAGATTGGACAAGTGCACCTAGTAGTCCTTAATATTTCACAGAATAATTTTTCTGGTGAAATCCCAAAGCAGATTGGCCATATTAAGTGCTTGCAAAACCTTGACCTATCATTCAACAATTTTTCTGGTCCATTCCCAACTAGCTTTAGTAACTTGCATGATTTGAGCAAGTTCAACATCTCTTACAACCCATACATATACGGAGTTGTACCAGAAATCGGGCAACTGGTTACGTTTGAGAAGTCATCATTTCTTGGTGATCCATTGTTGCGTCTTCCATCTTTCATGCACAACTCCACGAACAACACAGTACGAAACACGAATGGTAATCACAAAAAGCCTACAAAGGTTGGTGTACTTTTGGTAATTGTGGCTCTAGTACTAGCTTTCCTAGTCTGTGGAGTCATGTCCTTCCTTGTATGCCTCCTTATAAAAGCCCCAATGGGTCCTTCAAGAAACTTACTGGAGAATGCAGAGGGCAGACACGATTCTCCATCAAGCACTGGTGCATCCTCATCACGGTTGTGTGCATCCTCATCACGGTTGTCTGATGATGTTAAGATTATCCATTTGGATAGAACAAGCTTCACACATTCTGACATACTAAAGGCCACATGGAACTTCTCGAATGAAAGGATTATCGGGAGGGGAGGATTCGGGATAGTTTATCGTGGAGTCTTGCCTGATGGAAGGGAAGTAGCAGTGAAGAAGCTACAGAGGGAGGGAGTTGAGGGAGAAAGAGAGTTCAGAGCTGAAATGGAAGCGCTCAGTGGGAATGGCTCCGGTTGGCCTCATCCGAACCTTGTAACTCTTTACGGATGGTGTCTTGATGGATCAGAGAAACATCTAGTCTATGAATACATGGAAGGTGGTACCTTAGATGACGTCATTACAGATAGAACAAGGTTTACATGGAAGAGGAGAATTCAAGCAGCAATCGATGTGGCACGTGCTTTAGTCTACTTGCACCATGATTGCTACCCTTGCATTGTCCACAGAGATGTCAAGGGTAGCAACGTGCTTCTTGACAAGGAAGGAAGAGCAAAGGTCACGGATTTTGGCCTTGCTAGGGTCATGATTTCTGAACATACTCATGTTAGCACAATGGTGGCAGGGACTATTGGTTATGTTGCACCAGAATATGGGCAAACAATGCAGGCCACTACGAAAGGAGATGTGTACAGTTTTGGGGTGCTAGCCATGGAGCTAGCAACAAGGAGGCATGCTATAGACGGGGGCGAAGAATGTCTTATTGAATGGGCGACAAGGGTCATGGGAGACGGAAGGAAAGGGTTCACTAGAGCCATTATGCCAGTTGCTCTATTGGTATCTGGCCTAACAGAGGGAGCAGAGGAGATGTGTGAGTTGCTTAGGATTGGGATAAGGTGCACGGCTGAGACCCCTCATGATCGGCCTAACATGAAACAGGTATTAGATATGTTGATTAGTATTCCTACCAGCCAACGGGGATCCACCCGTAGCTTTGGATCAAGTCGTAGCTCTTCTCCATTATTATGATGGAACTTTTTTGGAACTCAAGAGCAAAGTGTCAATAGTTTTTTACAGATGTGTAACATACCTAGCATATTCTTCTTGTAAAACAGTTTTTATTCTAGGAAAATGTAGTCAATTTTGTTTGTTTGGATCACAAAATGTTGTCAAGGATATCGAGAGATGAATTTGTTTTTGAGATTTTTGCTATGAAATTGAAACAGACAAGTATTGACCCACTTACAGAGTTACACTACATTAGGTGGCAAGATTGTTCCCCTTTCAAGTTACAGAATTTTTCCAGTGCAATTCGAAGTGCCATTTCAAGCAAGAGTCCTCTGTCAGGGATTGTGCAATATAGCAACTGCAAACAGGAGTCGTCTCCAAAGTCAACTTCTGATGGAAAATCTTAGTGTACATCCACTACATCAACACACCACCAATTCTCAACGAGACATTCATTGCTGCAGGCTGCAGCCAAGTCATGATCAACTCCGATTCAGCTTCTTTTTTTTTTATCGATAAAATTAAACCTAAAGAGGTTGTTAATTTTTGTTGATAAGATGAGAAGAAGGAAAAACAAAGTACATAACGGGGACTAGGCTAGGCAAGAGATACAATTTGAGAGAAAGAGAGCATATGCTCAAATCTCTACGCTATAAAAATTGTATAATGACAATCAAAACGTTACTGCCTGTTAATATAATTCAAAATTCATAACAGGCTGGATTCATCATCCACGGGAATCAAGTTTTAATAGAAGAAGAATGCTGATGACAATGACTTTTCCATGTCGAACTTTAAATCCACATACAGAAGGAAAATCTTTCACTAGACTAAGAAGCTTGCTTAGTGTTAAAATGAAACTAGTGTTTCTTGCTTCTGTTTAGATTTTGCAGGCCATTTTAAGGATGTCCTTAGCTTTATATATCTTGAAAACTTAAACTCTTCAGAATTTAGATGAATAATCCATAGGGTCAGTAACTCATTAAGCTGGATAAGTACATAAGCATCATACTATGCAATAAAATTTTAGGATTGCCTTTTAAGCATCATTAGGCCGACCAACACCAACTTGTTTGGAAATGAGGTGTAGTTATTGTTAGTCTTTTAAGGTGTAACCAAATTTCAGAGCATGCATAGTGCAGACTTCATACTCGCGAGATTTGAGTAAGGCTGAAATTTCGGGTCACTCTCTAATAGAAGAGTTCGAGTTCTTTTCTGGCTGCTTAAGCTAAAGAAACTACGTGTAAGTGATGTAATACATGAGTCCACCAAATACAGTAGAGAACCAGGTTCTCTGCTGTTCTGTAGAGTAAAGACAAAATGTAAATAACACAAGATATTTACGTGAAAAATTCCTTGCGATTAAAGACCACGACCTACCGCTGTAGGATTTGCGATTAATAACACAAGATATTTACGTGTAATCTCTATAAGTCATGCAAGGTACGACATGTCCCGGCCCATTCTGGGACTCGGTGTAACGCTTTATATGTCATGCAAGGTACGACATGTCCCGGCCCATTCTGGGACTCGGTGTAATGTGTTATAAGTCAAATAAGGTACGACATGTTCCGTCCCATTCTGGGACTCGGTGTAATGTGCTATAAGTCAAATAAGGTACGACATGTTCCGGACCATTCTGGGACTCTGTGTAAATATAAAGGAATGTACACCTATAGCTATCACAAACAACTATGTACAATTTAAATCATCTTTGACTCTCATTAGCACAATTAGAATGAACTATCTTTTTAGAAAAACTCAAGGCATTACCAAACGAATAGGTAAACAACTTTCCTTTTATAAAACGCAAAGTACTATCAATGGAAAATATCACTAAGGATTAAGATCCGCTCTGTTTATAAAGATCAATTCAAGTATAAGATCCACTCGTCGTTTGCACCAACTCGATAATCTAATTCGTCTCGCTCCTCTGGCTAACATTATGGAAATATTTGCATGGTGATAACTGATCCGAATTGGAAAATTAATCCATTTTATGAGTCATTAGTAGGTTATATATTAATAATGATCTTTTCTAATCAGCTGTGAACCTAGAAAGTGTAAAACGAACTGGTTATATCTTAGCTTCTATGCAGATCGAAAATTCTACTCATTTCAATATAATGGATTGTCGATTCTTTTTTTCATTAACGTTGCAATGACTTGTTCGATACCTTTTCTCATTATTGCTGTAACTAGCAAGATCAATTCGACTCCAACGTTTACTAAAAGCTCTTACCAACATCTCCCATAAGACTTGGTAAGGACTTAAGAATAATTTAGACATTCCTTTAGCATAGAATCAATAACAAGAATACTCCTTAACTTTTAAGGGTAGAATAACTTTTGAAACAATATCACAGTTATGGTTCACACGAAGAACATGCCAAAAGAGAGAAGGAAGAGGTTCACATACCTCATTGACGACTAACCAACACGACAAGTAGAATACGCCTAATAAGTACTTGACCTTATCGGCTATTCCACACGCTAAGTAGAAAATGCCACAAGTAGTACTTCAACCTATAACAACAATAATACTTCTATCAATTTCATACACACTAGTATAAGACTTATATCAAGTAATGATCCTCTTATTCTACGGAAATTTGGGCAGCACTTCCCCCGTTTATACGTACTTT
The DNA here is from genome assembly GCA_029844215.1 of Przewalskia tangutica. Taxonomy (NCBI): domain Eukaryota; kingdom Viridiplantae; phylum Streptophyta; class Magnoliopsida; order Solanales; family Solanaceae; genus Przewalskia; species Przewalskia tangutica. Next base: position 14,446,854 of record CM056723.1, read on the forward strand.
TCCACCTTTTCCAAGGCCCGAATTCAACAACAAATCAAGCCCCATTTAAGGCACAATCAAAACAGCAACTGATGCGCGGTAAGATGCACACACTTTAAACGCAAGTGCACGTTATCGTGACAAGTAGTATAGTCTTGATAAGACCGAATATCGTCCACAAGGATTAGGGTTCAATTACCAACTATCTATTTTCTAGTATCTATTTGGTGAATTGATAATTGATTTGTTGTTTATAACTAAGAATTATGCAAGCTATTTAAATATAAAGATTTACTTCAGTGGTGATGAGAATAGGGCTTCCATGTATCCTTACTATCCGTTTATGCTACTTACTAATGCATTAACTTATGGTATTCTTCTTTTGGAGAAAGCAGGTTTTACGAAATCGCTTTATACTCCCGTTAGGTTATATAAACACTCAACCCCAGATCGCACCTTACCTACCTTTCGTGATAAGGATAACTCTATAGGAGGATTAAGAACAAAACCTAGTTGGCCACGCACAATGCGCAAAATTAGGGTTGTTAAGTCTCTCATCAACGCTACATAAATAATTGAGGTATTTTCATCCCCAATCCAAGAATGTCTACCCAACTTACATCATATTCACAATCCCCCCCTTTCGGAATCTGATTAGAAATCATATAGTGATAATTAGTTGTCAATTAATTACCAAGAATTCAACTCAATTATTGGATAGATCTCACAATAAGAAAAATAACCATAAGCATGCATTAATTTATAACATAAGTCTCTTGCAATTCAACATGGAAAGCCCTATAAAGGAATTAGTTCCTAGCCATTGACATGACAAGAACTAATTCAATGTTCATCATAAAAACTGAAATAAAGACAAGAAAAGAAAAGAAAATACTTAAGAATGAGTCTCCAAGCCAAGCATCCAAGGGTTGTGTTGTGGAATATTTACAAGATGGATTGGTGGAAGGATGGATGTAGAATGGTGAATGGTGGAATGGAGCATGAATAATTCTTCTAATGATGTAGAGTATTTATAGCCAAAGAATCCTTTTGGTGAAGGGTTAGGGATTTGTAGGAAAGGAAAAGTTATTAGAATCATTTTAGGTAAGGGTTTTAAGGTAGGAAAAGTTATCCCTTTAGGTAGGAAAAATAATCCCTTTAGGTAGGAAAAATAATCCCTTTAGGATTCTGAAAACATGTCAAATTCGGCCAGCACTTCATAATTCCCGCGTCGGCGCCGCGTAGACAGCGCGGCTGAATTTCAGCAACTCTCGGGACTTTCAAGATTTGGCGCTTGGCCACTGCCGCGCCAGCGGCTCCGGTGACGTTTTTGAGCGGATCTGTTTCGTCGTCATTTTTCCGTCCGACTTTCGGATCTCTATAATTCGGAACTTCTTAGACTTCATTTTTGGCCCTTTTGTGTGCAATTCCATCTCATTTATGCTCATTTCATCTCCTTTTCGTCATTTCTCCATTTCGACCACGTGACACAAAAGAAAGGAAAACGACCCTAATACTATACTAAACATAAATAAAATGAGTAAAATACTAATTAAAAATGACACAAAAATTGAATACAAAATACACCGATCAAATACCCCCAAACTTAACCTTTGCTCGCCCTCGAGCAAAGATCAAAAGAAAGAAATACAGACTCAAGGAAAACGAAAAAAAGACTCAATGACATTGATCACTTTGCTGCATTGGTGCTACTTGGAAAAACATGAAGATTAGCAGAATAATATGCAGGAACATATAGCATGAAATTTCAGCATTCTAAACACATTAAGCTAGATATTTCGCAAACTCATTTTTATCATGTTTAATGGAAGTCAAATACTGAATCATACATGTTAATTTCAAAATTCCTATCGCATGTTTACTTGATATTCTCCACTAATCATGGCTATGCATCTTAAGAGATCTTCAGGACTTTTAAGGGTTGTAATGTAGGCTTAGGCACGGGTAGGTAAAAATAGGCATTTAGGCTCATTTTTATGTACCATAAGCTCTTTAGCTTTTCAATTTTTCCCTTTTCTTTTGATTCTTTCCTTCACTTCAATTCTATCTTTCCCCTCTTTTGTTTTGGGAGAGTGAAGTGTATTATAATAACAAGCACCCCCAAACTTAGGCTTTTGCCTCTTTCTTATTACTTTTTCATTGGGGTGCATCAAACTTATTCACTCTTTTTGTCTCTTTTTTAACACAATTTATTCCAACTATTTCACATTTTTACTTATGGCACAATTGTAGGAATATATGGTGTCAAAGAAAAAGTTTCATGTTTTTAGGCTCAATGGGGCTGACTAGGGATATTTTTAAAGTCAGGGATAGAAAAGAGTGGTAAGAATTGGCTAACAAAGAAATGCCTGAGTCATCTCCCTAACATGCATATCCTAACTATTTCGCCTCAAATAGCAAGCAATCATAACACATAGGTTTTAATCTTTTAACAATGCACAAATCAAACAAGAAACTCCAAATAGACAGATTTTGTGAGTTTTTGGCATATCTAACCTAGGTGTTTAGATAGTTGCTTCTAATTCCATTACATTATTCCACATTCCTTCACTAGGTGTTTCTAGCAACTACAGCATACATGATCTTTGACAGGCAATTATGACTCAAAAAAAAAAATGTGACTCAAAAATAAACACAAAATAAAAAAGACTTAACTGAAACATAACAAGACACAAATAAAACACCCCCAAACTTAAATCACACATTGTCCCCAATGTGTGCAATACTAAAAAAAAAAAAAAAAAAAAAATGGACAACTTACTGACACAACACAGCGGTCATAATGGAGGTCTAGGAGGAAAAATTCTGGAATTTGCACGGAAATATGGCTCTCTGAAGTTCGGGCACCGCGCACGAGATTCGGCGGCCACTGCTAATCTTGTGGCTCTTACGCGCGCGCCTCGATTCTGGCGCGATTTAACGCTTTCCTTCTTTTTTTCGTTTTGCTCCTTTTTCCTCGGTTTAGCTTTCATCCACCATCCAACAACACAAAACAAGAACCCAAGACCGTGATCGTTTCAAGACAAAATAAAATAAAATAAAGACAGAAATTAAAATAACATAATTAAAAATATTGGGTTGCCTCCCAACAAGCGCTGTCTTTAACGTCTTTTAGCCGGACGCAATTAACCTTTTCGAGTGCCCAACAAGGAGAGATATATGGTGTAATAAAATATTTCTAAGTGTTGAGAAGTCTTGCAAGCTTGTGTAGATATATACAAATATCTCCAAGTCAAAGTCCAAGTAGACAAGTGTTCAAGTTAATGGGGGACAAGTGTCCCCCTCTCATTGGCCGAAAATCCATCAACAAAAATATCTAGATATTATGTCCAAATATCTTAAATCGAAGGTCCCGCGAATTTGTGAAATTTTGGCGGGCCTTATATTATTAGATTCAATACCTCAATATACTATACTAATTTCATATACCAAATTTGCGAATCAAATTCCAAGTTATAAACTTTTTCCTTCACAAAGTTCCGAAATTATTCCTTAAGAAAAAAAAAATCTTTCGTTCCAAAATTCAAATCTTAATTCCTTAAATACGTTCTCACATCATTTCTTTGAAAATACGGGGTGTAACAGTGAGGTTGGCTCAAGCATAGAGTATTACACAATGTTTGTTTACCCCAGAAAAAGTATTGTTGAATTTGTAAATTGTTTTAAGAATACAATGATTGATTTTTAATAGTTGATGATAATTAACTGATAATAAGTAATAAAATAAAATAAACAAGTAAGAAATGTAGCCTGGAAGTGTGATAAACTTGAATGAATCTTCTTATTTGTTTGGTCCTCAGCTAAATTGTTACGGTTATGAGCCAAAAATGAGAACTAGTGACTATCTTCTTAATAAAATTGAGCATACAAGCATAAATAATAAGAATTGGATGCCTTCCTAACATGAGTGTTGGGCTCTTTTTATAGCTATAAATTACAAATGCTACAGACTTAAATTCCTTCTCTACTTAAATGTCATCAATATTAATTATATCCATTGATGGCCTCTTAATGACTGAAGAATAACAGTTATAACGACTGTAACAATTGAGTAATGGTTGGCACCATGTCTAGTTCGATTACAAGTTGAGTGTCTCCGGGTCTTCCTCTGGTGTCAACTGGCTCGATCGTCATTCGATGTCATCTGATTTGGCTGCCACTCGACCTTTCCTTAATACTTGTACTCACCCCGGTATAACCCACATTCGATACAAAGCATTGCTACTCCCTTCAATATCATACTTAAAACATGTCACGTGTCATATTAGTTTTCATCGTATACATATATCCCCTACACTTTCCGGATCAAAGTTTACCGAAGTGATGAAAAGTGGAAATGATTCCTTCCTTCTTGCCAGAAATTCATGTAATCACTCTCCCTACTGTCTCATTAAAAACATTGCCAAAAAATCCTCTTCGAGATAAAAACCGGACTAAGAAAAAAAATGAGCACACAACCTTAGGGATTCAGATGACATTTCCGACACTAATTTTTATTTCATTAATGGTCGGTCGGTACTAAAAAAGTAATACTATCATAAAAAGTTTGATCTCGGATTTTTAGTGTTCATCTGAAACTTTTAATCTTTGAGTTTCGACCATTGAGTGTTTAGTTATACCTGAAACTTCTCGTGGGTTTTTAATGCACCCGAAACTTTTATTGCCTCGTGGGATTTTAGACCGGGGATGTTAATGACCAGAAATTTTCTACTTTTCATTTTGGTAAAGTTCGGAAATTAAAAATGCACCCGGTTAACTTTATGACCGGGAAACAAAGCATCCGGCCTTCAACCATTAGACGTAAATAGAGTTTCAACCAGGAATAATTCCTCTGGTATAAAGCCTTTTTATATGTGGCTTTATTGAAACTTTAACTCCTTTAATTTTTATCGGGAATTAATCATCCGATTATTGGGTGAAGTTTTGGGCCTAAACATTTTATGCTTATGTAGAGGATGTCTTCTTTTCATCTTGGCACACTTATTAGGATTCATAGTCCTTAGGATTTATGGTTCTTAAGTGTTAGGATTCATAACCTTGGGATTTGCAGTCCTTATTTGATTTTAAGTGTGAGCAAATTTAAGAATGATTTAGTTCATTCAGACAAACAAGGATGTTTAGAAGGTGTAAGTTTTGCTTCATTCATTCCTTGAACATACACAAGTATTTTGCATGTAAGATAATTTAGAGAAAATTAACAAAAGTACATTGCAAGAGAATTTTGGTCGGACTGACATTTATTGGGTATAGCCAGTTCCTGATTTTTTTCCTTCTATTTTTTTCCCCGGGGCTGATCTAGCTATCCCCGATCTTTTTTTCTTTATTCTAGAGCCAGATCAAGCTATCTCTGATATTTATTCTTGAGTACGAAGTATGACGATTCAGGCATGATGCCTTCAGGCATGATGCCTTCAGGCATAGTGTCTTCCTTTAACTCTGCTCCAGAGCCATCTTCAAATGCTTCTGATATTTATTAGCATAGTTCTCACTACTTTGATGCAACAGTCTTCAGTGTTCGTAGACATTATTATTCTTCATGTAAATCATTTTCAGGTGATTTGTTCCAGAAATCCTCTTGCCTCTTGTCAATCCGTGATCCCGATGTGTACGGTTCGAACCGATGCCTGGAATGCCTCCGATCAATGTTCGGCTGATATTTATTATGGGTCATAGAAGACGTCGACACAATCATCTGATCATCTTCCACATGAATTTTAGAATCGTACCTATTATGTATGTCGGCTCATGTCACTATCGAAAATTCTAACACGTTCTTCTTTAATTTGAACGAAGCACTAGAGCTCCTAAGATTCAGCCCCATGGTGAAAGCTTCAGCTACCCATTCGTCTGGTACTCGGGGAAGAAGCATTTATTCCTTTTGGAACCTGGTCACTAACTCCCATAGCAATTTCATATCCTTCTGAGCAATTTTTGAATATATTCATTTTTCTTGCTTAAACATTCCGAGCTCTGGCATGTGCCTTTATATAAGTATTTGCAAGTATTTCAAATGAGTTAATAGAATGTTCGGACAATTGAGAATACCAGGATATTGCTCCTTTGGACAATATTTTGCTAAATTTCTTCAGCAAAATGAACTCTATTTCATTCGGATACAAGTCGTTGCCCTTCATCGCACAAGTGTATGAGGTCACATACTCCTGTAGAATTCGTAGTTCCATCATACTTCAGGAGATCTGTAATTTTAAACCTTTTTGGTATCAACCTCGGATCTACGCTCGGTGAGAATGACAACTGGATGTATTTCTTTGAGTCTGTTCCCTTCTGGATCAGAGGCGCTCTGAGAATCTGGTCTACTCATAAATTGTAGGTTTTAACCTTATTTATGTTAGCATCCATTCACTTAGTTAAAGCTTGAAGAATTTTCAAGACCTCCGAAGACTCCTTTACCCCCGAACCAGTGTCATTTCCTTTGGCTCGATCCTCTTCTCGGACCCGATCTTGATCCCGAATGAGACGAGTTTCATCTGCAGCACTAGCTCATCTGCTACTCTTTTGCAACTGAGTAATATCCTCTTGTTGCTCCTTCAACATGTAAAAGATTCGGGCCAAATTTATTTCATCATCGTCTAGTGTCTTTTCACGTGACCTTCTAGACCATTGGGGTGATATCTCGGGGTGGGGATTCAACGGGAAGAATGTCGTTGTTGTTATTGATGTTGTTAGCACAATTATCTCCGTTGTTGTTGTAATCATGGTTGCTAACCTCAACTTGAATATCACTAGTCATTTTGCATCACTTAGACTTAACCCGAAAAAATCACAAAATCTCGAAAGAAATAAGTTAAATTTGAGTTTGAACAAATCACCACTATTATCCTCAGTCACACGGTGGGCGTCAAATTGTTTACCCAAAAAAAGTACAGTTGAATTTGTAAGTAGTTTGAAAGTGCAGTAAACTTGAAAGAAACAACTAAGTTAAATTGCTCCAGTTATGAGCCATAAATGAGAACTGGTGGCTATCTTCTTAATAAAATTGATCATACAAGCATAAGTAATAAGAATTGGATGCCCTACTAATATGAGGGTCGGGCTCCTTTTATAGCTATGAATTACAAACGTTACAGACTTAAATTCCTTCTCCACTTAAATGTCACCAATGCTTGATAGCCTCTTAATGACTGAAGAATAGCAATTTTAAAGGCGGTAACATTTGAGTTGGTTGTCACCATGTCTGGTTTGATTACAAGCTGAGTGTCTTCGGCTCTTCCTCCGAGGTCAACTGGCTCGATCGCCATTCGATGTCATCTGATTCGGCTGCCACTCAACCTTGCCTTAGTACTCGGACTCACCCTGATATAACCCACATTCGTACAAGGCATTGCTACTCTCTTCGATCTCATACTTAAATCATGTCACATATCGTGTCGGTTTTCACTATATACAATATTAAGAGTGTCTTTGAGCAAACATAACCATGTGCGCTATTCTAGGGGTCACCTTATAAATTAGCTACTACTTGCTTCTTTTTCGGATGCTTTAAGCCTTTATTTAGCAAGATATCTATAAGACGCTCCATAGGATATAGTGCTAATGTTTTACCGCCATATTCTTTAGATCCTTGTGGTCCGGCCCTTTCTCGAACCTCATACATAACGGGAGCTTAGTGCACCGGGTGCCCTTATTATTTCAAAGTATAATGGCTCTAATGAGAAGTAGAAAGCTCACGACCTATGTGTGTAATGGGAAAAATAAATTACAATCAAGCCTCATATATAACTATGTCAATAATTTGTATATCATCAGATCACTTAAAGATACTTACATAGGCGGATCAACAAAATATGTGACCCAAAACCAAACCTCAAAAAGAGGCCCAAGTTCTTAAATTACTTTTTATAAAGAGGGTATTAGAACCATTTTGCATGCTAATCGATGATTCATTAGTTATCTGAGCTCTCACCAGTGAAAATATCTGTTAAGTCTAATCACTAAATTTAGGTAATGTGAAAAATTCAAGGTTAGTTGTCAATGAGTTTTCAAATTCTCATCAACTAATTATCTGATCAACTTTTTCCCGCGAAATAAATAGAATGTCAAAACAATTTCATACATTTTGAATAGTTTAAATCATTGAAGTAAAAATCGATGTAGTACGCAGTATATAAAAATATTCAGTTCTAAAAATACTTAAAGATACACAGTTTGTATTATCAATATTGTCATCAAATTGCTTATTTCCTCATAGTCTATGTATTACAAAATTTAAGCTCATTGATCTAACAAGCTAAGCTAAATCACATTCCAATAGAAATATACAATTTAAAATCTTTTTAGTAATGATAATTTATGAAATATATATATATATATATAATAAGTACTATTTCTTCCGTTCCAATTTATGTGGCATTATTTTCTTTTTAATTCGTCTCAAAAGGAATGTCACATTTCCTTATTTGACAGCTATTTAATGACATCAATTCTATTTTATTCTTGTTGGATCCCGCTTAATTTTAAAAATATATTTATTTATTATTAAAAAAAATCAGCAAAAGTAAAAATAATTTGATAAATATATATCTTCCATTATATTGTCCCGATGAGAGCCGCATAATCCTAAATTTACTATACAAATACGGCATATGGGGTTCTTGCTATGGGTCTGTTATGTGTTTGTCCACTGGACTCCACGATCAAAAGTAAAAAAGGACAAATAAATTTGATGGTAATCATGTAACATCAAAACAAAATAAAAAATAAATATAAATTCAATTACTAATCTTCCAACAAGTTGAATTGTTGATGGAGAAAGAGTAATTTCTATACTTTTAAGGGTCCGATGCGAAAAATAAAAAATAAAAATTATTTACATGAAAAATTAAAATTAACTAATTGTTTAAAGAGATGTGACTGTTTGGGACTTGGGCCGACTAGTTGGGACTTGGGGTCAAATCTGATTTTGTGTTTTAAAAAAAAGTCTTTCAATGCTCATTGAATTTGAACACACGACCTCTCACTATGTCAAATGACTTTTGAAGGGAGCCTTCAACCATTAAGCTACAACTCTCACTGATAAAATTGAAGATAAAATATTTTTAATACATATCTTAATATTTTAAACCACTAAGAGAAAAATGAAAATTTTGGGATGGAGACTCCGCCGGTCGGGGTCAGTGCGACGATGCCGCCTCGACCGACCAGGGAGGGCTCTGGATGGAGATAAATCAAAATTGGCTGGGGAAAGAGAAAAGCAAAAGTAAGTGAGATTTAACGTGGATAAAAGGAGTTGTCCCATAATAGACCGGCAGGAAAGCTATATTCCTAGCAAAAATTGAGGCTGGCCGGGGCAAGGGGGAGGTTCGCTTTGAGTTAAAAGGCTTCTATAGAACTCATTAATTTTAGTTTAAATTATATATATATATATATATATATATATTAAAAATTATTAAATATGCACATAAATTAAATTTAAAATTCATTTTATAGCACTTGAGGTCATTATCCTACCATTCATAACTCATAGTAACATTTAATAGCTTGTTTGACTAAATTTTTAAACTGTTGTTTATTTTGAAAAAGTGTTTTTTATTAGAAGTGCTTTAAAAAAAAATTGGATAATCAACTTTTGAAAGCAGTAAATTGTGCTTGATCAAAGTACCAAAAGTGATTCCGAAGAGAATCTATTTTTAAAATATGGAAAAATGACTTCTGGAAGATCGAGGACTAGAATAGAATGTTAGTAAGTATTTGAGTTTGTCCCGTTGTTTGTGCGACAAGTGGGGGTCTACCCTTCCCATCTCCTCGTCTCCTTTTCTTAGTTGTACTAATTTGATATCGCGTAGATCATTATATTTATGTGGGTATTATTATGTTGCGCCGTTTGTTTTTTCTCTTGAATTATTATTTTTTTTGCTATCTTATTTTTCTGCATTGACTACGTTCCTCTTGAGCTGATGGTCTATAAGAAACATCATCTCTATCCTACAAAAGTAAAGGTAAGATCATCTGCGTACCCTCCCAAATTCTACTTGTGAGATTATCTGAGTATGTTGTTGTCATTGACTTCTGCTATAGCTTAAAAACACTTATTTTTTTCTTAAAAACTTAATGAGATAGACATCTCAATTTTTTAAAATGAGCATTTCTAACTTCAAAAACTACAAATTCTAAATCGTCTATTTAGGGAGAAAAAGAGTGAGTGATATCAAGTCATAGAAAGAAATACAGAAGGCCCGCATGAACATAGCTCAGTTGGTTCTAGGGTCAGAAATATAGAAACATCTTTGGCATACCTCACGTGATTACTGTATTGAAAGAAGGTCCCTCCACTAACTAAACAGTAGTTTTAACATATGATGGCAACAAACTCAGCTTCATGAATTCCCATCTCCTAAAACCCCACCACCAATTAGAAGATAGAAATAAAAAGCTATATGCACCAATAGATGTTTTGTCTATAAATAGTGAGGTAAGGAGACAAGAGTGAAACAAACTACTGCTACTTGTAACTAATTAAGCAGAGAGAAGATGGAGAATAATAATGCCCATGAGTCTGGTAGAAAAGTTATGAAGGATGTCTCTCTTCAGGAACTTAGAGACAGGCTTGCAGAATTTTCTAGAATTAGAGGTTGGGATCAATATCACAGCCCTAGGAACCTTCTCCTAGCTTTGGTAAGCCTCTAACATGTTAAAAACACCCCTCCATTACTTATTGTCTGTGAGTTCAGAACGAACGTGATTTTATTATATATGGATAAATTTAGAGGTTAATTTTAATAGGTTCTGTCTTTAATGTATTTAGCACTGGACATAGTATATTTCTTAAATTATGAGTTCAGTAGAACTTAATATATGTGTTGATATTTTAGTGGTTTTCATATATATATTTATGTTTTGTGTCGAAAATATTATATTCAATTGAACTCAATAAATATAATATAGCTTTATCGGCTTCTGTGTATGCACATAATTCGAGCAAAACGCAATAAATAATAAGACGGCATCCGCTTATATGTTCATATGTAATAATATATATACCCGCAAGGGTAGTCAAGTTGGTGTAGCAGTAGAGCGCGAGACCGCAAGGTCACGAGTTCGATCCCCTGCATAAACCTTCTTGGTTGAGTCTGTCACACATGGCTTGCCAAGTGTGGTTTACCTGGCTGACGTGGTTTGCGCTCTGCGTCGATCGGAGTTTACCCTGCGCACTCGAAAGAAAAAGAGCGGCCTTCGCCTTCACAACAAAAAAAAAAAAAAAAAAAAAGTAATAATATATATAATTCGAGCAGAAAGAATCATTTGAACCCACAAAATTCACCCTAAATCGTAAAATATAGTACATATAAGTTCTTGTTGGGCTAAAATACTTCAAAATATATGTAACATGTGGTGTGATATTATTCGTTTTGAGATAAATCTGTATCATTTCCCAAAGACCTCAAACCTTATTATATGTAGTTTTCTTTTAGTTTCAACAAATAATGTGTGACTTTATTCGCACACCTGGCCAACAATACTTTGCATTATAAGAAACTTCAGTCTTTTTGGATATTGTTGAACAGGTGGGAGAAGTGGGAGAATTATCAGAGATATTTCAGTGGAAGGGGGAGGTTGCAAGAGGGCTACCTAACTGGACATCAGATGATAAGGAGCATCTGGAGGAGGAACTGTCTGATGTTTTGCTCTATCTGGTTCAGCTAGCTGATGTTTGTGGACTTGATTTAGGTCAAGCAGCTCTTACTAAGATTGTCAAGAATGCTCAAAAATACCCTATTACTAAGCCTACTTAATTCTCACAAATATAAGTTTCTTTTTTGCCAATTGTATTAGGCATCTTATTTAAGCTACTTGTGGTGTGTCCCTTTTTTGCTCTTGTTAATTTTGGGTAGGCGATCGTTAAGGTGATTATATAAGGACTTAAGTTTTATAGCTCGAGTATGGTGTAATTTGACTAGCTCTACAAGTTTATTGACTTACTTTCATAGTCATAATCCGTGTAACAAGATAACATATTTTATTTTCAAAATTTCATATTTTGAGCTACTTATGATAAATTGTTTAATATTAGTACATGATCAATAAATATTTTAATAGTTAAAGTAATTTATACACAACCCGATGTAAATAATTTTTATACCATTAGAATTTACTCAATTTAGATCATTCAAAGTATATTTATAATAGTCTCCTTGAAATGTAAGATTTGAAATTTTAAAACTAAATATGTTATCTAGTTGTGTAATAATACTCCATAACTGTTGACACCCAATTTTGTCCATCTCATTCGATCAATAACCAATAAATTAAACAAATTTTTTTAAAATTGCAATTTTAACATCGCAAAATAATCTCTATACTAATAATATATGTATAATAAACATATACATGCGTAAATAAGGAGTATAATAATGGCACCGCATCTTACGTAGAATATTAAGCACTTTGGGTCTCGCGCCCGCATTTATCAATTTTAAGCCCTATTCTATTAATTTTTTAATAATTTTAATAATAATAAATACGTAAATAAATAAATAATTTAGCAATGACGTCGTGTCAAATAGCATAGTCGCATTCATTAATACGCAAAGCAATTTCATAATTATTGTAATAATTTAAACTCAGGCTAAAATTAATAAAACACCTAAAGTCATATTAAGATAATTTAATTTTAACTTTAATAATGATAAATAATGCACAATAAAATAAGATTCTAAATAATAGCGTCGCATTTATAAAAGCATTAAGCAATCCTTAAATATCATATCCGCATTTAGCATTTAAGTAATTTAATAATAATTTAAAACCCCATCAAGTTAATTTTAATTCAACAAAATAGGTGATCGGTGTATTTTATATACACTTTTTGAGTCGTTTTTAGTTAGTCTTTTGTCCCTTTTTGAACAAATAAGTGTCGTATTAGGATAGATTTTCTTTCTTTTGAGTCAAAGTGGTTAAAATGACCCAATGGCGGAAAAGGAGCTAAAAGAGGGCAAAAGTAGAGGTTCCAGAGCTTAAAAGCAGAGAAAGTGGTGAACGAGGTAGAAACACGGGCCAGCGCCGCGGCGCCTCATGCCAACAGGTGCAGGGCCGCGGCGCCCAATATCCAGAAGACCGCAGAAGTTGCAGCGCCGCGGCACCTCCGCATGCGAGAGCGCGCCGCGGCCAAATCATCCGGCATCGCGGGACTTCCGCGCGCCGATAGCGAACAGCGGCGGCAACGCGGGAAAATCGAGTTTAATGACGATTTTACGGGCGAACTGAAGGAAAAGTTAGAGGCGGTTTTGAGCCTATAAAAGGAGAACCCTAGATAGTTTTTAAGGGTTCCCTTTCTTGCACAACACAAGGATTCTTGGATTGAAGATTGGAGACCTTAATTTAGTAATTTTCTTTTCTTTTCTTTCCTTTATTTCAGTTTTTATGATGAACCTTGAATTAGTTCTTGTCATGTCAATGGCTAGGAACTAATTCTTTTATAGGGCTTTCCATGTTAAATCACTAGAAACTTATGTTATGAATTGATGCATGTTATGATTATTCTTCTTCTTGTTGAGATTTATCCAATAATTACTTTGAATGCTTGGTAATTAATTGATCACTAATTATCATTATTTATATGATTTCTAATCAAACTTCGAAAGGAGGAGGTTGTGAATATGCTGTAAGTTGGGTAGACATATTTTGGATTGGGGATGAAAATACCTCAATTACTTATGTAGCGTTAATGAGAGGCTTAAAACACCTAATTTTACGCATGACGCGTGACGGTTAACTAGATCTTAATCCTCCTATAGAGTCATCCTTATCACCGAAAGGTAGAAAGGAGCAATACTGGGGTTGAGTGTTTATATAGCCTTAACGGGAGTATAAAACGATTTCGTAAACCTGCTAGCTCCGAGAGAAGAAGAACCATAATTCATTGCATTAATAAGTAACATAAGCGGATAGTTGAGGAGACGTGGAAGTCCTATTCCCATCACAACTGAAGTAAACCTATAGTTAATTAGCATTTATAATTGTTAGTTATAAACAACAAAAATGAATATCGGTTACCAAATAGATACCAAAAGATAGATAATTGGTACTTGAACACTAATCCTTGTGGACGATATTCGGTCTTACCAAGACTATATTACTTGTCACGATAACGTGCACTTGCGTTAAAGTGTGTGCATCTTTTCGCGCATCAATAGGCATAATAAATAAGTTTTTAATAATGATCTCGCATTATAAAATATTAAGAACTAATTAATTAGCACGCCCGCATTTATGGTTGTAATAATTTAAATCCAAGCCAAAACTAAGGGTGTATTAAAATAATTTAATTTACCACTAATTAAATAATACACCTAAAACTAATAACACACCTAAAATCAATACCTAATTAAATAATTACCAGCCCACTCCCTACCTAATAAATTCGCCAAATTTCATTACCCACTTAACTACCCGCGCCAGACTCACCCCTTTTATCCTTTCCCCTTGTCCATAACCGATGAAAGAAAGAACAAAACCATAATCCCATTACCCCTCTCCGTCACGCACTCGGGACCCCGAAGGCCACGGATTTTTCGTGTGGAAAATTCGATGTAATCAGAATCTCCCAATAAAAAGCTTACCATAAACCCATTATCTACTTTCCTTTTCATTGCCAAATCTTCCATAAATCGCTTCAAAATCAAGTCTTACCATAAGAATAAGCAGTACAAAAATCATTTTCTTCCCCAAATCAGCCCGAATCTTATACCAAATTGCACCAAATCAGTACCGGTATTCGCCCAAGAATCAGTCCAAAATCGCACCATTAGCTTACCTAAAATTAGAACCCACAGTAGGACTATATATACGTAGTGATATACACATACAAGGGGAGGGGTATTTTCCACAGAAAGAACTCCTAAATCTTAAATTGTTATAGAGCACCCACAGCGAGGAAGAATCTCGATTCTGACAACTTTTTTTTACCATCGAAAATTAGTTAATTAGCAAGAATCCTTTGAACCTCAAGTTCGTTTTTTAGCAGGCATAAAACACAAATCCCTTGAGTGTCGTCGATGTTCGAAACGCCGCCTCAGTTCGTCACCCGGAGAAGGTAAACACGACTTTCTCTCGACTCTATTTCATTTCTGTGTTTGACATATTTTTTTTATGTTTCCTACTGATTAATCATGTGTATCTATGTTTGTTTGTGTTATTGTTTTCTATTAATGCTTAAATGCAATATTGGATTGGTCAGCTTTAAGTAATCTAGGTTTTGCTTATTTAAATCATTGAATAGATTTGTGTTTATTGTAACTATTTGCTCGAAGGAATATGATATTGATAATGCAACACTCTCGTTGATATTTGCTACTGTCTAATGGTGTGCTTACCCATTTCCGCCATGAATATTTGAATATGCTATGTTAGTTTCATATCCAGCATTATATGATGGTTGTTTCTTATCCTAAATAATGGTTTCAACAAGGATGTTTATAAAAATGAAGACTTTAGATCATGTTTATGTGATCAAGGAATATATATGTTTGTTAGTTTTCTGTTTTTTCCTACATGGATTACAAGGTAATTTTAACTTTGAATCCTGACTAGCCTGCATATGAAATCTGTTATGTCGTAAGTGCAGGATAGTTAAAATGTGAATAGAAATATTGTATGGGTGTGGTTTCTGAAATCTGTCGACCCTTCGTAGACTAAAATATTAAAACCCGCCTATCTTGTTAATTTCTTTTAACTGAGTCATTCCTAATAGCTATTAATGGTTTGTCAGTTGTAGTATTTTGGTCATTTGACTTGTAGCATGCTAAATGTCCATCCTACTATGTTGTTACTTTGTCTGTTCATATTAATCTAATGTTCATATCAGACTTGCACTTCCTAAGCTATTTTTGTGTCGTAATCTATCTGTTGGATGGTGTAGACAACATCTGTACCAACATTTTGTACCTATTTGAACTAATTTGCGCCACATTGGGTTACTGTTTGTTGCATCTTAGATTTGACTTATAACGATAGCCTTCAATAGGATTCCTTGAGATAGACATGGTATGTCAACCTTTTAGAATATGTACCTGATTTGAGGATCTCTTTTTATTTGCACGGGCTTAGTTTGATATGTGTTCATAAAGATAAGTGTTAAAATAAAATAGTTAAGAACTCAGAATGATCCTTAAGTGCTACTACTTTGGCTTTTAGGTTACTAAATCATGGGTTTGTTGGGAGGTTTTTGACATGGTATCTGAGTAGCATGATTTAAATGCCCATTTTGAAACTTTGTGTCAAGATCATGTTTAGCATTTTGTTGAAATCTGAGCCTATTACAAGTCAAAATGACCTCCTGAATTATTTATTTGAATATCTTCTTGTCTATATGTCTACAAGCTGATAATACATTCATCCGACCTATTTAATTGTTAAAATAATTCCATACTATCATGTAAAGCATTCTAGGAGGTTTGGCATATCTGAAATGCCACTGCTGACTAGTCACAGGATCATTCCTATGTCTGCGTGCTAACTTAACTCATAATATGCTTGCATTACCTATTAAAAGTATAACCACGCCTAATATTGTAGTCTGAATTGTATTATATACATTTGGTTTTGTTTTGAATAATCTTGCACGCTCCAAGGCCCTCACACTGTTCTTGAAACTGATTATGTGTCTGTTTTGCCTATCTAAGTATGAAATGCCTTCCCATGTCTGCATTATAGTACTTCCTGGATCATTATATGCCATATCTTCTCTGATCATGTTTGTGCTAACATTTTACATTTATTGAGCTAACTTGTATCATGACTGAGCATGTCTGGTAAATTTGTCCATGTGAGCATGTATAAAATATGACAGTGTAAGAAACTACATAGGATTGAGTAAAAGTGTTTAATTGAGGATGTAGTTATTGGATATGTTTTAAGATCCCACCTCAGTGGGCCGTTTTATATTGGCCATCATCTTCCTAATTTGTTTTCTTGAGATGTTATATGTGTGTGGGCCTGTTTTATGTCATAATGCAATAATATGCTTGAGATCATTTTATAGTTGACTGTTTCAGGTAAAAATACAAAGATTAGCTTTCTTTTGTAAAACGTGCATCTCTTATCTGATTTACTCCCGACTGTACCAAACTGAATAATAATTAGATCATGTATCTGTTTAAATTCACATGAATATTTTATTTATTTGCATAGTGATAAGTTTGGGGACACTTACTACTCTTTTTCGTTTCTTTTCTTTGTTTTACATGAAATGCATCGGAAGCAAAAAGTGAAGAGTCTCTTTGCGAGACTCATCATGCCTATGACAAATGAAGATTTGCATCCATGTTTCTCGCATTCTCCGGCCTCAGAACTTTTAAAACAAATAGGACGGGATATTGCCATCCGCCTTAAAGCGTCATCACAATTCTCAAAACCCTCCCCTCTTTTACATATATTCGCTTTTTTTTTAATGATTTATGTGTTTAACTTTGTTTTAATAGAATACTAACTCCATTAGTTGTGGAATAAATTGGGGAGGGTAATATAAAGTAGAAACTCTTCTTAAAATTATTTCTTATAGATTCGTCATATAAATTCAATATTCAAAGATAATCCATTCATTCTTTATATATGTAACTAATACATTACTCCTTATCTGATTTCTAACAAAAGAAATAATTTTCTCATAAACTCTTCATAAATACCATATGAGTAATTTATCACTCTTCTTATTATCACTAAACGTTTTTACATATACTTACAAAAGTAATTTCATGTCTTACAAATGCATAATTAACTTTACATATATTTTAGGAGTCTTAACCTTCTATATACTTATAGGAGTAATTTATCATTTTTCCTTTTGTTAATAAAGTAATCTCATGTCTTACAAATGCATAATTAACTTTACATATTTTTGTGAGTCTTATAAAATCCTTTAAGTTATCAAAATACATTCTTTTAGACATTTGCAACATCCCTTTTTACTTAAATAATTCTTCTAAAACATACATCTCTTAGCCAGATAAATTAACTTAGGTTTGAACGGACAATCGTACGTTAGCGGATTCTAAAGGATGCCTAATCCCTTCCTTTTAGGATAATAAAGAACTCTTACCCAAAATCTTATTTAGTTCCACAGACCATTAACTGGAGTTAATGTTGACTTTAATCGGTTAGCATTTAGGTGTCCTAATTCACCCAATTAATTAGGTGGCGACTCCCTTAACATCTACATTTTTATTTTTTGGGAGGGATAACCATTCCGTCGCGCATTCAAACCTGAGAGTTCAAAAATCGGGTGCGACAATAACAAACTGACTGCAATTTTTTTCTATCTGTGAAGATCCCACCAGAGCGCCTTACATCTACCTTTATGGGGGTAGGGAGGGTACTTTTGATACACCCCTGGGTCAAAAGAAACTACAAGTCATGAAGCTTTTTTGCCTGTTGTACAAGACTTCCAAGATTCTACAACTGATGGGACAGGGGTGACAAACGGGCGAGTCAAGTTGAATATGGACAGGTCGAAAATGGGTTAAACAAAAATGAATCAATTACTCAATCAACCCATATTTAACACGAATAAAATAAGTTAATCCAACGGATAATATGAATATTCATAATATTTAAAGATGTTGGCTTCATGTAGCT
Organism: Przewalskia tangutica; assembly: GCA_029844215.1. Taxonomy (NCBI): domain Eukaryota; kingdom Viridiplantae; phylum Streptophyta; class Magnoliopsida; order Solanales; family Solanaceae; genus Przewalskia; species Przewalskia tangutica. Next base: position 14,465,442 of record CM056723.1, read on the forward strand.
AATATGGAAAAAATTGATTTACCTTCTTGTCCACAAATTTTAATCCTTAGTACATAGTTGCACCTCAGCATTTGCGGAAAGAATAGAACTTTGAAACATTCCAATGACAACGACCTCCGAGAAAATATTTTTCGAAAAATACTCACCCAACCCCGTCATCCCCCCCCCCCCCCCACATTGCATTCACCCTCCATCACCCACTCCCCAACCAAATTCCACCCCACCCAACCACCACCCTCGAATGCACTTCATCTTCACACATCCCTATTCCACACCATCACCTACCCCAACCTCGCACCATCCCACTCAACCCACCCCCCTTCCCGCCCACCGCCCACCCCCCAAATTTTACATTTCATATATTTTATTTTACTTTTATTCAAAAATTGAATTTTTTTCTTACCCCCAACAAAACCACAACCTATCACACAAATTTAACCACACAAATTTCCCATTCTTTATAAGTTTTTATAAAAGTAAATTAAATATATGAAATAAACAATTCTAAAGGTGTAGGGGAGGGGGGGTGGATGGTGTAGAAAACTAAAATAATTTTTTTAAAAAGTGGTGGGTGGTGAGAGGAGGTGTAAAAATCAAATAAAAATTATTAATTCTTTTATCAAAAGAAAAAAAAATGGAAGGTGGTGGGGTGGGGATGGGATGAATGGTGTAGAAAATCAAAAAATATATTAAAAACTAAAAAAAATAAAAAACTTTTTTTGGAGGGATCAGTGGGGAGGGGTCATGGTGATGGAAATGTGGGGTCAAAGGTGGGTGATGGAGGAATGGTTGGTGAAATACCACTTGTGTGACTTATTTTCTCTAATATTATTAGGGAAGTCATTTTTCCTTATTTTTGAAGAACTTGTTTTACTAAGGTTATAGGTTTTATTCATTAAATTACCTATATTTTAAGAGGATAATATGGGTTGATCCATATTTGACACATTTTAAATGGGTTGAAAATTCAATCCATTTTCATGATGACAATTTCCATCTGACGTGCGTGAGGCGTATGAAGTTGGATTTTCATGATGACAATTTCATAGGAAGGAAATTACTGAACCCATTAACATAAAAAAACTTTCCGCCAATTTCTTTTTTTTTTTATATCAAACTTTCCGTTAATTTCTTTTTTTTTATATCCAACTTTTCCGGCTTATGCCAGACTACAAGGTCCTACACAGAGTAAATTGTTCCCACAGGATTCGAACTCATACATGCCTCCACCAAAGTTTTAAGTCCCCCTTCTTTGTCATTCAGCTATGCCCGGGGATGCAAAAACAAATGAAACGCCCACCGTTTCCGGCTTATGCCAGACTACAAGGTCCTACACAGAGTAAATTGTTCCCACAGGATTCGAACTCATACATGCCTCCACCAAAGTTTTAAGTCCCCCTTCTTTGTCATTCAACTATGCTCGGGGATGCAAAAACAAATGAAACGCCCACCGTGGGGCTCGAACCCACGACCACAAGGTTAAGAGCCTTGCGCTCTACCAACTGAGCTAGACGGGCACTTAAAGTTGGAGTTTCAAATTTATATTTCAGAATCAAAGTGATTTCATTAACAAGGTACTTCTTCCCTCTTTGCATAAGCTTATGTCTAGCTTTGTGGTAGTATTAGACGTTGTCACATGTATTATTTTGTAAAATTTATATCTCTTGCAGTCCAAAATAAATATATTTTGATAATTAATTACATTAATTAAATATTTATTTCACAATATTATCGTTTTACCTTTTTAAAAGTAGAAATAGTTAATGTTGGATATTAAAAAATTCATTTGAGCGAATGGTAATTTTAAAATAATTGTTTAATGCCTCTTTGGCTTGTAAAAATTCATTTATTTTGGATCAAAGAAAAAAAATGCTAGAATTCATATATTTTGGACTGGATGGAGTATAGAGTAATTTTACACTTGCTAATAGCATTGTGTCAAAATTATTTATATTTAACATTTAGTATTGTCTTTAAGATAGCCGGAAATATTAATGGGGGTAAATATGTGTGTTGCAAAAGAATCACATTAATTAAGTAATAGTATTATGTTGCAGAATACCGCACGCTCAAAATTATTATATTTGTAAAATTATGTTATATTTAATTAAAAGTTGTAAGTCGCATATAATGGATTGCTTTGATTAGTTTTTTGTGAGTATCAACCCCCCACATGTATGTATGTTTTTATATATATATATATATATATATATATAATTTTATTTTATTTTTTCTATAATTTTACGTATTTATTATATTTACATTATTTTATAAATACTAAAAATTAAATAGTCATGGCTAACACCTTGTGCCTCGTAAAACACTCCGTCTTTTAAAACACTCCGCCTCTACAGTTTAACAACATAGCAGGTACACATCTAGATTTATCCCTTCAATATATTTCATGTTAAACTAAGACAAATAATATCAAATCCTTGGTAACGACGACAAGAGATTAATTATTAAACTCTCAAAGAATTGGTATTGAAGAAAAGAAAATCTTAGCAGAATTCTTGAGTGGCAATTTTCTTTACATGACGTACGTAGCTTTTGAAATTAGTCTTGTCGTGAAGGTCGTGGATTAACTGAATGAAATAGAACGGATACTCTATGAATGATGCAGGAGTAAAATTAACGTAATAAGAGCTAATCAATTAATCTCCCTTGCCAAGTCTTCTCATTAATGTCAAAGTATATATATAGTACAATATTCATCTCTTATACAATAGGAATCCTAAATCTATACAAAAGAAGAATCCTAGTTTCACCATAATTATATTTACACAATATATAAAAATATTCTAATTATGAATAGGGATACAATTGTTTCTATAATATACATGTTTACACACCCCCTCAGTCGGAGCGGGAGGAGGCCGGACGCTGAGACTGGATCTGAAGTCAAGAAATAACTGTCTGGAAAGTCCTTTGCTGATAAGATGATTGAACATGTAACACTCTGACATGACCTAGTGTAACTTTCTCACGAAGAAAGTATAGGTCTATCTCAATATGTTTGGTTCGATGATGTTGAACCGGATTATGAGACAGACACATGACAGAGATGTTATCACAGTACACAATTGATGCCTGACGCAAAGGACACTGAAGTTCTAATAGTAAGTTTCTGAGCCAACAAATCTGAGCTCCTACATTTGCAACGCCTCTGTACTCGGCCTCGGCACTGGATCTAGATAGGGTAGTATGTCGCTTGGCAGACCAAGAAATCAGATTATCCCCTAAAAAAACGCAAAAGGCAGAGGTGGAGCGTCGCGTGTCCGGACACCCTGCCCAATCTGCATCTGTATATAAAAGCAACTTGTTTGGTGCATAGGGGTATACGTGAAAAGTATAATCAAGAGTGTCCTTAATGTATTGAATGATACGCTGAAGAGCAGTGAAATGAGACTCCCTAAGGGCATGCATGAATAAGCACACCTGCTGAACAACATAAGTTATGTCTGGCCTGGTGAAGGTGAAATACTGGAGTGCACTTGCAAGGCTCATATATATAGTAGGATCAGAGACTGGAGCACCATCCATGACACTGAGCTTAGATTTAGAATCAACTAGAGTAGACACCTCTTTGCAGTTCGTCATCTTAGCCCTGTACACAATCTCATCTAAATACTTACGCTGACACAAGAACATATGATTGACAGACCTGGTCACTGATATCCTCAAAAAGTAACTCAGTTTTCCCAAATCAGTCATTGCAAATTCAGACTTAAACAAGACAATAATTTCATTTTTCAATCCGTCAGAGGAGGCAGTAAGAACAATATCATCCACATAAAGTAATAAGTAAGCAGTGCTACTACCTCGATGAAAAATGAAGAGTGATGTATCACTCTTGCTGCATACAAATCAAATCTGTAAGATATACCTGACAAAACGACCATACCACGCACGGGGGGCCTGTTTCAGGTCATATAGTGACTTACGAAGGCGGCACACATAGTGAGAAACTGCTGGATGGGTGAACCCTGGAGGCTGATGCATGTAGACTGTCTCTCTCAGATCTCATGTAAGAATACATTCTTCACATCAAACTGATGGATCGACCAGTGTTTGCTCATGACAATGCTCAAAACTGTGCGAATGGTCGCTGGTTTGACAATCGGACTGAAGGTCTCACCACAATCAATGCCCTCCTGCTGATTTGTGTCATTAGCCACAAGTCGTGTCTTATACCTCTTAATAACTCCACTGTCTCTGAATTTGTGACGAAATAGCCACAGATAACGAATCACATTCACCCCCTCAGGTCTAGATACTAGATCCCATGTGTGTTGTTTAGTTAAAACATTAAATTTCTCAGACATAGTCGCATTCCAATTAGGGTCTTGTTTAGTCAATATAGGGTTCTTAGGAATTGGTGAAATGGTTTGGGCAGACAAGTTAAATTGGACTTTTGGTTTGAAAATTTCATGCTTTGCACGAGTTTTCATTTATTGAGTGGGGATAGTGGGAGGCTCCAAGGCGGAGAGATTTGTTGGATATGGAGAATGAGGGGCTGAAGCCGGAGGAGGCGCCGTGGTGCCTAGATCAAGGAACGCGGTGCTGGAAGGGGTCGGCGGCGGTGTCGTGGCGCTGTGATCAAGGGCCGCAGCGCTGAAGGACTGACAGACTTCTCTGATGTTTTGGCGTCGCAGCGCTGTCGACGGAGAATCAGGGATCTGTTCGCAGGAGTTTTGGCGCTGCGGCACTGACCCTTGGGGCCGAGGCGCTGACGCTGAAGAGGAACTGCTATGCTCTAGTTGACTACGGATGATGGGAGAGATGACAGACTCGTCAAGAAAAGAGTAATCCATTTTTTGGAACTATTTAAGATTCGAAAACGGGAATGTGGTCTCGTCGAATGTGACGTGATGAGAGATGTGGATCTGACGAGTGGTTAAGTCATAACATAGATAACCCCTATGGTTCGACAGGAAGCCTAGGTAGACACATGAAGTGGATCGGGGGCTAGTTTGTGAGGGATAGTAGAGGCAATATTAGAATAACATAGACAACCCGAATATTCGGAGATGATCATAAGAGGGGACTTTATGATAGAAAATTTCGGTAGGGGTCATATTGTGAAGAGTGCTAGTTGGGAGAATGTTTAAAACGTATTCTGACATTTTAGCAGCATAAACCCAGAAAGACGGAGGTAGGGAGACATGAATCAAAAGAGTGTGAATCATATTGTTAATGGTGCGGATGTTTCTTTCAGCTTTACCGTTTTGTGGGGAGGTGTGGGGCAGAAGAAGCGAAAGATCATGTCATTATTGGTACAAAACTGGTGAAACATAGAGTTATTGAATTCACAACCATTATCGCACTGAATTTTTTTTATACCTTTTTCAAACTTTGTGTGAATGAATTTTCGAAATTCAAGAAATTTGACACACACTTCCGATTTAAATTTGAGAGGATACAACCAAACAAAGTGAGAAAAATCATCTAGTAAGATAAGATAGTATTTATGACCGAGAGAACTAGCAACAGGTGATGTCCATATCGGCATGTATAATATCAAAAGGTGTAAAAGTAACACTAGTAGATGATTTAAATGGAAGACGAGTATGTTTGTCTAAAGAACAAGAAACATAGTTTTGGGAAACTTCCCATTACAAGTAATGAAATTATTGCCTCTAAGAAAACTAAAACTGGAGCTCCTAGATGACCAAACATATTATGCCATGTTGAAGAAGAAATGTTTTAAAAGGCGGGAGAGCTAGATCTGACAGCGGAGGTGAGAGTGAATGGATATAGATCCCCCGTGCTATTGCATCTCGTAAGAGGTGTCCCCGTATGAAGATCATTCACAGTGAAACCAAAAGGGTCAAAATCAACAGAGACAGAATTATTACGAGTGAATTTGCGGATAGAGATTAGATTCTTAATCACATGTGGGGCATATAGGGTATTTTGAGGTGAGAATGGATTAGGAGGTGGTGTGTATGATGTATCAAAACCCTTTACTGGAATGCGGTGACCATTACCAACTGTCACAAATTGATGATGCTTTAAACCAAACAGTTTGGGATTATTACCTGCAGTCCGGGGGAGGTCAAAAGTGGCTCCGGAGTTCATGTACCAGTTGTTGTCAGGATGTTGCATGTTGACACTGCTGAATGCCTGACCTAACTCAGTGGGTGTCATGCTAGATGAGGGCTACTGAAACTGGTTGTGCATGAAGTGGGCCTGCTGCGGGTACTGGGCGTGCCGAGGGGCTGGAGCAGGGCCCAACACACCGTGGTGGGAGAATTGGTGGAAGGGTTGCTAGAACTGCGGCGGCGCGCGGCGCTATACAGGTACTGTTGGGGCGCTGCGGCGATGAACTGAATTTGTGGGCCCTGTTGTTGTTGTTGTTGATTCTGCTATCCGCGACCCCTACAACGAGCACGACCTTCTCTGCCGCGATCCTTGCCACCGCGTCCCTGCTGCGGTTGAGAGTTTTCTGGCGGCGTTGGATCTTGAGGGCGTGTTTCGACAGCTAACGCCTTCTGAGTGTGCTCATCCTGCTTAGCACGGCGAGTCTCTTCGAGCAAAGCGAGCTTTGTTAAAACTGAGAAGTGGATCTGCCTGTTGAATTATGGAGGTAACGTATCTTAGTCGCCTTTGGGAAGGCCTGCAATCAATTGCAACACCATCTTAATGTCCGAGACAGGCGTGTCGACGTTGGAGAGTTGATCCGCCGCATTTCAACCGCTCTGCGATTCAGTCATCTTGGAGAAATTTTCAAGGCGTGTATTGTTAAATTGTTCCTCCAAATACAACGCACGAGTGTGCTTGTTATCTTCAAAGATTACCTATAAGCGGTTCTATAAATCACGGGTTGTGGCGCCAGATTTTATGATAGTAAGAAGAAGATCCTGAAAAATACTACCATAAATCCACTGTTTGACGTCGGCGTCAAGACGACGCCAAGTAGACTCCTCAACCTCCGGAGGGCGCGGAATAGTGTCGTCGATGTGGTCAAGCACGTTATAGAGACATACGTGATTACGAAACAGTTCAACCCAAGGAGAATACTGACTGTTTTCTTGATCAAGAAGAATGAGAATATAATTCTTGATGTTGGAACAGTTAGGGCGGGATGAAAAGAGGATTACGATGTGGTGGTGGGATTTGTGGAGGTAGATGCGTCAGAATCAGAAGAGTAATTCTGAGTATCCATTTAGAGAAGAGAGGAAAGAAGAAGAAAAACCAAGAATTTTGGGAGGAGAGGGGGGAGGAACCGCATGAATCGGCTGAATCGCCTGAGAAGGGTCTTGTAAAGTCTGACGTTTTTAAAACTAAAAAAAGAATAACTAAAAACACTATCTTATTTGAAATAGAAGAGCTATATCTAACTTAGACTTCTACTAGACCTTGAGATCCCTCTAGGTCTTTCCTACTTAGGGGTTTTGTAAGAGTCAAACACTCAACTTTTCACTATATCTTCAAAAGTCGAAAACATCAAAGGAAAACCTCTCCTTTCCCCTCACCTCTTGGACGAAAATTGACCTTTTGGTGAAGTTTTTGTCTTCCATTTTTTATGGTTTTCCAAGGGCAAGGTCGGAAAAAGATCAAGTGTGCAAGAATGAGATTAGTGGCAGTGTGATAAAAGTTGTGAAGAAATAAAGGTGAGTTTTCTCACTCAAAATTCTTAGTGAAATCCTGTATTTTAAGTTCTATACATGTTAGAATATAATGTTGGTGTTAAAAGAAAAATCATGAACTTTGATTGTTTAAACAACTGATTCGAGTCATGAACTTTATGAATTGTTTTTCGAAGTTATACTTATTAGAATTAGATAAAATTCTGTATGGTTGTAGATATCTCCGTTATGAACAAATCGAATCAAAGAGGAGATGAAACGAACTTACGGTTTAAGAATTATCATAGTTTAAACTTTCTGCCACAGATTTGGACGAAATCTGGGAAGACAGAATTACTAACTGTTTTAGATAAAAATTTACATGGTTGTAAATATCTCTGTTACGGAGAGATCTATCTAAATAGGGGTTAAAGTTTACATGGTTTGAGAGTTATTACACTTTAAAGTTTCTGCTCCAGATAGATTGAAATCCGTAGGGCAGAGGATAAAAGGATAAAACTGTAGCAATTGGTATAGAATATGAGACGTTGATTCAAACTAAAGTACTAGGTTTAACTTTTCTCGTCAGTTTGAGAATTTACGGGGCTTGATCCGACTTACGGATAAGAAGTTATGATTATTTTAATATGGTACCTTGTTTTACAAAAATTCTGGCTACAAGTAGCTGTTTTGCGGACGAATTTATACTAGCTAACCAAAGTATTTTCATATGAAATTTGGTACAGTGATAGGTCCCTGTGTTACCTTCGTTTCAGCGTAAGAAACACCATAGTCGAAGTTACGGTTGAAAAGCTATAACCATTACAAGTATGAAGGACACAACGTTAAAGAATGTGTATATATTATTTAATTGACCTTCTGAAAATACAAAATGGATATATGTGAACAAATATGTAAATGCATTTGTAAATGAATCGGATCGAGTTGCACACCGCAAATATGTAAATGCATCGGATCGAGTTGCACACCGCAAATATGTAAATGCATCGGATCGAGTTGCACGCCGCAACAAATATGTAAATGCATTGGATCGGGTTGCACACCACAAATATGTAAATGCATCGGATCGAGTTGCACACCGCAAATATGTAAATGCATCGGATCGAATTGCAATTGCATTTGTAAATCTTATTGTGTAATATGGTATAAAACATGTAGGTTGATTAAGCTGAGTACTTCCAGAAACGAGTTGATAGCGAATATTATTGTGTAAACACTTGATTTTGATACATTGAAAATGATGAAGTTTTGTGTCATAACATGGTTATTGTGTTCTAATATGTTTGTATTTAAAATATTGTGAGATTACTTTGAATTACAGGGTGAGGTTCTCACTCGGCCTCGGATGGTAGGACTGACTCTTTTATTTAACACATTTCAGGAAAACGCGATAAAGGAAAAGTTCCGCAACAGGGCTAACGATCGTCCCGCATCCTCTTTGACCCACCAATCCATTATTCCGGATTTGGTGACAGCTATTCTAGAATAAGTATGTTCACAGAACTAGGTTTCATTATCTCGGGGAATGCCCCACACAAGATTGTCCTTTGTAAACTTTGAATTGCTATTTATTATATATATTATTTCCGCACTTGAATACATGTTTAATTTAGGAAGAAAAGAAGTTAAGGGTTCGCCTGGAAAATAGATAGTTGTCCGGATGTCATCACGCCCTAAGGAAAGACTTAAGAAAATTTGGGGCGTGACAGGGCTGGTCGGCGACGGCGGCTCACACAAAGAGAAAATCCTAGAGTTTTGTGTTATGCTCTTAATACCATGTAAGATGATATTAATCTCCCTTAGGGAGTCTTCTCATTAATATCAAAGTATATATATAGTACAATATTCATCCCTTATACAATAGGAATCTTAAGCTTATACAAAAGAGGAATCATAGTCTTACCATAATTATATTTACACAATATATGAAAATAATATAATTATAAGTAAAAATATAATTATTTCTATAATATACGTGTTTACAATTTTCATCATGAAACACGTGCACGTTAAGCTTACTGTCATCTTTTTTATGAATTGGGGTTGAAACTAGAAGCTATTAAAATAATAAAGAAAAATCATTTTCACTACAAAACTATCAACTGTATGTATTCCAGGCCTTATTAGAGTTACTTAAATAGTTGATTATGCGTTAATTATCCAAATCCTAATATTTATAGATTGTGAATTGTTGAACTCTCGGGGATCTTGAAGAGATAACTCACGTTTTAGAGGCTCATGACTTAGCCTTAGTTTCACGTTTTAGTCGTTATATATTTTCATGGGATTTTCATTTTATAGTATCTAATGCAAATTTTGATATGCAAAATTAATACGTTATTTGAGTAGTTATTTCTAATTAAGTCAGTAAATGGTGTGATAAACAACTTAATTTAGGATTCGCTGGAGGGATAGCTAGGTCGGGTGCCAATCACGTCCCACCCCAATTTTGGGGCGTGACAGGCAGGTAAGGCTGAACATAAAATAATGAAAACCGTATTACCGAATCGAACTGAAAATTTTGATATTTCGTTATTCGGTATTTCGGTTTTCGGGAATACAAATTTAATATTCGGTATTCATTATTAATTAACAGGTCCATTAATATTAAATTATACCCCTCAGCCCAGGCCCATCTAGATCGCAATACCCATCAGCCATCACTCATCGCCCTATATCTCAAAATTAGTTTCATTGTTCACAATTCATATAAGAGCACAAGAATTAAATCAAGAAACATTATATAGTAATAGTACTGTTGGGGCAAATTAAAAAAAAAAACACTTGAATGCTTATTAACAAAATGATCCAGGCAAGCAAATTAGGACTGCAAATTCTAAGGGCTACTAATCCTAACACTTAAGGACTACAAATTCTAAGGACTACGAATCCTAACAATTGTGCCAAGATGAAAAGGAGACGTCCTCTTCATAAGCATAAGGAGTTTAGGCCCACAACTTCACCCAATAATCAGATGATTACTTTCTGATGAAAATTAAAAGAGTTAAAGTTTCAATAAAGCCACAGATAAAGAGGTTTCTTATCGGAGAAATTATTCCTGATTAGAACTAAGTTAAAAATCTATTTAAGTCTAATGGATAAAGGCCGGGTGCTTTGTTTCTCGATCGTAAAGTTAATCAGATTCATTTAATTCCCGGACTTTACCAAAATCAGAAGTAGAAAATTCTTGGTCATTAACATCCCCGGTCTCAAAGGTTGTGAGGTAATAAAAGTTTTGGGTGCGCTAAAAAACCACGAGAAGTTTCGGATAACACTAAAAAACCGAGATCAAGCTTTTCGCGATAGTGGTACTTTTTCAGCACTGACCGACCATTGACGAAAGAAAAATCGATGGTGGAGATGTCATTTGAATAGGAAGTGGCTTTCACTCCTTATAGTTCAAACTGAAATTCGAGTTTCTAGTTGAGTTGCGAGCAAGAAAATAACTGAAAGAGGAATGTACCTACCAATCCAATAGCTTCCGCTCCTTTCCTTTTATAATAAAGTCAAGTGGCTGGAGCGCCATAAATTCATAATAATTAAAATTGACTAAACAAATGTTCAACTTTCTAACTCAGTATAATGATAATGTGTTCACTATATTCCTGGTTTGCTAAAAGGGTCCTTGGGCCCAATCAATCCCAGATGAAAATGGGACGAATCCAGCCAAAAGGGATTAGGGACCGTTTTTTTTTCTTAGCCTGATTTTTATCCTGAATTTTTCTGGAAAGGTTTTTAATGAGGTAGTAGCGAGGGTGATTACATGACTTTCCGATAAGAAGGAAGGAATCATTTTCACTTTTCATCACTTCGGTAAACTTTGATCCCTGAAGTGTGGGGACTATCTGTATGTGGTGAAACCGACATGAAATGTGGCATGATTTAAGTATGAGATCGAAGGGAATAACAATGCTTTGTATCAAATATGGGTTACACCAGAGTGAGTCTGGGTACTAAGGCAAGATTGAGTGGCAATTGAACCAGATGACATCGAATGACGATCGAGCCAGTTGACACCAAAGGAAGACCCGAAGGTACTCAACTTGTAATCGAACCAGACATGGTGTCAATCATTACTCAACTGTTACAGCTAATACAACCGTTATTCTTCAGTCATTAAAAGACCATCAATGATCATAATTAGCATTGATGACATTTAAGTAAAGATAAAATTTAAATCTGTAACGTTTGTAATTCATAGTTATAAAAGGAGTACAACTTTCATGTTAGGAGGGTATTCAATTCTCATTACATTCACTTACGCAATTTCATTGTAAACTTAAGATACTCAAGTTCTCAGTATTGGTTCGGGTTCAAAGCAGTTCAGCTAAGGACCGGATCAAAATCAAGTCTAAGTTCCAATCAAGATTCTATCAATTCATGTTATTTCTATTTTTTATTAATTACATTTACTTATTTATCTCTAATTATTTATTAGGTTTGCGTACGAATTAATTCACGTATCCTTAAAGTCACTTACAAATTTAACTGGTACCTTTTTTGGGATAACAAGTGTGAGCAAATTTAATAATGATTTAGTTCATTCAAACATAGACAATTGAGGATTACCGGACGTAGTAGTACCAGAGGGGATCCTCTCGCCCATCTCTTGTACTTTACAGTTTGCAGTTTGCACTTTGCACCAACACCAACATTATCTTTATTAATTTCTTTCCTTATTTGTAATGATAATGCTCAATAAATTATCATAATGTAATTAACCCAAATTATCTATCCATATCGGGAATTTATGAGTATTATATGGTTGCATACAATTTAATAGGAAGTGTACAACATCAATCATTTAAAGCTTTCAGATAAACTAACTAAAATTCTTCCACTCAGTCTCAACCACTTTCTTGTCGATGATTCGTATTCGAATCTTGAATAAGATGTTTAAGGGGAAGCTAGCTTAACAAGAAAACCAAGCAATCATTATGACAACTCAGATAATAACACAAATAATTACCATCTAGTTTTGATTAAAAATCTGGCTTTTGTACAATCAACATAAATGAAAAGAAAAAGATCTTTCTCCTTCTGTCAGTTACATATTCGGCTCAATAGAAATTCACACTATTTCAAAAGTTGGAAAAGTAAATCTATCTATAAAGCAAAGTATAAATATATTGAATACATTATTATACATATTTTGTTTTTGTTTTGGTATAACTATCTCGTATATGGAATTCAACCGCTCATTTATTCAAATTCGCATCCATTACAAGAAAGTATATAATTGACAACAAAATTTTAGCAACAATAAATATATTATTGCTAAAAACTGTAAATGACAACAAAAATTTAGTATATTATTGCTAAAAACGTAAATGACAACAAAAAAATAACTCATTGTTGCGACATACAACAATTTTTATTGTTGCGAAAAGTACTTTTGACAACAATATCCAACATATGACAATAAACAATATTGTTTTCAAATGTCTTTTAGAAAATATGAATATACCAACTCCGTAAGATAGATTGTATAATGGAGTTCTTCTTGCTCTTTCAATTCAGAAAGACTTGTCGGAAATCGCCGGTTGGTTAAGAGACTCAAAGTCATCACTGTTAAAGTAGACATGGGCTTCAGCCCATTCGTGTATCCCAGGGTTCAGCCCATCCGTGTATCCCACCATGGGTGTAGCTCATTTGGTTCCAGGGTGGCAGATTGCTCCCAAGTATTGTAGTGTTATCATAAATGTATAGTTAATCTCCTTTATAATAGGAATTTAGATGTAAAGTAGAAATATGATTCTCCTATTGTAACATGTATATATATGTCTTTCATCAATAAGAATATTCAAGAGATTAATTCTTTCATGGTATCAAGAGTCTAGGTTCTTTTCCTTGCTTTCGCTTCTCCTTTCTTCTCAAAAATACCGTGACCTTCCTCAACAAAACCCCTCGGGTTTCTCCAGAAATCTGAGCCCTCTGTCACGCCCCGACTTTTCCTAAGTCTTTACTTAGGGCGTGATGACACCTGGACAATTATTTCCCACCAGGAGCACCATTTAATTCTCTTTATTTAGAAATTTAAACTTATATTCAAATACGGAGCTATTAATAAAATAACAATAAAGAAATTTGTTTATGACTTTATTGAAAATATAACGCGAGCCCATGCTCGTGCAAATAATGTTTCTACATAGACATACTGACAAATATTATTCTAAGTTGGAAGGGAGACCATTCCACACGGGCATTTTCCGAGACACCAAATCGACATCCTCGAACTCGACGAATACCAAGCCCAAGCGATGGACTTGGTATGACAAGAGGTCATGGACGATCGCTAGCCTTGGCGTGAGTCTTTCCTCTATCACGCTTTCTCAAACATGTTAAATAAAGAGTCACCTACCATCCAAATGGTGAGAACCTTACCCTGCAATCCAAAGTAACACCACAATATTCCAAGTGCAATCATATTATAACGTAATAAGCATATTGCAAAACATATCGAAGTTACAACATTTTAAATATGCAACAACTCCTCATGAAGTTCTCGCTTAACTAACACTTCATTTTATCTCGTATTATACGTTAAGACATTCCCTGCATTTCCACATGTTTATTACATTTATATATTTGTGCCCGCGTCTTGACTGTTCATATTTATAGATAGGTGACCATGTATTCCTCTTTCATATTTGTTGCGGCGTGCAACCCGAGCCAGTCTTGTTACGTATTTGTGAAGACGTAGTCACGTTACGTTTTGTTGCGCGTGCAACCCGATCCATTATGTTTACGTATTTGTGAACGCGTATTCACTTTACGTTTTGTTGCGCGCAACCCGATCCATTATATTTACGTATTTGTGAACGCCGTATTCACTTTACGCTTTGTTGCGCGCAACCCGATCCATTATATTTACGTATTTGTGAACACGTATTCACTTTACGTTTTGTTGCGCGCAACCCGGTCCATTATGTTTATATTTATATATTTATGTGAACACGTATTCACTTTTCATATTTTTCAGAAGATTGAATAAATAATATTCTCTTTCCCAATATTCTGTCATTCATACTTGTAACGATTATAACTTTTTAACCATAATTCAACTAAGGTGTTTCTCAAGCGGAAACTAAGGTAAGACGGAGATCTTTCACTGTACCAAATTTCATTTAAAACTACTTTGGGTAACTAACACAAATTTATCCTCAAAAAAGTCATATGAGATTTGTTTCGGCAGAATTTTTATTAAACAGAACCCAATCTTAGAATAGTCATAACTCCTAATCTGTAAACCCGTTCAAGCCCTATAAAATCTCAAAACGACGAGAACAGAGAGATACACGTCTCCATGTGAACCATCCTTTCATATTCCGTACCATTTGGTACAGTTTTACACTTTTATTCGCTGCCCTTCCTGGATCTCGATAGATCCGAGGCAGAAACTTTAAACAGCGATAACTATCAATCCGTAAGTCGGATAGACCCCCGTAAGGTCTCAAAATGTCCACAACAAAGATATCTAGAACTTTCATTTAGAAACAATTTTCATATTCCCCACATATTAGTACAGTTTTACGTTTCAACGTCCTGCCCTTCTGGATTCCGATGAATCCGAGGCAGAAACTTCAAACTACAATAACTCTCAACTCGTAAGTCCGTTTTAATAACTCTTTATCTATATCTGTCCGTAACAGAGGGATTTACAACCATGTAAATTTTCATATAATTCTAAAAAGTAAAACTTAATAAAAACAGTCCATAATTATGCCCTTTCCGAATTTCGGCCAAATCTAAGGCAGGAACTTTGAACTATGATAACTTTCAAACCGTATGTCCATTTTATCTCATTTTTTATTCTATATGATCATAATAGAGAGGTCTACCACTATTCTGAATTTCATCAAATTCTAACAATTATAACTCAGTGAGAACAGTTCGTAAAGTTCATGACGCAACTAGTTGTCTAAACAATCAAAAGTTCAATATTTCTTTTCAACACTCAATTCTTATTCTAACATGTATTGAACTTAAAATAAAGGATGTTGCCAAGAATTTCTGAGTGAGAAAACTCACCTTGTAAGTGTGAAGATTATTGTTGTGTGGTTGCTAAAATTATTCTTACTCTCTAGTATTTTGCTTCTTGTTCTTCTTGCCCTCTTGGTATTTTTTTCCTCTTCTTTTCCCTTGTTTTTTTTCTGATTTTCTAACCTTTATGTTATGTACTTTGTTTGTGTGTAAATACAATGTATAAGTGGAGAGTTTTCTATAACCTATGGGAGGTGAAATGACAAGAGTTGGAGGGGAAATGAAAAGGGGGGAAGGGGGGTAAAGGGAAAGGGACTTACGTGAATCTGCATGTTTTTTTTTTTTTTTTTGTTTTCTTATTTTCATTTCATCTATCTATTTATCCAACTTTAACACTAACTCTATCCCATGCAATTTATTCTTTGTTTTCTTATATATATATATTTTTATTAACTCAACCACAACTATATATATATTTTTTTTCCGGATTTTACACCCTCCTCCTTCCTATTTTTCTACAAATCTTGTCCAAAGTTCGTTATTTCACCATGACTGATAAAAACACTTTTCATCATGCCCTCACAGTTTCTAACATCAAGAGTGTTCTTCCTATCTTTCTTGACCTAAAAAACGTTCAATATGGAACGTGGGCGGAGTTATTCAAGATTCATGCTATGACACATAAAGTTCTTCACCACATCATCTCTCCAACTACTCCTACGAGGGGTGATACGATATCTACGTCTACAACGGTTGTGCCCACTAAAGCAGCAGATCCCGACTTATGGGGTATGCTTGATGCCAAGGTTCTCCAGTGGATTTATGTCACAATCTCCTTGGATTTTTTACAGACGATTATGGAACCCAACTCCACAGCTATAGCGGCTTGGAATCGGTTGCGTGACATCTTCCAAGATAATAATAATTCTCGCATTAGTTGGTTTCTTCTTCACTTTATTATGATTTATTCAATAATTGGTATGAATGTTTGATAGTTAATTGATCACTAATTACCATAACCTATATGATTTCGAATTAAGAACCGAGAGGAGAGATTTGGATATGCTGTAATTGAATAGACATAGATCAAAATCGCGGACAAAAGTACCCAGATACTTGTGTAGCATTATAGGTTATTGTTCTTAATTCTCCTATGTGGTAAATCCTATCATAGAAATATAGAAGGGTTCTGCACTGGGGTTGAACGATTATATATCCTAACCGGAATATAAGACAGTCTAGTTAACCGCTATCTTAACGTAGAAGAAGAAGTCATTCTAGTTGCATTAGGGATTGAAAAAAGTGAATAGTCGAGGATATTGGAAGCCCTAATTCCTTCATAACTGATTTAAACCAAAGTATTAACATAATTAGTTTATTTTTTGTAATTACTTAGCCTTAGTTATTAGATAAAAATACAAACAAATTAACGTTCACCAAATAGAAACTAAAGCTTAGATAATCGGTACTTGATAACCAGTCTCTGAGGACGATATTCGGTCTTACCAGACTATATTACTTGTAACGATACATATATTTGTGTGAGCAATTAGACACGGTCCACTAACAAGTTTTTGGCGCCATTTCCGGGGACTGGCGTACTTTCAATATCAAATTATCTATTCTTATTTCTAATTTGGTTGCTCCATGAACAAGTTTCTAACTTGTTCTGCGAGCATCTTTTTATCAGTTTTTGTTGTTTTTCTTATTTGATAGGTAAAGCTAGAGTAAAAAAAAATAGGGCACATGGACTACTACTACTATCAGGGGCAGTGGAATCATCAACAACAACCTAACCCACAGGATCAAAAGGAAGATCTAGATGAGTTGCAGCCATACATGAGCTCACCAAGTGTCAGACTCAGTTTATGGCTGAGACAAGGGTGTCCCTAAAAAATTTGGAGACACAAATAGGGCAGCTGACGGATATGGTGATTAATGTATCGCATGAAAACTGCCTAACGACACATTTGTGGGGAGTGATAAGCAGAGTGAGAAACCTGAACCACAACAAGTTGTTGAGAATAATGAGTAATTGAGAGAGATAGTTGGTGTAGAGAAAGAAGAGGTTTTTGAGATCCAGTTTTCACCTTTTTGGATTCCTTGGAACTTCTTATTTCTATACCCGTTGCAGAAAAGACACCACCAACTATCATTGCTGAACCCCAACCAGAAAGTCCATACCCTCAAGGGCACCCCCAAAAGTTGAGAGAGATGTAGGGAGTTTCACTGATCCCTACATTATAGAGAGCCTATAAGACAAGCATGCCTTGTGTAATTGGGGGATAATCGTAGATATGAGGCCCTTGTTTGAAAAACGTGTTGTAGGAAAAGTGAGACCTTCAACAATTACTGTGCAGATTGCAAACAGTTCGCAGAAGGATCCAATGGGCACTAGTAAAGGTTAATTGCGTCCGACTAAAAGACGTTAAAGACAACGCTTGTTGGGAGGCAACCCAATGTTTTTAATTTTGTTATTTTAATTTTTGTTTTAGTTTGTTTTAGTTTGTTTTATTTTATCTTGAACAGTCTCACGGTCTTGGGATTTGTCTTATGTTTTGATGGTAGGTGGACTAGGGACTGACCCTAAGGGGGAAAGAATCAAAAGCGCTGAAACTTCAGAGAGCCCAAAAGATGTGCAATTTCCAGAATCTCATCCCAGACCTCCGTTATGATCGATGTGTTGTGTCAGTAAGTTGTCTCTTATTTTTAGTCTTTATACATTAGGGACAATGTGTCGTTTAAGTGTGTGTGTGGGGGGGGGGGGGGGATCTTATTTTGTTTTGAGTGTCTATTTTTTTAGTCTTTTTGATTTGGCTTTGTGTTGTTCCATGTGTCTTTGAGTCATTTTTTTATGGATCAATCATGTTGTAGTTGCTAAAAGATATTGAGTGGATAAAGTGAGATAATGTAATAGAATTAAAAGCGACAATCTGTGTACTTAAGTTAGATATGCCAAAAATTAATGACATCTAATTCTTTGGGATATTTGTGCTTAGCCTACGTGTGTGGAAGAATGGTTGAAAATATCTAGAAAATATGTTTGCTTGTTATTTGAGGCGAAATAGTTAAGATGTACATGTTTAGGAAAATGATTCAAGCATTTCTTTGATAGCCATTCTGACCATTCATTACCTATCCTGACATGAATTGTATCACTAGTCAGCCCCTTTGAGCCTAAAAATAATATTTTTGTTTTGACACCATATAATTTTCTGTTTGTGTCATAAGTGATAATTGAAAGTTAGTGAGATGAAAAGTGTTGAAAAAGAAACAAAAAGAGAATTGAAAAATTGATGCACCCCAATGAAGAATATGCAAAAGCCTAAGTTTGGAGGTGCTTGTTATTTATAAATGTGTCTCATTCTCTCAAAAGAAAAAAAGGAGGAAATATGTATGAGATTGAAAAGGAAATCAAAAAGAAGGAAAATGAGTTGAATGAAAAATGCTTATGGTACGTAATTGAGCTTAAATGCCTACTTTTACATATGTCTGCCTAAGCCTACATTACAACCATTGAAAGTCCTGATGATCTTTAATGTGTAGATCTATGATTAGTGGAGAATAGCAAGTAAACATGTCTATAGCATTTGGAAAAGATGGAATGAAATTGTCATGCATAGGTTAGGTGTTTGTGTTACCATTGATTATGATCTAAGTGAATTTGCGAAATATCTAACTTGAAATTCTAGATTGCTAAATATTCATGCTATATATGTTCCAACATATTATCCTAACTTTCACCCTTGATTTTGAAGAAACATTGCTATAACTATTTGATCCATTTCATAGAGTATTTGTTTTTGTTTTTGTTTTTGTTTTTGTTTAGTGTACTCGAGGGCGAGTAAAGTTTAAGTTTGTGGGTATTTGTTAGTTGTATTTTATATACACTTTTTGAGTCATTTTTAATTAGTATTTTACTCATTTCGTTTGTGTTTAGTATAATATTATGGTCGTTTTTCTTTCTTTTGAGTCACATCGGTCATAAATGGAGAAATGTCAAAAAGAAGATAAAATGAGCTTATTTGAGATGGAATTGCAAAATAAAAGGCCAAGAAATGAAACCTAAGAAGTCCCGAGAAGTATAGAAGAAATCAGACGAAGTCCGGACGAGAAAATAACGAAAAATCAGAAAATCCAGAATGGGAAGCCACCGGCATCAGCGTGTCAGAATGCAGGATCGCAAGCCTAACATTCAGAGAGGCTGCAATACTTTCGGCACTGCGGTGCCATTCTGTAGGACCGCGGTGCCGAGGCGCGTTTTTCCAGATCCGAGGCAAAATTGGCCAGGGGCAGAATGGTCTAGGGCACACGATTTTTGCAGTATATAATCCCTAAAACTCTGACCTAAGGGGAACATCTTGTACATAATTCCACATTCTACTTTGGGGAGACAAGAAAGAAGGCAACAACACAAGATTGAAGACAACTTTGGTTCAAGTTTCGTTTTCTTTCCTTTTATTTATTTCAGTTTATGTTGATTTGTATTAGTTTTTGACAGGACAATGTTTAGGAGCTAATTACTTTATTAGAGTTTTCCTTTTGAATCGCTTGAACCTCGTTTCATGAATTAATGCATTAGTTGGTTTCTTCTTCACTTGATTAAGATTTATTCAATAATTGGTATGAATGTTTGATAGTTAATTGATCACTAATTATCATAACCTATATGATTTTGAATCAAGAACCGAGAGGAGAGATTTGGATATGCTTTAATTGAATAGACATAGGTCAAAATCGCGGACGAAAATACCCCGATACTTGTGTATAATTATAGGTTATTGTTCTTAATCCTCCTATGTGGTAAATCCTATCATAGAAATATAGAAGTGTTCTGCACTGGGGTTGAGCGATTATATATCCTAACCGGAATATAAGACAGTCTAGTTAACCGCTATCTTAACGTATAAGAAGTCATTTTAGTTGCATTAGAGATTGAAAAGAGTGGATAGTCGAGGATATTGGAAGCCCTGATTCCTTCATAACAGATTTAAACAAAAGTATTATCATAATTAGTTTATTTTCTGCAATTACTTAGCCTTAGTTATTAGATAAAAATACAAACAAATTAACCGTTCACCAAATAGAAACTAAAGCTTAGATAATCGGTACTTGATAACCAGTCTCTGAGGACGATATTCGGTCTTACCAAACTACTTTACTTGTAATGATACGTACATTTGCGTGAGAAATCGTACACGGTCCACTAACACCGGTCTATTCGAGGCCAATACAGGGTTGCTTCGATTATTCGTCAAAGTAACCCCCTGCCGGAGTTCTATCAAGCCCGCTCCATGCTCACTTTGGAAGAAGTGGATTTGACTAAAAGGGCATCGATCGGAGCAAATCCCGCCGCCATGATGACTGCTTCCAATTTTTCTCCTTCCAATCCAACCAACGTGACCCAAAATCACAACAACGGGGTGGTAAAAAGGGCCAAAATCAGAAAAATAATTGCAAGAATCGCGGCGGCAATAACGGGGGCAACCGTCAAGAAGAAGATTAGGGCCCACAGGCCTCGACGATGGCGATGGGTCCCAGCGCCTCACAGCTCTACGACCTCGCATTCTGTGCGCAGCCTAGCCTTACAAAGGCCTCAAGATCGCCCGGTCAGCGCCGCGACCCGCATTCTTCCTAAGTCGACTCGGTTCGCACCAACATATAGCAACCCCAAAGATCCAAAGATACTTAGGCCTCACCCCCATCAGGCCCACCACGCGGCGGGCCCCACTCAGACCGATATTGAAGCAGCGATGCACATGTTTGACTTGACTCAACCGGACCCTAATTGGTACATGGACACCGGAGCCACTACCCACATGACATCCGACCAAAGTACTCTCTCGTCTTATTCCAATTTGAGCACTAATCGTGAAATAACTATTGGTAATGACAATTATATTCCAATTAAGGGTTATGGTAATAAAACGTTATCCCCTCCTCATCCACCACTTGTCCTGAAAAATACCATTCATGACCCAAAATTGATTAAAATTTGGTGTATGTCCATAAGTTCACCATTGATAATTGAGTTTCTATTAATTTTGATCCGCTTAGTTTTTCTGTGAAGGATTTCAAGACGGGGAGTCATCTCATGATGTGTGATAGTAGGGGGGTCTTTATCCAATAACACCGAGTCTCAGCATCTCGCATCAAGCTATGTCATCCACTTTTGCAGCTCTTGCTCCTTCCTAGTGGCATGCTCGTCTAGGTCATCCGGGGTCATCTTTTTTATCTTCTTTAGATAGACATAAGTTTATTTCTTGTAAGGGTACGCGTAATATTCTAATTTGTCAATCCTGTGCTATGGAAAAAATTATTAAATTACCGTTTGTAGCTTCAAATTCTCATACTTCTATGCCATTTGACATTATTCATATCGATTTATGGACATATCATGTTCTCAGTTCTATGGGTCATCAATATTATGTTTTATTCTTAGATGATTATTCTAAATTTTTATGGACGTTTCCAATTGCGGAAAAATACCAAGTTTTTTCCATATTCACAAAATTTAGAGCTTTCATCAGAACTCAATTCGAACGAGAAATAAAAAACATTCAATGTGATAATGGTAAAGAGTATGACAATGAGGAATTCAGGGAGTTTTGTACACAAAATGAGATAAATTTTCATTTTCTTGTCCTCATACGTCCTCACAAAAGGGAAAGCAGAACGTAAAATTCGTATCATTAATAACATTATTCACACTTTATTGGTTCATTCTTTCGTCCCTCCATTGTTTTGACATCATGCGCTAAAAATGGCTACCGATCTACTTAATATTTTTCCCTCCAAAGGTTTGACATATTCATCCCCTCTCCAAGTGTTATACAATAAGACTCCTTCGTATTCTCATCTTAGGGTCTTCAGATGCTTATGTTATCCATTGTTTCCATCCACTACAATCAACAAACTTCAGGCACGTTCTACTCCTTGTGTATTTTTGAGTTTTTCGTCGAATCACCGTGATTTTAAATACTTTGATTTGTCCTCTAAACGAATCATCATTAGTTATCATGTCCTCTTTGATGAATCCCAATTTTCTTTTACTAAAGTAGAAATACTCGTGCCTAGTTCATATGATTTTTTGGATGATTATATCTCCACATATGTTCAACATCATCTTTCGGATTTTCAAGCAGCTTCAAGCTAAACCCTTTCACTCTTATCCTGTAAGTATAGTTGCTAGGATGTTCTTCAACGCCGTTCTTCAACATTGTTCTTTTGGAACTCCTTTCCCTGCTACATAAAATCAAGTGGCTTCTACGCTTCTAGGCGGAATAAAGTCAAGTGGCTTTTACACTTTTAATACTTAAAGCTTGGAACTTCTCTCCTGTAAGTCGAGTTTCTTTCAACTCCTGTAAGTCTCGTTGCTTTCCACTCCTTAAGAATGTTCCACTGATTAGGCGGGGACATGATTCAAACCTGAGCGAGAAAAGAGATAAAATGGACGAGATGGTTTGGGTGTGCTATTGCGTGAAGCGGAAAGGGACAACGGAAGACCATCTCTCTTCAACGCTTTAAAATGAGCTAGAAGGCTTCTCTTAAAGCAGAAAAATATGAGTTTTAGTAGTTTCAGCTATTCGATTCGAGGGGTGTTCTCCTACCTTTTGATTAGGAAAGCGGCACATACCAGGCTTCCAGACATGCTGAACTTCACATATTCTTGTCTTGTATAGTCAAAGCAAAGACGATCGATTCCGTAAAAGATTCTGAGAGCTCTGCAGCTCATCTGGAGTCGTGACCCTTGATCACTGCGCCGCGGCTCCTTCGACGGTCATTCCCAAAATTTCTCAAAATTCCCCCAATCCAGCCAGAGTCATGGTCCAGTCACTCGCAGTCACTGGGGTATTTTTAAACCAAAAGACATTTTAATTTGAATTCTAATGTTCTTAAATCCCCCTTACCCCGTAATTCCGTGTCTGTCTTAAATGACCCTAATTGGAAAATTGTCATGACCGAACAATATAATACTCTTATTGATAATAAAACGCGAGGGTTGGTACCCCGTCCATCTGGTGTTCATATTATTCGGTCTATGTGGATTTTTATTCATAAGGAAAATTCTGATGATTCATTTGCAAGACATAAGGCTAGACGTGTAGGTGATGGTAAGACTCAACAGGTTGGTGTGTATTGTGGTGAGACATTTAGCCCGGTGGTTAAGCCGGCTACCATTCGTAATGTGCTCAGATTGACTCTTTCAAAATTATGGTTCATTCATCAGCTAGATGTAAAGAATGCTTTCCTACATGGTGATCTTCAGGAGACAGTGTATATGCACCAGTCTTTGGGGTTTAGGGATACTATATTTCCTAATCATGTCTGTCTATTGAAGAAGTCCTTGTATGGGCTTAAGCAGTCTCCACAGACTTAGTATAAGAGGCTTGCTGATTTTGTTTCGACTATGGGGTTTTCTCACATCAGGTCTGATAATTCATTATTCATATATCGTCGGGGTTATTCCATGGTTTATATATTGTTATATATGGATGATATTATCTTTACTGCCTCTTCTGATGCTTTGAGAAAGTCTATTATGACAATGCTTAGTTCTGAGTTTGCCATAAAAGACTTGGGCCCCTTGAGCTATTTTTTGGGAATTGCTGTCACTCGTCATGCAGATGGATTGTTCTTAACACAGAGGAAGTATGCAGCAGAGATCATTGAGAGGGCTAGGATGTCATCCTGTAAGTACACTTTTACTCCAGTTGATACTAAACCCAAGTTGGGTGCTGCAGCTGGCTCTCCGTATGAGGATCCGATCTGCTATCGTAGTCTTGCAGGCGCCCTTCAGTATCTTGCCAGACATTACATATGCAGTCCAGCATGTGTGTTTGTTTATGTATGATCCCAGAGTTGAACATATGAATGCGCTCAAACGCATCCTTAGGTACATTCAGGGAACACTTGATTATGGTTTGCATACCCTTCGTCGACGTCTACACTTGTCTCCTATACAGATGATGATTGGGGTATTTGATAGACACCAGACGGTTTACATCTGACTATTGTATGTTTTTGGGTAATAACTTGGTCTTATGGCCTGCCAAGCGTCAATCAACGCTTTCACGTTCAAGTGCAGATGCCGAGTATAGAGGGGTAGCCAATGTGGTTTTCGAGCCATGTTGGTTACGAAATCTACTTTTAGAGCTTCATTGTCCTATTGAGAAGGCTACCTTGGTATATTGTGATAATATAAGTGTCATCTACCTTTCTGGTAATCTTGTTCAGCACAAGCGGACTAAACACATAGAAATGGATATTCACTTTGTTCGAGAGAAGGTAGCTAAAAGACAAGTATGCGTCTGTCATGTCCCTTCCAAATATTAAATTGCAGACATCTTTACAAAGGGTCTTCCCTTGGTCCTTTTTGAAGATTTTGGAGATGCCTCACAGACGTAAGACCGCCTCTATGATCATGGTGTGTGTTAAAGTAGACATGGGCTTCAGCCCATCCGTGTATCCCAGGATTCAGCCCATCCGTGTATCCCACCATGTATCCCTATTAGTTTAGGACTTATATTGTACATTTACCATATAATTAGTATTGTAGTCTTATCATAAATGTATAGTTAATCTCCATATAGAATAAGAATTTAGATGTAAAGTAGGAATATGATTCTCCTATTGTAACTTGTATATATATGTCTTTCATCAATAAGAATAATCAAGGGATTAAGTCTTTCAATCACTAACACATTAGAAAAAATTGACACAAAAACACACACCATAAGGGTGCATTTGGTTCGCGCAGGGTAAACAGAATGAAATCCAGTAAGGAAATGAAAATGAAAGGAATTACCTGATTGTTCCTACATGTTTGGTTCTGGGTGGTCCGGAGTCCGGGTTGGGGAAAGGGAATGTAAATACCTAGGGGGTGGGGGAATCAATCGGAAAGGGAATAGAAAAGAGGGTAAAAAAAAGTAGGACAAACAAACAACTTCAAAGGGAATCAGAAATTTCATTCTCTTTCCTTATTACCCGAACCAAACGCACCCTTAGTTATTAATAAAAAAATGCATTTAAATTATACCCGGCTAACGGGCTGACCCGGACCGGACCGGTAGCCTTCATCTGGTTTAACAGGTTCGATCGGCACGATTCTGCTTCATCGGACTACGCCAACCGGTCCGGTCATATCGATTCGTGTCAGTTGGCGTATGTTAAGTCGAACTCATCCAACCGGGTTCTTATTTATTTATTTATTTTTAATTTTTTTTAAATTCTAGTATTTATTTTCTATAATATAAACTAAATTCAATTTAAATATGTAATATAATAATATAATATATAATTTAGTTGTATATATTAAAATTGAAACTTTAAAGTTAACTTTTTATTTTTATAGTTTATAACTTTATACTTTATTATAGATTATAACTTTATAGTTTATACTTTATAGTTTATAACTTTATATTGTAAATTTGTAATTATAATTTTATTAATTTATTAGATTAGTAGATATAAGTCATATAACTTATAAGTAATATGATTAACAACTAAATAGATAGTAAACTTAAAATTAATGATAAGATGTAAACTTTTGAACTTTCATAACGTTAATAAGAGTACATAATGAAGTAATAATAATTTTATTTACATATTATGCATCCTTTTTGCAAGTTCTTCGTAATCTATAGGTTGATTGAATTGATTATGCTCCATAGCCTCTAAATCTGGAGTATTAATTCCACCCCATTCGCTCCCGCTTCCAAAATATTGCCTATTTCTTCATCTTCGGAGAATTAACGTCTCCACATCCTTGATTTCTTCTCTCGATCCGATCCAATCCGCGCACTAACACTTCTAATGTGCTTCCACCCAATGAGTGACGCAGTGTCTCCTATTTGATCTCGTGCTTGGCTAAATGCACTTCGAAGCCACCGTTGAGATCGACACATTAAGAACATCCCGACATCTTTGCAAGTACCGAATTGCCTTTGTTATCCTGCCACCATTGTAAAGGGTCAAAATTTTTCTTCTCACCGCTTTTGCAAATAAAATTGCATCTCATCGCAAAATCGGCCAGGTTGGGTGTTGTAAAAGTGCTCCATATGTCTAAAGATTCTTCTTCATCGTCATCATCATGAATCCTGCAGTGTAGACACGTAACCGTAACTAGAAGGAATATTAGTAGCGAGTTGGTGTTATCATGTAATGTAGCATAATATTCATATAATGTTGTTAAATTAGTATCAAGTTTATTTATGCAATCAAATGAAGATGGAGTTTGCTCCACCTATTTCCATATAAGTATATAAACTAAATATTAGATTATGACAATCTACCTTTTAATAGAAGGATTTAAGATCGCACTAATACAATAAACATCGGAATAGGAAAAAATATTTTTAAACTTTTCAAACATAATCAGAATCGATTCAGTATATTTCACATTTGATTTTAAACCATAAAGTAAATAGGAAATTTCAAATTTATATGAGCTAAAGCATTACAAACATTGGGTAATAAGATCCTGAAAATTCAACAGATTGCAGTAAAATTTACGTAAATTTTTTAAAAGTTCACCAATTGATTTCGATGTTCGTCGGTTAACATATACATTACGTTCTTACAATGCGCATTTGCAACATGTGTTATGGGGTCTTTATACTTATAACATTCTTTTAAAAATAAATAAGTATAATTCCACCGTGTAATAATCTCTTTTATAAGTTCTCCCACAAATATTACATTTAACTCTATCAGTACCCACAACTTTATCATAAAAGAGCCACACTTTACTCATTTTTTCTTGCATCGGTTCTGTAAAGGAGGTCTACGACTACGACTACCACTAGCAGCACTAACATCGATGTAGGAACACTAGTAGGTGTAGGAGGTTCTTGTTCTTGTTCTTAAAGTTCAACAATATTATCTAATTGAACGTTATCACATTCATTATCTTCTATTCCAAAATCTTCTTGCATTTGATCATAATTTATATTTTGATTAGATGATGAAGAACCTACAAATTTTTTACCCCTTGAACTAGATTTACTACATTCCGACGCAATTCCCCTTAGTAAAGACATTATAAAATATTTAAATAATCAACAAATAAATATGACAATTTAATAAAATAATTAGAGAATGAAACGAGTGTACCAAACTTGATTCGATTCAATAGAAACTCAAGCTCAAGTCTCAAGTCTTGCTACTTTGAATTTGAAAACTAATAATATTAATAACTTGAAAATTGATAATAAAGATGATTAAGAGAGTATGAGAATAAGAGAATTGAGAGAAATGTTGTGTGATAAAAATGTAGAGAATTTATAGATTTTTTAAAGGGTAAAAATGGAATTAAAATAAATAATTAAACAAAATAAAAAACAAAAAAAATAAATAATAAAAGCGACAATCAGTAAATGGATTTAGCCGCCCACGCCGCTTTCAAGCCCAATCTCGAAATGACCGTTGGGCAATTTTTTTATTTTTATTCTGGCTAACCCAGAATCAACTGCTCGCACGCCTAACTTGGCCCGCCCAAGTTTTTAAATAACTGCGGGTTGGGGTTGAGGCCAACCCAACCCCAACCTCAGATGCCCTTACCGGTCCTGGCCCGGCGTTAACTACTCTGGATAAACCGGTCCGGTTCCGGGTCAACCCGGACCGGTTGACAGGTTTAATTTAAATGCCAGAAAGATAAAAGAAGAATAAACAAGAAAAAAAACAACTTTTAGTTGTAAGTCAAAAAAAAATTGAAGTCAACAAATGAAAGGAATAAGATTTAGTAATTCTTCATGAATATTTAAAGTATTTAAACAAGTTAGTAGGTTCTATTGGTCCATGGCTGGCAACAGGACAAGGATAGGAAAGAGAATCTAAAAAGACACATAATCCATATTTTCACACACTTGATTACCAAGAAAACTCCAAGAATAGATATACTACAAAATGGGGAAAGATAGATCCAATATGTTGACAAATTCCATGTTAGTTAATTATTCTTCTTTGAACAGTGGCCCCACCAGATCCGAAAAACTCCATATTTTCCCCTTCCCCCAATGACATTATACAAGCATATTTTTTCCTGTCTTTATTTTCAAGACTCTTTTTTGTAAAGTTTCAGTTTTTTGAGTTTCTTATACTCTTTTGAGCTTATATGTCTCTCTTTCTGGATGATGGGTGCTTGAGCTAGTCTTGAATGAGATATATCTTGTTGGGTTTTTTTCCTCCAAGCTGTTGCATTTTTAAAGTATTGGTCTTTGGTAATTTCTTGAAATTCTGACCATTGATGATAATCTTAGTGGATTTCTCTTCCAAAGGTCTTTTTTTTTAATGTTATTCATCTCATAGTTGTACTTTGCTTGTGTATGTTTGGTATGTTGCGATGTTGGTGTTATTTCATCTCTTTTCTCTTTCTATTTTTGGGTATCTTTATATGTGCCCTTTGTGTGTTACTGTTGATTCTTTCTGGGTGATGGGGTTTCTTGGAACTGGAGCTAGTCTTGAATGAGATATATTATATCTTGTTGGGTTTTTTGTTATTTTGCCAAGTTGTGCATTTTAAAGTCTTGGTCTTTGGTAATTTTTTGAAATTCTGCTCATTAATGATATATCTTAGTGGATTTCTTTTGGAAAGGTCCTCTTTTTTTGTTATTAATCTCAAAGTTATTTCTCTGCTTGTGTATATTCAGTTGTGTGTGGGATGTTGGTGTTGTTTCTTCTCTCTTCTTTTTCTATTTTTGGTTGTCTTTATCTGTGCCCTTTCGTTTTGCTAGTTTTGTGACTGTTGATTCTTTCTGATGGATCTGTGCAATGTGATCTTTTACCTGGTTTTGATGATATTGTTCAGAATTTTTTGTTGTAAGTGCTTGAAGTTTCCATTTCTGTATCTGTATGACTGGTGATGTATGTTCATTTCAGAGTTTTTGAAAATTCAAAACTCAGATGGGTTCTTGTTTTTTTTGGGTTCAAAGATGAGTTCTTTTTATGTTGCCCCCAAACAAGTTCTTCTTGCTCTAATTGGTTGTTGGGTGAGTGGATGCCTGACTTTGTCTTGCCAACAACTTATAATAAACCAAATTCCTTAGCATTTTCAAAATCTTGGTCAATTCATAGAACTATCTCATTAGCTTCTATGTTGTGATGGAATAGTCTTCTTGTTTCTCGTTTGAGGCCTTTTGGGCAAAACTGTACGAGCTTGGCGAAAAACGAACAATATCACACTGTGTTAGAGTATCTTCGTTTAGTCTTTCTGTTCCTTGTTTCCTCGAAAAAGTAAGGGCATTGCCTGGTGGAAATTCACCTTAATATATAAATGTTGAGGAATAATGTTCACCATCCAGTTTACATGCATGTTTAGATTCTAAGTTATATGTTGTGTTGGGTCACATGGCAGAGGAAAAAAGAGCAGCATATTCTAACACTTTGGTGTGTTCTGTCCCAGGGAGGAGGGAAAAATGCAGTGCACTAACTATCTTCCAGGATATTACTACCCAAAAGATCATGTTGTTAGCCTTAAGGGTAGTTCACGGTCAATACCCCACAGTGATATTGCCTGGAACAATAGTAGAGGCTTCAATCTTGCATTTCCTCCATTTGTGGTAGACCAGAGCCAGGATTTAGTTTATCAGAAGGAAATATTGAGACAGACAATACTCAAACATGAAGCAACATTTAGATATCAGGTATATACATGGGCTTTCCTTTGGTTAGTCTTTGAAACAGATTATTGTCATCTTGCGCTATATTCAACTGAATCTTCATGTTATTTTGCATGTACTATGAATTACACTTATATATTCCTTTCATCTTTCTGGAATTAACTATCCTGATTTATTAGCCTATAACTTGCTCTTTCTTGTGGATTGCAATAAACCTTTTATAAATGTTACTCCCTCTGTATGCCTCTTTCCTAATTTGGTAACTCCTTAATTTCAACATTCCACATGGCATGTTTAAGATCACAAGATTAAACGACATTTTGGTATATCATACACATATTTTGTTTAAGCCACGAGATTCATAAGTCTTTACTTTCTTAAACTCCGTGCTAAGTCAAACTAAGACAAACAAATTGAACAAGGGAGAACTAGACTAGACGCTTCTTCTTACTTGATATGCTGCCTTGCGCTTTCTGTTTTCTTTTTCTTCCAGTACGTCATTCCATTCTTTTTGTTTCTGAAATATAGTGTAGGCTCTACTTACATGTAAGTTTGCAGTTCTAGTATTTGATCATTTTTTATCTTAGAGTAATTGTGACTTTGGGAGTGCTTCATCACTTGGTGATTCTCTTAAATGCATCTTGATGGAGCAGAAGTTTGAAATGTGTTCTCTTTCAGGTCAATGAACTGCATCGCTTATATGGAAGACAAAGGGAATTAATGGATGAGATTAAAAGGAGAAAACTAGTGGAGGATCATATACACTTGCAAGCATTAGAGGCAAATACTTTTGTGTCACCGTCAAGGTCTGAAATTTCTGAGAAAACCTTTTGGCGCTCAGTAAACCGCACAAGCATTGAGCCATATGCACCAAGTAAAGAAATGTTTCAAGAGCATTTGAGTTCTGGTGCTGATAAGACTGTGGAACTAGGTGCTGACTGTTTTTCAGGTCAAAAGATTTTAAACGAATCCAAAGCATCAACATCGAAGAACAACACATCAAGGAAAAGAATGCTGGATCTTGAACTTCCAGCAGAAAAATCCATTGATAACGACGAAGAAAATCCTGTTAAAAGGACAAGTATTCTGATCTCAGAGCTTCAACCTCAACGTTCTTCAAAAGTCAACTTTGTTAACTCTTCTAGTTCTCCCTCAAGTTGTAGGGGTACCTTTCTTTTGTTTGACCTGAATGAACCTGTACAGCCTTTTGAGTCCGGGTGTCCGAATTCTGTATTTGAATCGAATAACATTCACGAGGAAATCAGGGATCTGGATTTGTCCGGTATGGCACGTGCAGAGTGCTCAACTCTGAATAAAGAAGGTATCCTGAATTTCCCTTGACAAGATTCTGATCATAATTCTGAAGCTGTCATCATGCTCTTCCTTTTACTATCTTGCAAATACCTGCTTTTGTTTCATTCTATCTGTTTTTCCTAATGACTGGCTTCTCTGTAGGTATAGAGCCTTTCTATCCTAAGAGCTGTTTATAGCATGAAATTTTCCCCCTCATCACAATCTTTATTATCTGCACTTACAGGGAGACATGGAAGCAACTTGGATTCGGTCGATGAAAGTTCTGGAAGTTTGCCTTCTTCCTTTATACAGCATGATGCAAGTGATAATACTAGAGGTGAAGACATTGCTGCTGTAAAAGACAATATGTTTTCAGACTACACAAGTTCAGGGAAAGGCATGGACTTGAATTTGACACCTCCTACCTATTTGTCTGACTGCCAATCTGCACCCTCCCACGACATTTCCCATCTTAATTTCCCTGAAGGCAAAAATGTAGAGATTCATAAAAAAATTGACGTTCTTGACAGTAACATGGTTCCTGGTTCTAAACCTGAATATAGAAAATGCACCATGGATAATCACCTTGTAGGTGCTAGAATTGACAGCAAGCTTTCAACAACTAATATTTGCATCGACTTAAACTCCTGCATAAAAGAAGACCTTGTATCATCTAGTCCAAGTGAAGCAACAAAGTCTACTGCGGAAAAAGATCTGGAAGGTCCTGTTAGCCCAGAAAATAAGGAGTGCTCTCCACCTAGAGGAGGTTCTCAGGACAATAAAATCAGTACATCAATCCATTTGTCAAGAAAAGGCCATAATGATCCAATCGAGGAACTTGACAGGGTTGCAGCTGATATTCTTATTTTCATTTCATCATCTGCAAAGACTGTCATTGGTGAACCATCTGAAGCTTCTAAAAACTGTTTAGTCCGGCTTGCTGAAGTTGCTACGTATTTGGCTAGTAGTCCACAGAATGAAGTTGAACAACCCATAGTAGATAATCGTCTTTGTCACTTCAAGGTTGCGAAAGAGAAGGAAAAAGGTATTGCATTGTGTAATCAGCCAAGGAGGGGTCAAGCAAGGAGGACAAAGGATCAGAAGGACCTACAAACAGATGTGGCACCTTCAGTTGAATCTCTTTTGCTTCAGGTAAATGAAAAAACAAATATTGCTCCAAAATCCGGTCCATGGAAGAAAACTCCAAGTAGAATGAGTTCCAGAGGCAGGAGACGGTCTAATGATGGAGAGACAACAATGTGCTCACTCTTACTGCAGCATACTTTGGATAACAAACATGGGATCACAGGCAGATTTTTGAAAGGCTGGGGGGTGACAAAAAGGCGGCAAAGGGCTCGGAGAGCTTAGTTTTATATGTCTCCTCTTTTTTTAGCTGATGAGTAATTTAGTGGAGAGTATATTTGTGGACTCAATATATTTATGATAGAATCATAGTACAGGAAGTTGATTGCTAGGCTTTTCCTCCCTTACTTTGGTTCTCTTGGAGATTTTATGTACTGATATTTAGCCAAGAATTCATACAGAATACTTCAATTTAGTCAAATGGAAATGTTCATATTCAAGTTACAAATGATAGAGACGACCACATTTTTGTTCATGGTTGGTTACTTATCTTTACTTCATGAATTACTTTACATTAGTTTGGAATGGACTGCTTTTTCTTTTTCTTTTTGTTTCTTACTTGTTAGGTAATCTAAGTGTACTTAGTTGTTGGATTCAATATTTTTTTTAATTAAAACATGAGTTTCATAATAAATTCCTAATTCAAAAGTTTGTGAACTTGAACAAAATCTCTTCTTGAAATTAACTTTTTCCTGTATTTATATTCTCGTCGAAAGTTTGCATAAGAAAATAATATTTGCTAAAATGGCTAGAATTTTATGACTTTAAATTCAAATAATATGTCCAATCTAATGAGTTTACCGTCAATTTATTAGTTTATGGTTTAAGACATTCTAGTCTTTTGTGTGAAACCTAAGAAATTTCTTTTCACAAATTAAATAATTGAATTTTCACTTTAATTGTAGCTCTTTAGGTTAAATTTATATTCGATTGATGTAAATATCGGGTATAGATAAATATTTTTCGGTACCTATCTATACATAATTTTTTTTTTGTCAAACACTTGTTCAGTTTCAAATGTTTTGAATCAAACCAAGTACTTATGAGTTTTGCAATACTCAAACTTACAATTATAGCATTATCTTGCACACAGATTAAGACTTTTTCCATTTTTATCTTTTATGCTATTTTAACTTTTTTCCAAAAAAATGTTTTCACCTTTGCTACAATTACGCTTGTTCTCACATAAATTTATCAATTCCTAACAATAAGATCAAGCTTCTTTCTTATTTCATAAAACAAATTTCAACCAATTGTTTGGGGGCCATCTTCCTTGCATGTAAGGAAAAGGTATAATTTCAACAAAACTATTTTTTTTCCTTTTTTCTTCTTTATTTGGTAGTTAAAATGCTTCTTGATTCTTGTTTTTAGAATTGAGTTTTCTTCTTTTTGTTATTAATTGTGCCTTTGCTACTTGTCTGGACCCCAATGGTATGTTCTCCCAACCAAATTCATCCTTCCAAATTTATAAAAAAATGACCTTTTAACAAAATCTGATTTTAAGGATCTACTGAAGAAGGGGGAAATAATTAGGAGATCTAAATACTTGGAATATAAGCTTTTAATCATTTAGATGAAGGGTTTTTAACCTTGAAATGTGATGAAATTTCCTATGTTTTCTCGTATAATTGATGATTAAATCAGTTGAGCTTAAATGGAGAAACATGGTCAGTGAGGATTCATATATAACCAACTCCAACGTGTTTGGAACGGAGGCGTAGTTTTTGTTATTATTGTTGTTGTAGTAGTATTCTCGTAGGATTCCTTTTTGGAAGCTTGTTGGCATTATTTGTTCTACTATAGATTGTCTAATAGGCAAGGGATATCATAATTTCTTAGTTTTCTTGCAAAGTGTGGAACATATGGACATGTTCTGTCTTTAAGTAGCCATGTTTTCAAGTTAAGTTTCATTTCAACTATTCTGAAGTTTACACACAAAAAAACGGAGATGCTGACTAAATTCTAATAACCATGTGCTGCTGATAATCACCCGTTAGCATTTCCTTGTTTCTATCTATTTAGGACGCCAAATGTGTGAGATTTACGGTTCAAAAGGCACTCTGGTACTTCTTTCTTCCTGGTGAGCACTCTTTGTTTGGAGCTTGGGAAGTAAACAAAATTTATGTTGCTTGCAATCCAACTATATCATACTTAACATATCTGCAGGAGTGTCGGTTTGTGATTTCATTTCCTTCTCTTACAATGACTGATATGGCTAGTGGCATACCTGAAAGCCTGGAGAAAATTGAGCCTATAGTTAATCGTGTAAGAAGGAACTCAACCGGTAGCCTAGGTTTTGAAATGGGTGAATCCAAGGTCTTGTCACGTTATCTTGGCGTCCCAACACGTTCATGTCATGATATGTGCAAATATGGTTTTGAACATGATTCTCCGACAAAGGCAAGGATTCCCCGGCCCACAAGAGCAACATTAGGGAAAATCCCGGAAAGGAAGAAAGTACCAGGCTCAACTAAACTACCTTCAGAGATCAAGAGCCAGACAACTCGCCAAGACAATGGACAGGAACTTCCAGCATCCACCAAAAGAGCCGCAGCTTTTGTAAATCATCAAAGTGATTTTCCCTCAAGAAGCCATCAAAGAAGATACAGTGACATCTTTATACCTGGGAGGTCTTCAAAACTTCAAGAGTCTCTATTGGACGGATCAAGCAGTAGCCGGAACCACAGCTGTAAAATGGGGAAAGATGGCGGAGCCTCCGAGCTAAGCAAGAAAAAGAGTGTTGTTACCTCAAATGTTTCATTGTCTCCAAAATCTTCTGTGAAGAAGGTATTGAGCACAACATCCAGTAACAACTCTCCAAGAAAGGCATCTCAACTTAACAACATTAGGACTAGTCTTACACCAAGCAAGACGGGGCAAATCAGTCATGAAAATGTGACAAAGAAGACGTCGCATCTTAGAGAATCAAAAACTAAAAGCCACACTACAGGAATTTCACAGGAAAATA
This sequence comes from Przewalskia tangutica, assembly GCA_029844215.1. NCBI lineage: Eukaryota > Viridiplantae > Streptophyta > Magnoliopsida > Solanales > Solanaceae > Przewalskia > Przewalskia tangutica. The sequence continues at coordinate 14,501,039 of CM056723.1, forward strand.
GTAATGCAAAAGAATCCTCTTTGGATAGAGATGGTCCAAAACGAGGGAAGACGGCTTCATCATCTGTTTGTTCCCCGTCTTCTCCTCAATCTTCAGGTGGCGGTAGCTCAACAAACATTGGCATCACCCAGTCTTCCGTTTGCTCATCTTCATTGATGTCACCATCATCAAATTCAGCAAACGAATCTGCTAACAGTGACGGAACAGGCTCTAGCAACAAACAAAATGTAACTACAACCCAGAAGCAAGACATAAAACCTCAAAGGGCTGGACAAGTTGGCTTAGAAAATGAAGATTGCGGTCCTAAAGTGCTCAAGTTCAAAAAAGGAATGACAATTGATATCCAGTCTGAGATATCCAGTCCAAGGCGACAAAATTTTAGGCAAGTCACCGTACAAGATAAGTGCGAAAATGAAAATGGTAATGGTAGTCCTAGAGGAAAAAGCTTGAGAAGATCCACCGCTGATGGCCATTCGGATGCTGCTAAAGACAAAGTTATGACAGTAAATCTCAGATCCCATGCTATAGAAGACACAAAAGAAACTCCAAGTTTGTTCAACAACGTGATTGAAGTTACTGCAAGCAAGCTTGCAGAGACCAGGAGAAGCAAGGTCAAGGCATTGGTGGGTGCTTTTGAAACTATAATTTCCCTTCAGGATCAAAAATCTTCTCTAACAATTGGAAGAGCATAACTTAGTTTCCTCTTTGACAGAAAGAATCTGCACGGGTTGTGCAGGATCTCTAGCAGTATTCTGTATGATAATACTTTGTTACTGTCCTTGTGACTATTACTTTAGCTAGTAGTTATAGGGATTTATCACTCAAATTTGATTTCTAATAGAGTTAATGAGTGCTTAGAACAGTCTATCAGACAAATTTGGTTGAGCTTAAGAGATACTTGGGTAACTCACCCATGTATGCTTTCCGTAGCTGTGGCACTTGTTAGAAAATTAATTCTTAACATCAAATACTGGATTTTATTCTGCACAACAGCATAGTCCAGACTGTATAAAATTCTCTGTTGAGGATGACACATGGTTATCCTAATTCTTTATGCCTGTACATATTTGGTCAATGAACAACAGAAATTTAGAAGGCTAGTCGAAATCAAAATGTTGAATGTATATGCCTGTTTAAAACATTCTTTAACTTTACAAGACAGGAAAGAAAGAAGTTTCCATCACTTAGCAGAACATTGACTTGTTGGCAGTAGTAAAATTTTCACTCTATTTTTAAAATTAAGAGTTTTGCTTCTTGATTTCATCTTCCGTTAAAGACCACTAAAAACCATACTATCGCCTCCTAGTGATGCCTCCCACTCTGTGAATGAGGTCCTGATTTGAGATAATGCAACAACTACCTCACGCATTTCTGGTCTGTTTATTGCATTTTCACTAAGGCACCAGTCTGCATTTTCTGCCATCTGTAGAGTAATGAGAACATGTCAGCTTTACGTGCATAGTTTACTGGCTATCAAAAAATAAGTAGAAGAAAAGGAGACTTGACTATCAAGATACATTTAGATTAATTGCCAACCTTGTATATATCTTCCATGGGATAGGATCCCTTGAGATTTTCATCTACAAAGGATTCCAATGCTAATTCTGGATCCTCATCTTGGAAAATTTCATGAATCTGACGATTCAGTGGAGACTCTTTTTGTGTTAATGAAAGACTAACTATAATTAGATAAAATAGGCCTTTCTAAAATTTAAGCTGTAACAAGCAAGAATGTGATCTACTCACATCCATGCATTAAAAAATACGTAAACATTCTTCACGATATATCTGCTAAATAGTTGACTTACAATTGAGATGAGTGATTTCATGGTAACTTTTTTCTTCTCCTCCAGCTTTCCAAGCCTGTCCACTATAAATATGATTAGAAACATTCTCATACGTATCATGTAGCTGCAGCTTGTAACTCGTGTCGTAGAAATATCCAACAGTTCCTTTAACATCTTTGCAAGTGCAAGGTACAGTTACTAAGTAGTCTTGTCTGTCATCATAGCTAATCGGCTCGAGTGCTGATGCATTGACAGAGTAAAAATTGGTTATATTCTGTTTTGAGAGACCGTTGTGCTGATAAAGGAAAGCGCTGCACATCTTGATGTGATCGGAACACGTAAAAGGATAGATGTTAGTTAACTGAGTTGGTGCACCAGAAGCCAAATTTCTTGTAATCTTAGGAAAAATCAGAGGAAACAGGAAGTAAAGAATGAGGATGAAACACCAAGAAGCCATAAGCCTTGGCATGAAAAGTACTCTGCCTAGTGAAATGAAATGAAAGCATATCAAATCATGAAAATCATAGTAATATTCTAAGAGAACATTTCCTCTTTGTCATATTCTATTATGTTGCTTTGTCTGTGATGTATAATGTATAATATAATGCTTCTTAGTTATATTCTAATCATCTTTTCAAATAGTAAACTACCATACATGAAACATTGTTTTTATCATATTGTATTACAATGTCTATTCAGGACACTGCATCAGTTGGAACTTGTGGTTTTTAAATCTTTTACCTTTTACATTGCATACTTGCCGATTTTTACAAAGCGCAAATGGAGATACATGACTCTAGAGTCTACAAGTAATGTTACTTAATGCTACTCTAATTATTTATTTTTTTGCTCCACAACAAATTGCATTTCCATGCTAAATTTGCAAGCTATTGTAAGATGTTTTAACCAATGCAATGGAGGTGGAGTTTCCGAGTCTCGGGAAGCCCATTCTTTGGTGACCCTTTAAATAGGAGAGCACAGACATTCATTAGCGGGAGACAACTTGGAGATTACAGTATTATTCAAAGTTTGGATACGAGCGGAGTGGAGACGGTGCGGTCTACCAGAGATCAACGAAGAAGAAGAATACAACTACAACAAAATCTTATCCGACGGAGGTGCAAACGATCGACCAATTTAACCAACAAATTTCAATTCCAACCGAAAAACCACAAGACATTGTGAACAAACTAGAAAAAGTATTTTTAAAATGGTAATTTTTTTAATTGCAATTTTACTACGTTATTTGTAACTTTCAACACCACAAAGTTGCAATTTTGAAATTGTATTACAAAAAAAATCATATTTCTATTAAATAATATAAGAGACACAAAAACAGTCTTGGAATATTATTATTAAACTATCTTGTTCAATTATTGAGTTGTTTATATATATGTTATTTTTTAAATTTAAGTGCAAAAACAAAAACGGAAACCCGACCCCGACCCGATATCACCGGTCCCCTATTCCGACGGGACCGGGACGGGATATCGGCATAACCCGTCAGTCCCGCCCCGCCAGTAACGCCGGGTACCGGTCCCGCCCCATCCCTTTGGACAGCCCTAGTTTATTCAGTGAACAAGGCAATTTAAAAAGTAAAAAAAGAATCATTGATTTGCCTTGGAAAAAGAAAGCAGACAGTGAGAATGTTGTTAGGAATGTTACAAACATTCAAGGCAGCATGGTTCAAGACAATCAACTTTGTCTACAGACTGGCTAGTTAGTCAAATCGCAAGAATCAACCAACAAATTGTTGAGGTTAATGCTTTCAGAGATGCATTGATCCAAGCCAGAGACCAGTTCTTACTGTTGCTTTCTTCCCAAAAAGGGGGAGATGATTCTGTGCAGGGGGAACCAAGGGCTGAAGGTGAAAGTGCTAAAGGTAATGTGCTGCTGCAGAAGAAGCAGTTGATATTGCTGCTGCTGAAGAAGTTGTTGCTGCTGTGCAAAGAGAAGAAGATGTGGGGAGGAAGGTGCTGCTGAAGAGGCTAAAGCTGAGGGTTGAAGATGTTATGCAGAAGTAGAAAGCGACTGGAAGCTATTACTGTTACATAATGAGCAAGGGGGAAGATATGCTAGACTATGTTTTGTTTATGATTGACTCAATTAAGAACTATTTGATAATTGTTGAGGATGTTTATTTTGATGATGGTTTACTCTGACATTTGATTTTTTTCTATTTGATATGTATATTGGATGATATGTGTATATATGTATGTACTAATATCGTTTTCTAATCATATGACTTGGTATACACTGGTATACACATGTTTTAATTGTATACCATCATAGGTTAAGGGGGCATAACTGTAATCATAGTTGTTGGACAATATCAGTGATATTGCTCTAAGTCATTTGCACAGGTTGTAATGAGTTTTGTGAAGAAAGATAAAAAGAGGGAGATTGTTAATGTTGGGTTTGGTTTTGTGACATTTTACCCAACATATCTTCTTGAGGACTGATTTGAATGTATATAAATGTTGAAACAAATGTCACAACATTCAGACCAACATCTTCTGAAAAACAGTTTTGTCTTACTTCACGGACTGAATTAATCTTTGTTTAAATATTACTACGAAGTAAAAGTGACTTGGAAAGGTAAATAGGAGTTGATGAAAAACGTGGGAAGAACGAGTCAAGGTTGTTGCTTTGCATGAGGAACAAGTCCAAGAGGTTAGAGGATTTTACTCCATGATCTTCTCCAACAAACACACCAGCTGTCCACCTTTCCCTCAACCTACACAACGGATCGATGAGCTTTTCAAGGAAGACTCTCTACTATAAATAGAGAGACTACTGCAGTAAATCGATATCCAGAATCAGAAATCAAAAATACCAAGAGAGCTCTCGGGAATTCATCTCAGAAATCTGGATCACAAGTGTTGTCTAAATGTGTCGACAACATTCTGTCCAACATTACAATTGCTGGTTAGATTCTAGATTTGTTATGTATTGAGCGATTGTAATGAGAGGTTGTCTATTTAGTTAGATTTTTCAGGCAGAAGTCATCTGCGACTCCACATTTTAATTCCTTTTGTTTTATCTTGAAAAATTGTAAAGAAAGGAATTTGTACATTTATATATAAAATATATACAATACTTTGGTCATTGACCATCATAAGTTATATTATATATATAACTTATGAAAATTTTAAAACTTTTGTGTTCTTTAAATTTCCGCTGCATTTACTCTTCAATTTTTTTTGTTTTGCTAAAATATTGTTACTGGTGTCGGACAACATTATTCCTCACATTCGGAAACAGAATTGACATTCGAGTTTATTTCACTCTGTTTTTATTGTTCCATAGCACCCGGACCTAACAAAGATAAAACTAACCGGTACTACTAGGTAGAGTTGGAACTCCATTTTTGTACATGGGCACATATATCAGCCATCCAACATCTACAAATTGTGGAGTTGTCAAGTAAGGGTTCAAGTTCTCTATGTCACTGACTTGAGAAGAAAGTGAATCCGCAATACTTGATAACGTATCGTGCTGCTGAACAGTATACGTTACAACAGTTTTTTCTTCATTTTCCACACATCCACACAAGAGATGAATAGTTATAACATCCCCAGCAATGTAACTTTTTTCTTCTCCTCCAACTTTCCAAGTCTGTCCACTATAAATATAATTAGAAACATTCTCAAACGTATCTTGTAGCTGCAGCTTGTAACTCGTGTCGTAGAAATATCCAACAGTTCCTTTAACATCTTTGCAAGTGCAAGGTACAGTTACTAAGTAGTTTTGTCTGTCATCATAGCTAATCGGCTCGAGTGCTGATGCATTGACAGAGTAAAAATTGGTGATATTCTGTTTTGAGAGACCGTTGTGCTGATAAAGCAAAGCGCTGCACGTCTTGATGTGATCAGAACACGTAAAAGGGTAGATGTTAGTTAACTGAGTTGGTGCACCAGAAGCCAAATTTCTTGTAATCTTAGGAAAAATCAGAGGAAACAGGAAGTAAAGAATGAGGATGAAACACCAAGAAGCCATAAGCCTTGGCATGAAAAGTACTCTGCCTAGTGAAATGAAATGAAAGCATATCAGATCATGAAAATCATAGTAATATTCTAAGAGAACATTTCCTCTTTGTCATATTCTATTATGTTGCTTTGTCTGTGATGTATAATTTATAATATAATGCTTTTTAGTTATATTCTAATCATCTTTTCAAATAGTAAACTACCATACATGAAACATTGTTTTTATCATATTGTATTTTACAATGTCTATTCAGGAGTCAGGACACTGCATCAGTTGGAACTTGTGGTTTTTAAATCTTTTACCTTTTACAATGCATACTTGCCGATTTTTACAAAGCAACAAATGGAGATACATGAGACTCTAGAGTCTACAAGTAATGTTACTTAATGCTACTCTAATTATTATTATTTTTTGCTCCACAACAAATTGCATTTCAAGGCTAAATTTGCAAGCTATTGTAAGCTGTTTTAACCAATGCAGTGGAGGTGGAGTTTCCAAGTCTGGGAAAGCCCATTCTTTGGTGACCCTTTAAATTTTTTAAAGGGTCAAATATACCCTAAAACTCTGGTAAAAGGATCATATATACCCTTTGTCAAAGTATGATGTCATATATACCCTCCGTTAGCCAAAACTTATCAAATTTACCCTATATTAACGGATTGAACACGTGGCAGCCACGTCACCGATGATTAACAAATTTACCCTATATTAACAGATTACAAACTTTTTGCAACAGATGTGTTAGTTGTTGCAATTTCTTCAACAATTGAAAGATTTGTTGCAACAACTAACTCACCTGTTGCAATAGATTACAAGCTTGTTGCAACAGATGGGTTAGTTATTGCAATTTCTTCAACAATTGAAAGATTTGTTGCAACAACTAACCCATCTGTTGCAACAAGTTTGTAATCTGTTGCAACAAATGAGTTAGTTGTTGCAATTTCTTCAACAATTGAAACATTTGTTGCAACAACTAACCCATCTGTTGCAACAGATTACAAAATTGTTGCAACAGATGGGTTAGTTGTTGCAATTTTTTCAACAATTGAAAGATTTGTTGCAACAACTAACCCATCTATTGCAACAGATTACAAACTTGTTGCAACAGATGGGTTAGTTGTTGCAATTTCTTCAACAATTGAAAGATTTGCTGCAACAACTAACCCATCTGTTGCAACAGATTACAAACTTGTTGCAACAGATGGGTTAGTTGTTGTAATTTCTTCAATAATTGAATTTTTTTGCAACAACTAACCCATCTGTTGCAATAAGTTTGTAATCTGTTGCAACATATGAGTTAGTTATTACAATTTCTTCAACAAATGAAAGATTTGTTGCAACAACTAACTCATCTGTTGCAACAAGTTTGTAATCAGTTGCAACATATGGGTTAGTTGTTGCAATTTCTTCAATAATTGAAAGATTTATTACAACAGATTACAAACTTGTTGCAACAAATCACAAATTTGTTGCAATAGATTATCAATTTGTTGCAACAACTGAACCATTTGTTGTAACAAATTTACACCTTGTCGCAATAACTGACTCATCTGTTGCAATAACTGAACCATCAGTTGTAACAAATTACAAACTTGTTGCAACAACTGAACCGTCTGTTGCAACATATTAAAAATTTGTTCCAACAAGGAGAATAAGAACAAAAACAGCACCAAAAACCATAATTTCACAACCACAACCACTATTTACAAACTCACTGTTATACCCCGTGGTTGAGTCCGACCATGCGGTCGGTCTCAGTACGCGGCCAGAGGCGTGGCCGCCGCGCCAAGGCGGTGATTGTAGGCCGCGGAAGTCGTGGCCGGCCACGAAGATCCGAGGGTCCGCAGGAGCCGAAATCAAACGCGAAAAACTTAGGAAAATCGATCTTTTCTTTTAAAAGGGCATGGGTGGGGACAAGTGTCCCCATCTGATTTTTGCATGCATTATATTGACCAAGTCTTAAAGACTTGGTCATCTTTCATCTCTCTTAGAAAAAGCTCCTCCTTCTCTCTTAATTATTTCAAGCTCCTCCTTCTCTAAAACTCCAAGAGATATTCTAGCCTTAGGAAAAATCTGAAAAGTAAAAGGCAAGAAAGAAGCATGGCTAGCTTGTGAAGGTTGTTGTGGTGGTGTTCTTGGAATAGAAGCTAGCAAATTGTTGGATAAATTTGGCTAAAGCTCTAAGGTAATGATTCTTCCTCTATTATTAGTTTTTAGTGTTGCATGTTAAGAAGAAAGTACTTGTGGTAGTAAATAATGCTATTAGAGTCATTGCATGCAAGAAATGTGGGTTGGGTATGAAGGATTTGGCTAAAGAGATATTATGAGCATGTTGTAGCCTACAAACTACTTTAGAATTGTTAAGTGTATTATTATAACTTATGGGGCAGAATTTTACACACCCAAGATTAGGTGTGTAATCCCTTTTGTGTTGGTTTGGATGTTGGGCCTTAATGAGGCGTTTGAGTGTTGAAAATCGGCCTTTGAAAAAGGTGGCAAAGTGAGTAGAAAACAAAGGAAATGCTGCCCAATTTTCCTTAGAAATTGGTAACTTGAATTTGGAATTTCTACATTGAAATTAGAGGTTAATAAACGCACTATGGTTATTATAGGTTGACATATTACTTGCGGTAGTTGGACTTAGCAAGTGGATTGACCGAAGAGGTATGTAGAGCTTTCCTATCTCTTGAGCATGAATAGTTGTATCTATGTAGTACGGTATCGTCAAGATTTGATAATCTACACTTGTTTTAAAGTATATGATACTTGTTTCATTTCAAAAGTATAAGTCCCTTGGGTTGAGGGAAAATGTATTTGACAAAGGGATAACGCTAATATAAGGACTTTATGGGAAGTTGGTTATATTAGTTTTCTTGAAAGGTTCACAAAGAAAGGTTTACTCTAATTAAAACAAGTACGGGTAAAGGATTTGAAACTAAGAAAGGTGAATTGATTTTTAGGCATTGGTTGCCTAAGGTTTTAAAGGAAATGAAGTCACTTGATTTAGAAGCCTATTATATTTCAAAAAGGAAATGTGACTCGTCTTGAAAAGAAATCGTAACTTGATACTATGGTGAATAGTATCTTGGAATCTTTGTATAAAAAGAGTTTTTCTTAAAAAGTTAGAAGTACATGGTACTTGGGTTGAATTCCCGGATTTTCTATTAAAAGACATGTTAGTGCCTTAGGATACTAAAATGAGAGGATATATTAATAATGTTAATAAGAAGTTAGGGGATTTCTTAACTTGCTTATGTTATGATAAGCCGGTAGTGCTTATGTATGATATGATAGTAGGTAGTGCTTATGTTGTGATATGATAGCCTAGTGCTTATGTATGATATGATAGACAGACCCAGTAGTGCTTATGTTATGTATGATAGCGGATGAGCTATATTATATATTTGTATTATTACTGGTAAACCCCGGGTTATTATCTATGCCAAGGATTTGCTACCCATGATGCGAGTGCGCGCACTCACGCGATCCGACCACGGGATCCATGCGGATGAAATAGTCTCACGCGAGTACGGCGATGGTACTCATGCGGGTCCACAGATCCACGCGGGTGAAATAGTCCCACGCGGGTGAAATAGTCCCACGACGAGCGGGTGACCTCATGCGGTCCACAGACCCACGCGGTGAAATAGTCCCAGGAGTAGGATTGCTTAATGATACTACGGGCGAGGTACCCTGTTTTGATCGTGAGCCTCCTATTTTTATGCTATAAGATTTATACTTGTTACTCTCATTGTTAGTAAGGCACAATGCAAGGAAATTGATTTTATCCATGACTCCAGCTTATTTTTGACTTATGCTATTACTACAGTATTTTCCAGTTTTACATACTTGGTACGTTGTGTACTGACCCCCTTCCTCGGGGGCTGCGTTCATGCCGCAGGTAAGGGAAAACAGGTGGTAGATCCTCATTCCTAGGATCTTTTACTCAGGTGTCAGAAGCTCCATTCCTCCGGAAGCTTGTGTTTGGTACGGATATTCCCTGATGCTATAGGTATTTTGTACATTCAGGGGTATGGCGGGGCCCTGTCCCGCCACAGTTGTTATCTTTAGAGGTCTGTGGTCACATATATGTTTTGGGCTATAAGAACCAGTTGTACTACTATACCTTGTTTAAGTATGTTTTATGGAAGGCAGCCTTATCGGCTGGCCAGTGATGTTTACCCTTTTTATGAGTCATGTGTTATGTTTGTTCCGCTGCTATTCTCTGACATATACCGATGTGGTACCCTGAGGTATCGGGCCATGCCCGGGGTTGGGTCGTGACACTCACAATCCCCAACAAGTGCAATAAATACACGAAACTATAACAAAACAAACAACATTTAAGAAAAATTCATGAGCTTCATCTTCTCTAACCAAAATCATCATTTTCACACTGTAATTTCAAAACCCTAACTTTTGAACCATGTGAAAATTTCAAAACCCTAACTTAATACACGAAACTACAACAAAACAAACAACATTCAAGAAAAACTCATGCTCTTCTTCATCATCTCTAACCAATATCATCATTTTCACACTCTGATTTCAAAACCCTAACTTTTGAACCAAGTGAAAATTTCAAAACCCTAACTTAATACACGAAACTACAACAAAACAAACAACATTCAAGAAAACTCATGCTCTTCTTCATCTTCTATAACCAAAATCATCATTTTCACACACTGATTTCAAACCCTAACTTTTGAACCAAGTGAAAATTTCAAAACCCTAACTTTTGCCTGAGAATGAATAGAGAAGGAACAACAATGGAGAGAGAGAGAAATGAGCAGAAACAACAGCAATGGAGAGAGAGGAACGAGCAGCAACAATGGTGGTGCAGCAACAATGGTGGTCGACGAGCAGCAAAGAAAAAAGGTCCGCTCTTTTTTTTTTGAAATAAAATGAACAAGTAGTTCATTTTATAATGTGTATGGGCTTTTGTGTATTTTGTAAAAGATTATAAGTTTTAAAAATTATAATTCAGTCTCAATTTTAGTTAATCACATTTTAAAGACAAGTTTGACCTTGGCTGGTCAAACTTATCACCATTTCTAATTACCAGACTTTTTGTCACCATAAGTTAAATGTTCCAAGTTAGTTGGCCCTTTTAATTATATGTGACAAATAAGTTTTAAAATTGAGTTGGGGTAACTCTAGTTTTTTTAATTGAGTAGGGGTGATAAACTTTGGATTAGTGATTAGAGAGTTTTGACTCACCCCAAAGTTATATTTTTAACACTTTACCCCACGCTTTATTTTTTACACTTTGTCCCCAAGTTTTATTTTTAACACTTTGACCTCAATCTTTATTTTTACACTTTTTCCCAAGTTTTATTTTTAACACTTTGACCCTAAGCTTTATTTTTTACACAGATGGGTTAGTTGTTGCAATTTCTTCAACAATTGAAAGATTTGTTGCAACAACTGACTCATCTGTTGCAACAGATCACAAACTTGTTGCAACAGATTATCAACTTGTTGCAATTTCTAAAACAGCAGTTAGATTTATCGCAACAACTACCCAATATGTTGCAACAACTGAATCATGTGTTGCAATAAATTTACATCTTGTTGCAACAACTGACTCATCTGTTGCAACAGATGGGTTAGTTGTTGCAATTTCTTCAACAATTGAAAGATTTGTTGCAACAGATCACAAACTTGTTGCAAATTCTAAAACAACAGTTAGATTTATCGCAACAACTAACACATATGTTGCAACAACTGAACCATCTGTTGCAACAAATTTATATAACTTGTTGCAACAACTGACTCATCTGTTGCAACAAATGGGTTAGTTGTTGCAATTTCTTCAACAATTGAAAGATTTGTTGCAACAACTAACCCATATGTTGCAACAGATCACAAACTTATTACAACTTCTAAAACAACAGTTAGATTTATCGCAACAACTAACCCATATGTTGCAACAACTAAACCATCTGTTGCAACAAATTTACATCTTGTTGCAACAACTGACTCATCTGTTCCAACATATTACAAACTTGTTCTAACAAGGAGAAGAAGAACAAAAACAGCACAAAAAACCATAATTTCACAACCACAACCACTATTTACAAACTCACAAACCCCAACAAGTGCAACAAATATACGAAACTACAACAAAACAAACAACATTCAAGAAAAACTTATGTTCTCCCAACAAGTGCAACAAATACACGAAACTACAACAAAACAAACAACATTCAAGAAAAACTCATGCTCTTCTTCATCTTCTCTAACCAAAATCATCATTTTCACACTCTAATTTCAAAACTCTAACTTTTGAACAAGTGAAAATTTCAAAACCCTAACTTAATACACGAAACTACAACAAAACAAACAACATTCAAGAAATATTCATGCTCTTCTTCATCTTCTCTAACCAAAATCATCATTTTCACACTCTCATTTCAAAACCCTAACTTTTGAACCAAGTGAAAATTTCAAAACCCTAACTTTTGCCTGAGAATGAATAGAGAAACAACTGCAATGGAGAGAGAGAGAAATGAGCAGCAACAACAGCAATGGAGAGAGAGAGGAACGAGCAACAACAATGGTGGTGCAGCAACAATGGTAGTCGACGAGCAGCAAAGGAAAAAGGCCCGCTCTTTTTTTTTGAAATAAAATGAACAAGTAGTTCATTTTATAATGTGTATGGTCTTTTGTGTATTTTGTCAAAGATTATAAGTTTTAAAAATTATAATTCAGTCCCAATTTTAGTTAATCACATTTTAAAGACAAGTTTGACCTTGGCTAGTCAAACTTGTCACCATTTCTAATTACCAGACTTTTTTTATCACCATAAGTTAAATGTTCCAAGTTTGTTAGTTATCATTTTTATCAAGTGGCCACTTAAATGCTTATCATATACTTCATTGTTTCTGTAAACGTATAGGTGTAGGAAAATAAGATCCCCACCCATAATTAGAATATTTGTATAAATATAATTATGGCAAGACTATGATTCCTATTGTAATTGAGATGAACATTGTACACTATATATATTTGATATTAATGAGAAAACTCCCCAAGAGAGATTAATATCATCTAACATGCAGTGACAAATCTACATCGTTTGAAGTGGTTGTTCGAAATATAAGGAAAAAAAATCACAGCGTTGTATAAGGGAATGAAGATGTTGTGCTTGTTCAAAAGTGGAAAATAGCTTTACAAAAACAAATCATGCTTGTTCACGTGAACAAGTGTGATAAAGGGAGGTCCGCCCCTGCTTACATAGTATCGAGAGTCAAAACCTTAAAAACCTAGAATTTCTTCTTCTATCTCACACCGCCGCCGAGACCCCCCACCCCCTCCCTCGGATCTCCGCCGCGGCACTACTCCAGAAATTCTTCGTTCTTCTTTCTTCCTCTCTTCTCTAAATGGATACTCACGATTCTTCCAATACTTATGACGCTTCTACCTCCACAAATCCCACCACCACGTTGTCATCCTCTTTTCATCCCGCCCTAACTGTCACCAACATCAATAATTCTATTCACATTCTTCTTGATCAAGAAAACAGTCAGTATTCTTCTTGGGTTGAACTATTTCGCAATCATGCATGTCTCTATAACGTGTTTGATCATATCGATGACACTATTTTGCGCCCTCCAGAGGTTGATGATTCTACTTGGCGTCGTCTAGACGCCGGCGTCAAACAGTGGATTTATGATAGTATTTCTCAGGATCTTCTTCTTACTATCATAAAATCTAGCGCCACAGCTCTTGATTTATGGAACTGCTTGGAGGAAATCTTTCAAGATAACAAGCACACTCGTGCTGTGTATTTAGAGGAATAATTTAACAATACACGCCTTAAAAATTTCTGCAACATGACTGAGCATCGCAGATAGTTGAAACCATCGCGATCAACTCTCCAACGTCGACACGCCTGTCTCGGACACTAAAATGGTGTTACAATTGATTGCAGGCCTTCCCAAAGGCGACTATGATACGTTAGCCACCATAATTCAACAGGCAGATCCATTACTCAGTTTCAACAAAGCCCGCTCGCAGTTATTGCTTGAAGAGACCCGTTGTGCTAAACAGGATGAGCACAATCAGCAGGCGTTAGCAGTCGGCACGCAACCCCAAGACCAGACGCCACCAGAAAACTCTCAACCACGGCAGGGTCGTGGCGGCAATGGCCGCAGTGGCAGAGGAGGTCGTGGTCGTGACAAGAGTCGTGTTGACACCCAATTTTGACCCCCCCGTCCAGTCATTAACTATAGAACTAGACTAATTTTGTAAAATAATTTTTTACGATTTTTATGATAAAATGCAGCGATAAAACATTAAATACAGACATAAATAAGCAATTTAATAATGGCATCGCGTCTTACGTAAAAATTAAACACTTAGAGTCTCGCGCCCGTATTTATTAATTGTAGGCCCTGTCATAGTTCTTGAATGATAAATAAAATAAGTAAATATTCACATTTCATTGATAGCAAGACAATTTCACAATTCGTAATTTAAATTAATCTAACACGTGCGTTTTAAATAATAGCACCGCATTTTAAGTAAAAGCTTTAAACAATTCTTAAATATCATACTTGCATTTAGCATTTAAATAATTTAATCTAAAACTCAATTCAATTTTAATTTAACTTCGCAATAATAATGCACAATAATAAGATTTTAAATAATAGCGTCGCTTTCTAAAATATTAAGCATTAATTAAATAGCACGTCCGTCTTTATTCTTTATAATAATTCAAACTCAAGCACTAATTAAATAGCACGCCCGCATTTATTATTAATTAGATTAATAAAGCACCTAAATAATTTAATTAAAATTTATTAATTTAACTTACCACTAATTAAATACCTACTACCTAAAATTAACTCCTAAAACTAATACCCTAACTAATTAAAACCAGCCCATCCGCGACCCGCAGCCCACACCCGAAAGCCCAACATCCGCGGCCCAGCTCTTTTATTTCCCTTCAGCCCACTCCCCCTCAGCCCTTATCAACCTTCTCGCCCTGTCATCCTCTCCCTCTCCCTAAAAATAGAAAAGAACCTAAAAAACCCTAAAAAAAAAACATCCGCCTCCATCACCATTTACGCTCCAAATCAGTCCATATCATGCCCAAATCTCACCCAAATCGCACCCCGAATCGCGGCTAAGAATATACCCAAATCTTCCATCTTCTTACCATAAACGTCACCTCATATATACCCTAAATCAGCACAAATCTCGTCCAAAAATAAGCAGCGAAATATCCCATTAAGGGTAAGAAATACCTCGCAAATCAATCCTTACCAAAGCTTTTAAATGCAGTCCAAATCGCACCTAATTTAGAACCCAATTTTGAAGCTATATAAACACATCTCTATACACTTGAAAGGGCATGCAGAAATTGAGAGAAAACAGGCAAGAATCATTCGAAGTTAGCATTCTAGGGCAGATAATCAGAATCCTCAAGCGTTTCTGAGAAGTCTCATCCTTTCGCATAACCGCAATAAATCCTCCGAGTGAATCGACGACTTGATAAGCTGCCCCGGGTCGCTGTTCGGAGAAGGTAAACTCATCACTTTTCCCAAACTTTCTGTTTAAGTCTGTATTTTTATGGTTTTTGTATGATGTTTGTTGCCTGTAGAATGCTGGTGTAATTTGTGTGTTAAACATATGTTAGTCCATTCCTGCTGCTACGTCTGTTACTACTCTTTCCTTATTTTTTGCATTATGTATGTCTGTGTTGTTTGTCTGGCATTAATATGTAATCCTGTCTGGGTATGTATACTTTGACGTTTAGTCTGTTTAGCAAGCATCAGTCAAGTTCATGTCCGCTACTGTGTTATCTGCCTCACTACCTTAATATTTGTTTAAATCAGTTGAGATTAGTTAAGTGATTAATCGGGTGTTTGTCTCGATCACGGTTTGCGCCAAATAAATGTCTGTCTGTTAGCATGTTCAAACACCTTCATAATTGAATGAATATTGTAGAAAAAGATTCAGCTATAAATATGTTGGTATGTGGCTAAAAAATTGTAATAAGGAATTGGAGAGAATATTGTGTTTGTCCCTGTTGGTTTCAGCATGATCTATGTATATACTACTGTGAGATTACCTGAGTATATTGCCAATATATGTACTTGACTCAACCCTTATAGCCGCTGCCTTAAGGAAATCTGTGTTAGCCTAGATAAGTCTCTTCTGTGAACATATGCCTATCAGGTCTGTGTGGGAGTTGACCTCCCCTGCAATACATAGTTGGGTCTCACCATATGCTTGCAGTTGAGCCTGCTTAAATATTATTTGGAATGGCTTATTTGATTGTTAAGGGTCTAGCATGCTTACTAAATCAGTCCATTATTTTCTAAAGTGAATGCTTCTCCGATCAATCTGCGCTGATTGTTTAAACCGTAAAAAAGGGGCATATATGTCTCTATTTCATCTTAAAAATGCTTACCCACTGTTTTCAAATAAGTGGAAATGCGTATGTTTGATATATGATTCCTTATCCATCTCTGCCTATATTTTAAGCCGTGGTCCTATTTGCATGATCATTCTATACTCCCCTGTTTGGACGAACATTTGCTTGGTTTGGCTTAATCGCCCATCGCGTGTCTTGTCGATTACTGCACTTCGTTACTACTATAATACATGTTGAAAAGGAATTGCGATCTACCCCTACTGTATGCATCTGATTGTAATACTCATACATATCGCGATCTAAGAATGTCAATCTCACTATATTTCGTTGACTGCTGGCTCTGTTGGCTGGCTATTGCAGCAGTTGGTTTTAGTTTGTTCACTGATTTATGCATCCCTATGTACTGGTTGTGTATAAGTATGGGTCATGTGTGTGTAGATCTTTTCTATGATTCAAATAGTTGAGACATATACTAATCCTTATTTCTTTCTTATTTTACATGAACTGCAATGCATGGGAGCAAATGAAGAGTCTCGATACGAGACTCATCACGCCTCTTATCACACGAAGCACATGTCCATGTCCGCAATTGCACCCTCTCTGTGTCAGAAATTTCAAGCTATAGGCGGAATGACATCGCCATTCCCTCGAGTCATCTTTATTTATTCTTTATTCTGCTTTATTTATTTGTTGTAAATTGATTATCTAACGCTACATTAATTAGTAGAATACTTAGGATAATTAAATCTTGAATCAATAGATTAGAAAGTAATTGGATACTAGAAACCCCACTCTCCTTAAGGTAATTATTTTGTCTCGCATTGCTCAAATCACGCTAACCCCCTCAATAATAACATTTTCATAAACCTGTAGGAGGCCATGATTCAGAAGGAGTAACATTTTAGCATTGACATAGCAAAAGATATTTAGGTCCCAAGATCGTTAGGCTCCGTATGAAAAACCCCAGTATATTCTACTTTTTGCATTATTACTCCTATATTTAGCTAAGCACTACAAGAAAAAAATGATTTCACCCCTAATTACTTTATGAATATGTTTTCTTTTAATCAAAGCTAACTTCGTATACAATAAACAAATCTTGCATTCTTAAAAAATGTGTTTTATACTTGCATATATCTTTTACTCAAAACTTTTCAAGACATGCATTATTTAGCATAATAATTACCCTAGATTTGGCAGGACAACCGCAAGTTAGCGGATCTTAGAGGATGTCTAACCCCTTCCCTTTAGATTAATAAAGAGCCCTTACCCAGAATCTCATTAAATTTAGCAGACCATTAAAAATGGAGTTAGTGTTGACTTTAACCTGAGTTGACATTTAGGTGTCCTAATTCACCCAATTAATTAGGTGGCGACTCCGCGAACCCCTTTGCATTTTAACCCCCTTTTAGCACCTTTTAACATTTTAGCATTCTTTTGCACTTTTAGCATTTATTATTTATTTCCTAACATTTTATTTAAGCAGGAGTTTTCGCTTTTTATTAAAAAATGTCGCGGTCGAAAAGGGGCGTGACAAGTCGCGGTCAGCAGAACCAACAGTAGCAGCAGAAATAGTAGGGTCCACATAACAACTGGGTCGCGGCGCCTCCGCCGTATCAGTATAGCGTCGGGGCGCCTCAATACAGAGTCGCGACACCGGCCTCCTTCCAGTACCAGCAGCCCTTCAACCCGTATTCGCAACACAGGTTGTGTTAGCCCGGCACCACTGACAAGCCCAAGACTCGCAATGTGCCCACTTCATGCAAGATTCGCCACCGCCTCGCATTTACCCTCTGAGTTGGGTCAGACTTTCAGCAGCCTCAATCTGCAACATCCTGACAACAATTGGTACATGGACTCCGGAGCCACATCTCACCTCACTCAGTCTGCAGGTAATATTATCAAACTATTCAGTTTAAAGCATCCTCAATATGTTACAGTTGGTAGTGGCCACCACATTCCAGTAAAGGGCTATGGTACATCATACAAACTACCTCCTCATCCATTCCCCCTTTAGAATACCCTATATTCCTCACATATAGTTAAGAACCTAATCTCTATCCGCAAATTTACTCTTAATAATTCTGTCTCTATTGATTTTGATCCTTTTGGTTTCACTGTAAAGGATCTTCATACGGGGACACATTTTACGAGATGCAATAGCACGGGGGATCTCTATCCATTCACTCCCACCTCCGCTACCAGATCTTGCTCTCCCGTCTCTCTAGCGGCTAATTCTTCTTCAACATGACACAATAGGCTTGGTCTTTCAAGAGCCCCATTTTTTAATTTTCTTAGAGGAAATAATTTTATTACTTGTAATGGGAAGTTTGCCCAAAACTGTGTTTCTTGTTCTTTAGGCAAGCATACTCGTCTTCGTTTCAATCATCTACTAGTATTACTTTTGCACCTTTTAATATTATACATGCCAACTTATGAGCATCACCGGTTGCTAGTTCTCTCGGTCATAAATACTATCTTATCTTACTAGATGATTTTTCTCACTTTGTTTGGTTGTATCCTCTCAAATTTAAATCGGAAGTGTTTGCCAAATTTCTTGAGTTTCGAACATTCATTCAAACACAGTTTAAAAAAGGTATAAAATATTTTCAGTGCGATAATGATCGTGAATTCAACAACTCTATGTTTCACCATTTTTATACTAATAATGGCATGGTCTTTCGCTTCTCCTGCCCCCACACCTTCCCACAAAACGATAAAGCTGAAATAATTATCTGCATCATTAACAATATGATTCGCACTCTATTGATTCAAGTCTCCCTTCCTCCGTTCTTCTGGGTATATGCTGCTAAATGTCAGAATACATTCTAAATATTCTCTCTACTAGCACCCTTCACAATATGACCTCTACTGAAATCCTATATCTTAGAATCCCCTCTAATGATCATCTACTGATATTCGACTGTCTATGCTATCCTAACCTTGCCTCTACTTTCCCTCACAAGCTAGCTCCCCGATCCACTCTTTCTGTCTACCTTGGCTTCCCGCCAAATCATAGGGGTTATCTATGCTACGACTTGTCCACTCGTCAAATCCACATCTCTCGTCACGTCACATTCGACGAGACTACATTCCCGTTTTCGAATCTCCAAAAATTCCAAAAACCGGACTACTCCTTTCTTGACGAGTCTGCCATCTGTCCTATTATCCTTAATCAGCTCACTAATTCATCCCAGACGTCAGCATCGTGGCTCATCGAGCAAGCACCGCGACGCCTCTCTTCCAATGAGCACCCAGTTCTCGAAACGCATTCAGAGTCGCGGCCCCTCGATAGTGGAGTCGCGGCACCTTCGACGGACTGTCCGCCTCTATCCCCTTACCCGACAATGCCTTCTGCTCCCGCCACTAAGACTCCACAACCACTAAATATCCCCACTCATCAAATGAAAACTCATGCCAAACATGGGATATTTAAACTCAAAGTCCAATTTAACCTGTCTGCCCAAATCATTTCTCCACTTACCGAAACACCCAAATTGGCCAAACAGGACCCTAATTGGAATGCGGCTATGTATGAGGAATTCAATTCTTTAACTAAATAACACACATGGGATCTAGTACCTAGACCTGAGGGGGTGAATATGATCCGGTGTATGTGTTTTTTTTGTCACAAATTACGAGACAGTGGAGATCTTGAGAGGTATAAGGCACGACTTGTGGTTAATGACACAAATCAGCAAGAGGGCATTTATTGTGGTGTGACCTTCAGCCCGGTTGTCAAACCGACTAATATTCGCACAGTTTTGAACATTGTCTTGGGCAAACACTGGACAATCCATCAGCTTGATATGAAGAATGCATTTTTACATGAGGATCTAAAAGAGACAGTCTACATGAATCAGCCGCCTAGGTTCACCCATCCAGCAGTTCCTCATTATGTGTGTCATCTCCGTAAGTCACTAAATGGCCTGAAATAGGCCCCCCATGCGTGGTATGATCGCTTTGCCAGGTATATCTTGTAGATTGAGTTTGTATGCAGCAAGAGTGATACATCACTCTTCATTTTTCATCGAGGTAGTAGCACTACTTACTTATTACTTTACGTGGATGATATTGTTCTTACTGCCTCATCCGACGGGTTAAAAAATGAGATTATTGCCTTGCTTAAGTCCGAATTTGCAATGACTCATTCGGGAAGCTTAGTTATTTTTTGGGGATACCAGTGACCAGGTCTGTCAATCACATGTTCTTGTGTCAGCGTAAGTATACAGAGGAGATCGTGTACATGGCTAAGATGGCGAATTGTAAAGTTTCACCTACTCTAGTTGATTCAAAATCTAAGCTCAGTGCTATGAATGGTGCTCCAGTTTCCGATCCTACTCTGTATAGGATCCTTGCAGGTGCACTTCAATATCTCACATTTACCAGGCCAGACATTACTTATGTTGTTCAGCAGGTATGCCTATTCATGCATGCCCCTAGGTAGTCTCATTTCACTGCTCTTAAGCGTATCATCTGATACATTAAGGGCACACTTGATTATGTTTGTACCTATACCCCTATGCACCAAACAAGTTGTTATCTTATACGGATGCAGATTGGGCAGGGTGTCCGAACACGCGACGCTCCACCTCTGACTTTTGTGTATTTTTAGGGGATAATCTGATTTCTTGTCCGCTGTAATGTGCTACCCTATCTCGCCCAAAGGTCGAGGCTGAGTACAGAGGCGTTGCAATTGTGGTAGCTGAGATTTGTTGGGTCAGAAATTTACTGTTAGAACTTCAGTGTCCTTTGCGTCAGACATCTATTGTGTACTTTGATAACATCTCTGCCATCTATCTTTCTCATAATCCGGTTCAACATCAGCGAACCAAGCACATTGAGATAGACCTACACTTCGTTCGTGAGAAAGTTGTGCTAGGCCATGTCAGAGTGTTACATGTTCCATCATCCTATCAGTATGCAGATATATTTACCAAAGGACTTTTCGCATGCTTATTTCTTGATTCAGATCCGCCTCGCTCGCCTCCCGCTCCGACTGAGGGGGTGTGTAAACGTATAGGTGTAGGAAAATAAGATCCTCACCCATAATTAGAATATTTGTGTAAATATAATTATGGTAAGACTAGGATTCCTCTTGTATATGGAACTACGATTCCTATTGTAATTGGGATGAACATTGTACACATATATTTGATATTAATGAGAAGACTCCACAAGGGAAATTAATATCATCTTACAGTTTCAATTTATGTGAATCTTTTCGGAGTACGGAGTACGAGAGTCAATCTTTATAACTTTGGTATTGAATTTTGACATAGATTTTTCAAGTTGTAAAATAAAATTTATATATTTAGAAACTATATTAAAAGCACTATAAGTCATGATAATTTATAATTCAAATAATTTAGAAAAAAATGTAAGGAAAATGTGGGCAAAGAACCACCTCGTAGGCTTTCAAAATAGTAAAGGTTTCACATAAATTGAGATGGAGTAATTTTATTTGTAATTACCCTATATATAGCTATAAGTGACTTGATCATTGTGTAAATAATTCTACATATATATGGTCCATTATTCTTGTAATCGAGGTGTTGCTCATTATTTCTTGTTGTTTATGTGACGGGGGAAGTATGGGAAGTTGCGCAAACCAGTACATCAAAGTGAACGGGATTTCTTTTGTCTCCATTTCGATCATTTTTATTTACTAATAACCAAACACGAACAGTAACATATTTGTTTAATTCTCCATCCTTGTCCTAATCACCAATTTTACACTTGATACAAGAGGAAAGTAACATAGAAAGAAGCTACTAATCTTCTTAATTCAGTTAGTAATGCATTTGATAAAAATATATACTTACTGCTGTGTCTGTATCCTTTATGAAGCATAACAATAAGTTGGCTTTATCAGCAAGTTGGAGAGTTTCTTATCTCCCAATAATTAGCAATATATTGCCTTTTGGAGTACTATGTGAAATAATCTGAACATGTAACCCAACCTTAAGACAATAGGTTGAGTGGTCTAGAATCCTTAATTTATAAACCCCCAGAAATCTTCAACGCTACTCGCGTGAAACAACAATGTAACTCAACAACTAAAGAATATCTAGTAAAGGAACCCAACATACAAGCGTGTTCCAATGATATGATCATGCATCTTGAAAAGTCTTGAAAGAGATTTATCATCCAGTTGCTATTGGACATATATAATATTGTGAAGCATATATGGTAAAGAAAACATTGTCCTTCCTTTTCAATTACACAAATGACTCCAAAGTCCATTTCTGTTAGGTCCAACAATGGTCCAATCTCATTAAATTTTCTGAGCGTCTTCTAATTTAATACATGTAGGGACAAGACTTTGTTGCAATAATATTCAACTCTATCACCATCTGTCATTTCTACAATTTTCAAGGTCCGGTGCTGCTTCATGTAGAACCCACACGAAATCTTTTCGAGATCATCCCATTGGTCCTTGTTTTTTTCCTTTTTTATTCTCTATCACGTATAGAGGGGCTGACCGGCCGATCGAGTTGTTGAATTGTGGAGCCTAATTCATCACCGACACTATAAAGACCCTTGAAATGTTAATATGTTCGCCCTAGTTTTCGCTATATTGACTAAGGGGCGCCGTTCTTTTTTCTTTTGAGGTCGAGCAAGACAGAAAGAGAAAATTGTAAAAACTCAAACTCCCTATTTGATTATCATAAAATCTGCAGCGACAAAGTGGACATAGCTCTCGCATTGAGGGTGAACCACTATAAATTTGTGTGTGGTTCTTCGCTTATTTACTGTTTTCTGATTAAGTAGAATTTGTACTATTAAATTATACTCAATGTCAATTTTTTTTTATATATATACAACAAATATTGAATCGTCTTGGCTTCTTCATATGTTCATTTTTAATATATTGAATTCACTTAATGAAAATTTTAGACACCACGGGAGATGACCACTTCACGAGTGGTGATGAAAAAATTAGATATGTGAAGCTATCATAAACACAGCCCACGGGGCCATTGTTACACCATCTCAATCTTATTAATTTGGTAAGAAGCTGGAATATCTAAGCTTTAATTCCATGGTACAACGTAACTATGAAAATTGGAAGAGTTCCGGTTTCTATGCACGAGGGTGTGACTAATTAAACCTACTACAATAGGTTAATTAAATAACACTCATAGTGTAAAAGTTATCCAAATTGGAAAGAGTGAGATTTGTTAGAAAATTCTGAATGTAAACGAATCCTTAACCATTCAAACCAGCTAAAAATAATAATACTTCAATTGGTTATTCACTTCAATTTTAATGGGACGACGTAAATAACAAAATTGACAAGCTTAACATACATATTGCTCGAGAAAACTTACTAGAAAAGGAGTAAAAAGCAATTCATAGCAACAACAATAACATATCCATTGAAATCACACAACGTGGGGTTTGAGAATAGTAGAGTGTATGCAGACCTTACATCTACCTTGGTAGGTAGAGCGACTGTTTCCGAGAGACACTCGGCTCAAGATAGAGTAAAAAGCAATTCATAAAGAGTAAAAAACAGTTCAAATTGAACTTGGACCATACTGCAATTTATATCATACTATATGAAATACTTAACAGTTTATGTGGCCTGTGTACTTAATATGCATCAAATGCACAAATGTAATAGTAGCAAAAATGTGAGTATATATATTCTGATCATCTTTTTTGTCCTTGGATATTGACGTTTTCCTGGTTCAAGTTCCTTGTTGTCTGCATAGATTGATTGACCTGCTGCAGATACTGGGCTGCCATCTCGTTATTGAACTCCATCTTCATTGACTCTATATAGGAAACAGCCAAATTAAGAAACTCATAATTACCAAAACTTGGAATATTAGTATATAGGTTCACGTTAGCTTGCTACAAGTTACCTAAGTCGGATGGATATATATTGGCCAAAGTGAAAGTTTATCTTTAATTTAATTAATCTTCAAAGACAATATTATATATATATATATATATATATATATATATATATATAAACTGCATATGTAATAAATTAATTTGTATTTTCCCGAAATACCTACTATATTACTACTATATCACAACATCCAGAAAGTTTGAAATTTCCAAAGGATGCAATATCATCTTGATCAAACGCTACCCACAAAACACATGCAGTTAATGACATTGAGATTAAATATAACTTATATCTTGACAGTACAAAGAATTTTGTTTTCACCGTTGGTACATTAACCTGTTGTAAACTTGTAAGTTGTAACATGTGAGCTACCTTATTTTGCAGGTTACTAGTCCCAAATTTTGTTGGATATATGTATGGTCACCTATAGGCTATAACTATTGTTTAGGTTGTTTAGGTAATCTCGTTTGTGTAAAAGTTCTTTTACACTGTCAGTAAATTCTCATTATAATGACATTATTGAATCAACAAAAAGGAAAACTGATTTGACTTATATATTGATTGTGTAAACAAATTTGCGCTATTTAACCTGTACGTAGTTAGTCTATTTTATTAGGTGATCGGATAGTGTAAAAGTTCTGTTATGAACATTAAAAGCAGAGAAAAGCGCCTGTCAGTAACATATATATGCATATATATAAATATATACACACACACATTATGATTACTTACTTGCGGTAAAATATTCACTATAGGGGTCGTTCAAAGGAAATGAACTGGTTGAATTGGAGGCAGCTGCAGCTCTGGTTGTATCGCCATTAGCTTGTGGTGGAGTAGGAATATTGGACGGCGCCATAGCGAAGGGTGGCCACAAGAAGGGAGGACAAGGAGTGGCAATTGACGAGGTTGGATAAATTAGGGGAGATGTAAGAGATTGATAAGGAGATCGAGCTAAGTTAGCAGTCATATTGTTAAGCATTCCGGTTCCCATGCCAAGATTAAGACCACCCATTCTTGCTAGTAATTGCATTTGAATATGTGGTTGCATCATCATCATTTGCTGCTCCATGTAACTTCTAGAATAGCTTATCAACTGAATTTGTGCTTGAAGCTGCTTTAAGTATTTTATCACTTCCTCCAGCATTGATGCTTTATCTGTCTGTATATACATAATCCATAATTATGTGAATATTACATTACCCTTAATCTATGTATGAAGCATGTATTATATAGTAGTACTACTACTACTTAACCCACCTTACTTGCATTTGGCACCAACTTCTGCAGAGCTTTCATCTTTTCATTGATTCTATCTCGCCGTCTCTGTACCAAGAAAAAACAAAACCAAACAAAACAAATCAATATTATAGTGAAAGGATTTAGCTTTTAGTATATATTTATATAATTTTTATAGTAACCTGTTGTACCAAGTAATTTGTCTTACTTTTTTGGATTTACTAATGTCACTTTTTATGGCGAGTTATTTGTTGATTATGTGATCTAATAGTATAAAAATTCTTTTACATTGTTAGTATATATAAGTTAAACTCTTGTAGTGAAAATGATAGTCTGGCAACTTAGGTATTCATAAATATATAATCCACCCCTAAGGTGCATTAAACCCAACATACCCGCTCTGACTGGTTATGAACATCAGCTCTTCGACTGCGTTTTAACGGATTGAGGCTTTTTGTTTCACGTTCTTCCTCCTTGTATTCCTGTCACAACAAGTCATCCAATATGCATGAGAGTTTGATAACATATGTATTTTCTAGAAGTATATATAGCACTGCAAAATATATATAATCCCAAAGTACTATATATATATATATATGGTACAAGAACGTTGTGAGACATTAGCTAGGTGGGCTTGTAGCAATCACTTTCTAACGAAGGGACATGAATCCAATTGTTATATGTGTACTTATAGCAGCCAAATTTTGTTTGCGGTCGTTAAAGCACCTTGGATTATTTAAGAACTATGTAAAAAAAGTTAATTACCAAGCCACCATGGCAGGCAGAATTCTCGTTATAAGTGGCTTTAGACTTAAAGCTGCGAGAAGACTCATCAAAGGAACAAGGCCATGTCATTATGGTGGTATCAATATTGTCCCTAGCGCTAAGTTCAGCATGCTGATGATCAATCATATTCGTGCTAAATTCTCCACCACCATATAATTGGGGGTCAGAATCTGATCTCATCCTCTTTAGTACTCCTCTTGTTTGTTGCTTCATTGCAGAAGAAGTCTCCCCCCATTCACCACAAGAATATGCATTTTTGTACATGTTGATGTTTTCCTGATTATGGCCATTACTTCCCATTAAATTACTATTTTGCTTTTGGAAAGTTGCTTGTTGCACAAAGGACTCTAGTGTGTCACCAGCCCTTTTCCATTTGTGTTTTGCTTGCTCATTGGGGAGGCTGCTTCCAAGTCTTTGCATGGCTAACTGCCCATTTTCCCATGTTAGCTCTGCAACTTCACACTTATCGGACCTGAATTTTTTAAATGCATATATAAAAAAATTAAATGCATATAACATACTCCATGAAAAATCTAGTATAAAAAGAGCATACACGGTGTCAAGATGACTCTGATTCTGCTGGTTATGCACGTGGCTGCAGGGGTATTTGTTCTCCTCTTCTTCTACTACTACTTGTTCATGTCTTTGGTGACTAAAATTCCAAGTATGACTCATATTGATGCCTTTGACAGTCTACCCTCTTAATACTCAGTTACTGCCAGTCCTGATATTGAATTGGCCTCTCTCTTTTATATTAAAAATGTATTTCAGTATCTTCTGGTCCCCTACAGCCTACAGGATTGTCATATTCAGCTTACTATTTAATGTATACACACCATGTAGTAGCAATAAAATCCTGGATTTCAAATGGATAAGATGTGGCATCTTAGTGTGTCTGTTTTATTCCTTTTTTAAAAAAACTCGGGGGTAATAAAGAACAAAACATATCAACCTATAAGCTGCAAAATCTGGAACTGCTCTCTTCTTAAATATTACCTTCCAACAAAGATATTTTCCATTTAGATGGGGTTAAGAGCATTCAATGTGATTAAATTAGACTTTGGCTGCTCTGACTATAGTGATTCAGTAACTATTCAAATAAATTAACTGGATCTTTGTATGTAGATGCAATGTTAATTTTCAATCATTTTAGAACTTATGTCCACCTCATAAGTGGAGGTGGGGCTGGTACTTTGTAGTTATCTCTTGTCATTCTCATCCCTCGTATAAACATAAAATAAAGTTCTAATTAAGCACACTTAACTTAAAATTTGGAATCCTTAGTGATCTCTAAATCAATGTAAAGGTATGCTAGAATTCATTAGGTAATGGGGTTAGTAATTTCTTACTGATAACTTAAGCAATCTTGTTATCATCTAATCAAGAGACAAAGATGCACAAGTCCTGTATCAAACACTTGCTAGCTTAAGCACCACGCTGGGACAACATTTTTTGTCTAATTTAGTATGCTTTGTTTTGAATCAAACATGTCAAGTAATTTCTCAACACCTTGTCATTGACTGAGGAATGCTAGATACTCCCCATTTGTTGGATACCTGCTATTTAGCCAAGTACCAACTAGTTTGCCAACTGGATTTAAGTTATATACACTGGCAGCGTAACGTTTTTTACACTCTCATTGTAGTTTAACCTGACCAGCTTATCAGTTGACGATAATTATAGACTTACTAGTAATTACTTTATGACATGATTGTATTTATATTCATTACACCATCATTGCATCAAACTTAAATTCTTGCCAATTGAATCTGGAGATATATCAACTCACGGTCGATTCTGGATAGACATATTTGAATGTTCTTTGCGACAACGCCAAACATTTCAGCGTATATTGCACTCAATTGTAAGTACTAAATTAGATATGGTTTCATGAAGGGATGACAGGTGGGCACCCATAATCAATTCAACAGAAAAGGATTTACCTAGACCTGTATGAAAAATATTTAGTATTATTTCTTGTTTCCATGTGATCCGTATTAATTGATGTTTCAGATTTTGATATACCATATCTGGAAATTGCACGTCCAGGCTTAGATGTTAAAAATAGTTTTATTAGAATGCCCATCAATAGCTAAATAGAGACAGTTCACCATCTGTTTAATCATTCAAACTTTTTGTAAATAGATTATTTCTCTTTATGATTGAGATACAAGAAGGTGGATCTTGGAGCAATGGAGAAATGCTCTACGTTTCTACATGTGACCAAGGTTCGAATCTTGGAACCAGCCTCTCTCTAATTGCACCAAGTCATGACGTATATCTTTCATATACACATTTATAATTAAGCTATTGTTAAGTGATATGTATTCTCACTTAAATTTTTAAAGGTTAGATTGCTTGGTTTGGTGTAAATACCAAGCAGACTTAATTTACCGGCTTCTGCATTAGGGTCTGCCTAATGATTAAGATAGAAGTCCCTGTCTCTAGCTAGTCCTGCTTGCTTCTGAGAAGCAAAATTCGCGGTTCCAACTCTTCACGTGTTAGCTATAATGCTACTGTTGGCATTTTGTTTGAGTCAGCCGGTCAGTCACATGCTACTGTATTGGTCCATCATCAGGCAAAAAAGGGCCACCTTTGCATTCTGCATGCTCATTAGCATACATAGATTATCAAATGAAAATGACAAAGGTTTACTTTTGAGGAACAGTGAGTGTAGTTAGTCAATTGAAATTATGAATGTCAATAGAACCAGTAGACAACATGTTGTTTGAAAGGTTGCAAAATATGCCGGGAAGACCTCTATTGATTGTGTAAGAAAGGATTTAGCCTATGGAAATATTGAGTCTTCCGGGAACTAGCAACGCGTAAATATGTCAAACCGGTGATAGATTTATATAATATTAAAGCGCAGAACAATACCAGCAATTATCATTTAAACACTTGAATTGGCATGACCTTGGGTTTCCTTTCAATCAAATCTGTTTCATCTAGTGATCAAATGCAGTACAACAGAATTAATGCATTTCAAATGATATTTACCAATCACTTCACACTGGGGCAACAATTTTTATGATGGATTTCAATATAAAATCAATGAGTTAAGTACAATTCTTGTGGAAATAGGGTTATTCATATTCAAGTCTCATACTTTTTACAGTTAGAAGCAGAAACATGTAACAGGTTCAGTCCCTGTTGATCTGATCTTATTTGATTTCTCTTTTACTATAGATTCTTCATATCTTCTTTTCTCTTCTGCTTGTGTTCTTGCTCCTTTGGCAATATGATCAATCCTTGTTAGTTTGTTCTTGTAATGCTGCAAGTTCCTTTTCATAGCAATCTCCAATTGAGTCTACAATTTCCAAATAACAGTCATTTCAAGAACTAGGCATTTTTGCACTATAACAGCTCAAAAACTTGGAGATTACTAAGTACTAACCTTTCTCCTTTCCATTTGTTGTTTTGCCGTCATCTTCTTTTCATTCTCCCAAGCAAGAAGCGCAGAAAGTAGTTCATCGTAGCTGAAATTTGAGAATATTCCTTATTAAAAAACCTCTAATAACAATACATCTTGCACCAAAAGATTGTGTGTTATAGGTGAATTTAAATCATCAAGCATAATAACATAAAAAAAGTATGCAACAAAAGTGTACCGCTTTCTTATTTTGACTATCTGAGCTTTCTCCCAAGCATCAGCCTCATTTTCTGCCTTTCTGCTTCCTCTTGAAATTCCATTTTGCATTTTATCATTAGTAGCAGGAGTTATGGTCATTATTTCTGTTGAAGCTTTATGATTAGACGTCGATGGCCTTCTCATTGGAACTTCAAATCAAACATTGTAAGCAAATTATCCTCATGATATCTTACCAAGGAAAATGATTTTAAGTTCTATACATTTACAATGTAAAAGCTATTTACACAACCAGGTCATTTATACTGTAACATGTAATTACTGATTGATCGATAAGCTAGTAAAAATGGTAACTAACCTGCTATAATAGGTTAAATTAAATCTTTGGGGAAAATTATGTATACAGTGTTGAGATTTACCTGCTTCTGCTGGCCTAATAACAGGTCCTCTTGTTTTTGTCTCATATTGAGAGCCAGCATTTTCTTCAAGAGAACATATAGCAAATGCAGAAGCTGCCATTGCTGCTGCAAATTCTCCATCACTCAAATCATAATAGTTTCTTTTCATTTGGCTAAACAATTATTACTGCAGGTTCCTGTTTCGATGGCTGCTAACGATACGTTAGCTATTAAAACTTCTCCCTTAATATCTAATAGTGTGTACTAAAACTTGTATATATGTTTTTTGGGCTTCAAAAGTAAAAGAAATTCAGCCTTTATGTAAAATATATACTATATATACAAATAAGAAACAAGTGATTGAAAAAACTAGAAAATCAAGAACCAGATAGGACTAGTACTAAGCCTTCAATAATGTCCTCCAGATGCTAGTCCCTTTATGATAAACTTGAGTTTGTTTTCATTAACCTTTCTAAAACTTGAGAAAAAATTAAACATAAAGTAAGTCGAATTTACAACACTACAAACTGCTTAGTGGAGAAAGATATGTACATAAATCTTTGCAACTATGTTTGGAATAACTTTTTGCAAAAGCAATAGCCTTTCTCATCTTACTTTCTTTTCTCAACACCTTTGTGGCCAATCAAAGTGTGTTCTGAGATGTATATCCAACTTTACTTTATACATATTTTTTAACATATTAGTCCTTAAATTAAGACACTGGATTCTACCAAACTCGGGAACGTATTGGTGAATCCGCCATTATCCCATCTCAAAAGAGATGGAAAAGAGCGCTTAGGAAGCAAAGATGAAAAGACAAGCTTTAACCAAATTGACAGCCCTTTCTTTCTTCTTGACTTACTTCAGTGTACGATGGTCTTGGAGGAAAGGTATGTCTCTTCTTTCTATTCCATGCTTTGCCGGGAAGGTACCATCTGTTGGGAGTTTTTAGAGGGCCAATTCTTACTTTTTGTCCATTAAATTGAAAATATTTAATTTTTGTCCTTTCGTCTAAAATCTTTGAGTTTTGAGTTCGAATCTCAACTCAATCAAAAATCGCAAGTCATAATTTGGATTTGGACTTGCGAATTCAAACTCCACCTTACAATTTTTTTTAAAATTTCTTACTGTTGGGTCCCGAGGATTAATACTATGGAATAAATAAAATCAAACAACAAAGTAGAACTGAAAAGTATGCAGAACACCGTTTCAAATGTCAGCTGAAATGTCGTCTGATATAAGTAATGACATTTGGATAAAAATAGAAAAAACCTTTGAAAGATTTAAAATGCAGCGGAAATAAATAAAGAACACAAATGTTTAATTTTCATAGGTTATATATTAATATAACTCATAATGGTCAATGACCAAAGATATTGTGTATATATATACAATTGATTATATTCC
The DNA here is from genome assembly GCA_029844215.1 of Przewalskia tangutica. Lineage (NCBI taxonomy): Eukaryota > Viridiplantae > Streptophyta > Magnoliopsida > Solanales > Solanaceae > Przewalskia > Przewalskia tangutica. The sequence continues at coordinate 14,532,483 of CM056723.1, forward strand.
TTCTCTTACAAGATTTACAAAATAATACAAAGAAATAAAAATGTTAAGTCGCAGATAACTTATGCCTGAAAAATCTATCTAAATATAAGTGAACAACATCTCATTACAATTGCTTCAATAAAAGAACAAATCTAGAATGTAAGGAGCAATTATAATGCCTACGTAATGTCGCCATAAATACAGCAACACAAATGATCCAAATACTTGATCGATATTTGTGAGATCTCTCTATATCTTTTACTCTTGAAATTCTCGGATATTGATTCACTCTTCCGCCTCTCTATTTATAGAGAGTCCTTCTTGAAAACTCATCAATCGTTGTAGAAGTTGAGGAAAATCGGTCACGTGTGGCGAGTTTCGAGGCACGAAATCCTCAACTGATTGGACTTGTTCTTCACGCATCTTGCTCCTCAAGTTAAGCTACTCCTTGGACTTGGTCTTCCACGTTTTATAATCTGCTTCAAAGACTCATTGCCAAGTCAATTACCATGTGGTAAAAAGGTCACACAATTTTCGTTTCTGTCCGTGAAGAGAAGCGAAACAGTTAACAGAATGTTGTCTTGAATGTCAATACATTTGGTCAAACATTTTTTTATTTTAACTTAGCACTGAAAATGATATATTAGGAAAAATATCATGACACTAAACCTAACATTAACATTCTCCCCCTTTTTGTCTTTTTTCACAAAACCTAATCAACCAAGTGTGAGTGACCTATAACAATGATAAACCCACATAGTGCTCCCCCTCAACCTGAAAAGGTATATAACAACAAAGCATATACAATATATATACACACACACACACACACACAGATATATATATATATATATATATATATATATATATATATATATATATATATATATATATATATATACCATACAAATAGGATTAGAAAATTGTTAAGTGAAAATAAGCATCCATGACAGTATTTTCATGTCATCATCCACACAATTTGATAAAACATTTTTACAACCCAAAAGAAATAGAATCTATTGTCTTTAAGCAACATCCAAAACAACTAGATTAAGTAATCCAGTAGTAACACACATCAGTAACAACATCATCTTGGCAGTAACACAGCACGGCAGCAACAACAGTCTTCTCTTCAAGTCAAACAGAAATAGTAGATTCCAGCCTCTTTCTACTCCAGTTGTCTTTCCCTGCCTTCTTCTCCCTGCAACAGTACTAGGTGATCTACGAGCAGTCGCAATATTGCTTGTTTTAGCTTGTTTTTCTTCACCCCCCCCCCCCCAATGTACATCTCCCCCTTTTTAGGAAGAAAGCAAAAATAAGAAATGGTCTCTTGCTTGGACCAGTGCTGCCTTGACTTTATCAACTCCAACAATATGTGAGTTGATTTTAGCAATCTCTTCCACTAGCCAAGCAATTGATAGCACAGACTGCTTTGTACTGATGTTTCCGTGAATGTTAGGAACATTCCTGGCAACATTTTCCCTTTCTATTTCACTGTTCCATGGAAGATCAATGACCCTTCCTTTGCTCTTCAACACTATCTGGTTAACAGTGTATACCTCTGGCTATTCTTTGATCATTGGAGGCTTGAACCCTTGAGTTGTGAGGACTTTGAATATTAAGGTCGGAAAGGGTAGGACCAAGGTGGAGTCTTTTTGTGCCAAATTGACAATTTGTCGAAAGATTGTCTTGCTGAGGTTGACTTTTGACTTTTAAACCTTTCCTATTTTGTACAAGAGAATTGCTTGCTCTGTGGTAACAATTGACTCATTCATTGATGAGAGGCAATTATATGTAGCAATTTTATGCAGAACAACAAACAAAGTTGTTAGCTTAGATGTTGGACATCTTGAAACCTATTTTTCAACACTCCTTCAGTTAGGTAGTTTATCACTTCATCTTATCATTAACAACATCTTTTTCTTCTTTTTCACCAAGTTCATTACTCAAACTCAAACATTGGTTTATCATGGTAGGTGTGAAAACATAAAATTTGTTATAGAGATATACCTTGCCAAATTTATCTGACTTGACATTCTCCATATTAGACACTATATTCGCATAGAACAACTTCACAATTTCATCGATGTATGGACTCTTGTTGTTTACAGATCCTATTAGATTTCTTTCTCTAAAGAAGTCCATTAGACTGTATTCTGTGCATGAGGTTATGTCCACTACTTTTCAGTTCTTATGATTCTATTTTTATACCATGACCAATGTTTAGAATTTGTTTTAGTAAAGAACTTCTCTGAGTAAGCACTTACCTCTGTCTCGGATTCAGATGCATTTTTGTTCGAGAAGGTGGGTGACCTGGTTTCTTCTGCCTCTGGCTGTGATGTTGTGGGAGATGTTGTAACATTTTCGGCAACATCTCGATCATCCTCTGACAAATCTTCACTCACTGCTTTTTGCAAGAGTTCATTCGAGCAATACTTCTTCAAAGGAGTATCATCTGGAATCTCGTCTTCCTCAGTCAACTTTTTCTCAACAGAAGCCGTGGGCTCAGAATGTGAGGGTGATGCTGGGTTTTCAATTGGTTGTTCATCAGAGGGCGTCTTCTCTTCATCATCTTCCGTGGTCCAGCTGAAGTCTGACTCGTTCCAATCACTGTTCGAGACAGTAGGAACATCAGTATCAAATTTCGGCCTTTTAACTGCAGCTTCAGGGTTGAAATTTCTTTCAAAATTGTGGGCTGACCTTCTTGAGGGGAACTTGGATGTGCTTTTCCTTTTTTGTAAAATATTGACATCTGGGAAGCTATCCAAGTCGATTAGATTGTTGTCTTCTCCTGAATAAGCAGTTTCAAGAGGTTCTTTAAAGGTACTTAGTACAATATCTGTGCATTGCGGGAGACTCGTACTTATGGGAGTGTGTTCTGGAATATTGGGTGACATTTCGGCTGACATTGGAGAAATATCCATGGGTGAGAATGGTGAAGAAGATGAAGGGGTTTTAGGGTTTTTGAAACTGGAGTGTGTTGAGGGAAATCCATCAGTTTGATTGATTTAACCCGAGATGATGAGTGCCTTTTCTTTTCTTTTTTTCGGAAAAAACTAGACAAGACTGAATACTAATTAAAGATGAATTTATATACTTGGCAAAATATTTTTGTTTCTAGATTTTAAGAGTTTGTATTGTATTCCAATACTTGTTCCTAAAATTTAGAGATTAAAAGATAGACATCAAGATTTGATTATTAACAAAAAAAAAATAACAAAAGAAGTTGTTCAAAGTTGTACGACACAAAAAATAGGAAAAAAATAACTGAATTTTCAAAAATCAGTTACACACTGCATCCCTATAAATATCATTATCTGAGAATGTCATCAGTAATGTTAGCAACATTTTGAACAACACACGTATCATAATTCCACAAGAACAATTTCATTTCGGCAACAAATCAAGACACATTTCATACATGATTTTATAGGTTCAATCTCCAGACCAATGTAACATTTTCCTATTGAGTCCTAAATTTAATCATAAAACACATACGAAATTCATTTTCGTGTCAAAAACAAGAATACTTATTTAGCATTCTCATAATTTCTTTTAATTAAGCACTTTGATACTCCTATAGTATAAGAACAATATCAATTTCCTAGGGCTTTGTCCAATTTTCACAATTGTTGAGAATTACAAAGGCTTTGCCTCATTTTGATACTCTCTTTTTTATGATATCTAATATCATCGCAGAGAACAGTATCACATTAAAATCATGTTCTTATTTGAAAATCATACATGTATGAGCAAAAATCAGTCATAACAAAATACTAAAAATCAGATTCTGATATTACAAGGGTAAATGTCACCCAAAATATTAGAGACATTTCAGACGACATTCACCCAACAATGCCGAATTCAGAAAGTACAAAGACCAAGAGAGCTTTTCAAACTGGAAAATCTCTCATGATCTAAAGCCTTTGTAAAGATATCAGCTAGTTGATGAAGTGTGTCAACATAATTAATTTGAACTAGCTGTTTTTCAACCAAATCTCTCAAAAAGTGATGTCTAATATCTATATGTTTTGTACGAGAGTGCTGAACTGAATTTTTTGAAATGTTAATGGCACTCATATTATCACAATATAAAACTAAGATATTATTTGAAAAATCATAGTCGTCTAACATGTGCCTTAACCATATTAATTGAGAACAACAACTCTCAGCTGCTACATATTCAGATTCAGCAGTTGAGAGTGAGACACAGTTTTGTTTGAGACTATACCAAAAAACTAAATTATTACTAAGGTAAAAACATCCTCCACTTGTACTCTTTCTGTCCTCCACATTACCAGTCCAGTCCGAGTCACTATATCCTATTAAATTAGGATTAGTGTCTTTGAAATACCAAATTCCCAACTCATATGTGCCGACAACATATCTGATGACACGTTTTATGACATTTAAGTGAGAGATTTTGGAACCGGCTTGGAATCGAGTGCACACACATACACTAAACATTATCAGGACGACTAGCAGTAAGATACAAGAGACTGCCTATCATAGAACGATACAATGTTGGGTCGACATTTTCCCCAACATCATCTTTGCATATAGTCTGTGTTGATCCCATTGGAGTCTTCATATGTTTAGCATTCTCTAATCCAAACTTCTTAACCAAATTCTTGGCATACTTACTCTGGGAGATGAAGATTCCCTCCTCATTTTGTTTTATCTGCAAGCCTAAGAAAAAGGTTAATTCCCCTATCATGCTCATCTCAAATGTTGAGGACATAGCTTCGACAAATGTCTTAAGATGGGACTGTGAAGTCGAACCAAAAACTATGTCATCTACATAGATTTGAGCAATAGCCATATCTACTCCGTGGTGTTTTATAAATAAAGTACAATCAGCTACACCACGTTTGAAACCAAATTCAAGAAGAAACTAAGTTAAACGATCATACCATGCACGTGGAGCTTGTTTTAATACATACAAGACATTTTTCAGCTTGTATACAAATTGTGGATGGTGGGGATCTTCGAATCCTTTAGGTTGTTCAACATACACTTTCTTATCAAGATATCCATTCAAGAAAGCACCTTTGACATCCATTTGATGGAGAGTAATCTTTAAGCAACAAGCTATGACAAGCAACAATCTAATTGACTCAATTCTTACAACAGGAGCGAAGGTTTCATCATAGTCAATTCCTTCAACTTGAGTGTATCCTTGAGCAACTAGTCTAGCCTTATTTCACACAACAGTTCCAGATTCATCTGATTTGTTTTTAAAAATCCATTTAGTTCCAATTACATTAGTATCATCGGGGCGAGGAACTAAATCCCAGACTTCATTTCTGGTGAACTGTTCTAATTCTTCTTGCATGGCTTGTATCCACCAATTATCCTTGAGTGCTTCATTTACATTCTTTGGTTCCAATGTAGATACATAACAAGAATGACTTACCTTATGATATACGGTGGACATGCACGCATATTTCACCATATCTCGATAATTTCGTGGTTCCTTCCTTCTTGTTCTAACACCTTCGAACACATCTCCTATCACTTGTTCTGTAGGATGATTTCTCTTAATCCTGGATGAGGGATCCCTGCGTACTAGGTCATGGAGTTCAGCTTCTGATTCCTCATCTGTACCTGCAGTGTTCTCGATTTCTATTTCAGGTGTTGCTTCGAATGTCGTGACATTTGGGGCAACATTTGGATTTTCAGCATTCTACACATTCTCCACTGTTATTATAACATCATCTACTGGCTTATTTCCTGTAAGATCAGCAAAATCATCAAAGACAATGTTAACAGATTCTTGTACGATTTTGGTTAGAAGATTATACACTCGGAAAACATGGTTATTTTGGGAATAGCCTACAAAGATTCCCTTATCACTTTTAGAGTCAAATTTAGCTAGGTGATCTCTATCATTAAGAACATAACACACACACTCAAACACATGAAAGTAACGCAAATTGGGTTTCTTTCCATTCAAAAGCTCATATGGTGTCATTTTAGTTCCATGCCTAAGATAGACTCTATTCGTGATGTGACTTGCAGTATTTCGAGCCTCTGCCCAAAAGCGTTTTGACAACTTCTTAGAACGCAACATGACTCTTGCCATATCTTGTAAAGTCCTATTTTTCCTCTCTGCTACACCATTTTGCTGTGGCGTTTTGGGAGCAGAAAACTCATGGAAAATACTTTTTTTCTCACAAAATGTAAAGAACTGACTATTCTCAAACTCTTTTCCATGGTCGGACCTAATCCGAAAAATATAGGAATGGTACAGATTTCTTATTCTAGAGTGTAGTACCTTGAACATGCCAAACGTTTGAGACTTTTCCTTTAAAAAGAATATCCAAGAATACCTGGAAAAGCCATCCACAATTACATATGAGTACCTCATGCCTCCTAGGTTGTCTACCTCGATTGGACCCATAAGATCCATGTGCAAAAGCTGAAAGCAGTGAGACGTACCTGAATGTTTTCCATCATTCTGAGCAACATTGTGGGAGACACGAGTTTGCTTACCTTTGAGACAATCTTCACAAACCACTATTTTATTCTTAGGACTTAGTTTAGGGATGTCTCTTACTGCCTCATAAGAAATTAATCTTTCAAGATTGCGGTAATTGACGTGCCTTAATTTTTGATGCCACAAGGTCGTGTCATCGGTCCTAACACTATTGCAAATCTCTTGTTCTCCAACAAGATAGCAATTATCGCTTGTTCTTGTACATGTCATTACACATTGGTTAGCTTCATTAGTAACTGTACAAGCATATTTGTTAAACTTTACCTCTAGATCGTCATCACACAATTGACTTATACTGACTAGATTAGCCATCAAACCGTCAACGTGCAAGACATTTTTCAGTGCTGGAACTCCAGAAACACTTAAGGTTCCTCTTCCTATGATTTTACTTTTTCCTCCACCTCTGTATGTAACATTACCTCTACTTAGAGCCTCATAGTTCTTTAGACACTCTTTTATCCCCGCCATGTGTCGAGAACATCCACTGTCGAAGTCCACGATCCTGAAATGTTAGTCCTCAACGCAGTTATAACTACATTACATCTCACACTCATTCTGAAAATCCAAACTCTCTTTACCTTTTTCCTGTTACCGAAATCTGAAAAGCTGCCTCGAGTGCTGTTTGGAATGTTGGACAGCATTTTCGACGACATTCTGCTCCTGGACTTTTGCAATTTAAAGCAGTAAGGTTTTAAATGACCAGTCTTGTTACAGTGATGGCACACAAAATTCCTCTTTTTTACGAAGCCCACTTTCTCATTTTTGTCAAACAAGTTGGAACATACAATATTAAAAGAGTTCTTGTAACCCAAACCTGCATGTTGTGGTTGACTAACACTTAGAATTTTATCTAGTTTGGAAGTACCGGTGTTGAGCTTTCGGAAGGTTGTTTCGGCTAGATCCAACTTCGCACTGATCTTACCAAATTCAAGATCCTTTTTGGTAAGGGTAACCCCTAGTCGGGTTATTGTGTCTTTCAAACCTGCATTCTCAAGAGTTAAAGATTTTAACTTTGAGTCAAGTTTCTTGGATTCAACAATTAAGTCCTTGCAAAGTTTTTGCAATTCTTTAATTATGTCGTCCTTTGAGTCGACTTGAGTCTCAAAGTTAGATTCACAACTAGAAATAAAATCACTAAAGCAGTTAACATCTGGATAGTTAAAAAATTCATACCGCTTGATGCATCGACTGCAGATGTCATCGCTGATGTTGTCAAAAATGTTGTGACATTCGGAACAACACACAACAATGACATATTCATCATCCGATGATCGCTCAAACAAATGGCACAAGATAGCTTGTGACTCCATGTCTGGATCCTCTTCCTCTTCACCTTCATCATCACTTAGAGAAACCCATAGACTCTTTCCAAATTTTCTTAAAGTGTTTGCACACTCGTTGGCATAATGACCCCATCCCGAGCAAACATGACATTGTATACTTTCGAGCTGCTTGGGATCAAACTTGGTACGGTCTGAGTTGGTCCTCCTAAGTTGATTTCCTTTTTGCGTTGTAGGAAGGGTTTTAGTGAATTTTGGATTGAAGCCTTGGCTTTGGTGCTCTTTGGGTTTAGATTTATTTTTATCCTCGTTGAACCTCTTTAACATCGTATTGAATTTTCGAGTAAGAAGGGCAACATTAGCACCATTACCGATTTCTTCAAAACTTTCATCCTCTTCATTGACTTGCATCTCTAAGGATTTTGCTTTGAAGTGCTACATCTTTGCTTTTATACAATGTCCTTTGGTTTTCCATATTCATCTCATATGTTTTGAGAATGCTCATTAACGTATGGAGGTCCATTGTAGCAAGGTTGTGGGCTTCTTCAATCACACATATCTTAATATTGAACTTTTCAGGAAGGGAACGAAGTGTCTTTTCTACAAGTTGATTGTTGTTCATTGGAGAGTCAAGAACTTGACATTCATTAGAAATATCGATCAACTTTTCAAAATAAGTTTTTATATCCCCCGTCTCTTCCATCCTTAAACGTTCATATTTACTCATGAGCATACAGAGCTTCGTTTGTTGAACACTTGAGCTACCTTCACAATGAGTTTGTAGATTAACTCAAGCTTCCTTGGCTGTAGAGCAATTTTGGATAAGTTTGAACATATAAAGATCTACCCATCCAAAAATAGCATTTAGAGTCTTTTCATTGAAGCCTGCACTATTGGTTTCTTCCACACTCCATTCGGCCTCAGGCTTAGGTAGTATGTCGTATTTCTCGTCCGGTGGGAGCATAGGAACAGTATATCCATTTGTAATTGATCTCCATGCTCTCACATAAATGGATTTGATATGAGAACGTAGACGAATTTTCCAATAAGGATAATTTGATCAATCTAATATAGGAAGTCTACCAATATTTGGATTAGTCTGATCCATAGTAAAAGTAAAAAGACCTTAGCACTTATTATGTTAAGTGTCGGCTCTGATACCACTTGTTGGGTCCCGAGGGTTAATACTATGGAATAAATAAAATAAAACAGCAAAATAGAACTGAAACGTATGCAGAACACAGTTTCAAATGTCAGCTGAAATGTCGTCTGACATAAGTAATGACATTTGGATAAAAACAGAAAAAACCTTTGAATGAGTTAAAGTGCAGCGGAAATAAATAAAGAACACAAAGATTAATTTTTATAGGTTATATATTAATAGAACCCATGATGGTCAATGACCAAATGTATTGTGTATATATATATATATATATATATATATATATATATATATATATATATACAATTGATTATATTCCTTCTCTTACAAGATTTATAAAATAATACAAAGGAATAAAAATGTTAAGTCGTAGATGACTTATGCCTGGAAAATCTATCTAAATAGAAGTGAACAACATCTCATTACAATTGCTTCAATGAAAGAACAAATCTAGAATCTAAGGAGCAATTATAATGTCGGACAGAATGTCGTCACAAATACAGGCAACACAACGATCCAGTCTACTTGATCGATATATGTGGAGATAGCTCTATATCTTTTACTCTTGAAATTCTGGATATTGATTCACTCTTCTGCACTCTCTATTTATAGTAGAGAGTCCTTCTTGAAAAACTCATCAATTAGTTGTAGAAGTTGAGGAAAAACTGGTCACGTATGGCAGTAACTTGAGGCACGAAATCCTCACCTGATTGGACTTGTTCTTCACGAATCTTGCTCCTCAAGTTAAGCTACTCCTTGGACTTGGTCTTCCACGTTTTACAATCTGCTTCAAAGACTCCTTGCCAAGTCAATTACCATGTGGTAAAAAGGTCACACAATTTTCGTTTCTGTTCGTGAAGAGAGGCGAAACAGTTAACAGAATGTTGTCCCGAATGTCAAAACATTTGGTCCAACATTTTTTTATTTTAACTTAGCACTGAAAATGATATGTTAGGAAAAATATCATGACACAAAACAGTTCATTTACACCTTTGAATTACACATTGTTTCAATTGAGCATCTGAACACATGATAAAGTGTTTTTATTAGACGTTGTCAGTTCATTTTGGGGTTTTTTGTGCATGTTCTCAAATTCTCATTACGTTGATAAGTTAATCACTTAAAATATGTCACATCCTTTAATTATATGCATTATTAGCCTCGATAAATCGTAAAACCTAAGTGTCACGCCCTTTTTCGACCGCGACATTTTTTTAAATAAAAATGGCTCCTGCTCAAATAAAAGGTTAGACGATAAAATGCTAAAAATGCTTAAAATATTAAAAGTGCTTAAAAGTGCTAAAAGTGCAAAAGAGGTGCTAGAAATTGCTAAGGTGCTAGAATGCTAAAAATGCTAAAGAGGGTTCGCGGAGTCGCCACCTAATTAATTGGGTGAATTAGGACACCTAAATGTTTAACTAGTTTAAAGTGAAACATTAACTCCATTTTAATGGTCTGCTAAACTTAATGAGATTCTGGGTAAGGGTTCTTTATTAATCTAGAGGGAAGGGGTTAGGCACCCTCTAAGATCCGCTAACTTGCGGTTGTCCTGTCAAACCTAGGGTTAATTATTATGTTAGAAAAATGCATGTTTTAGAAAATATTTAAAAGAAAGTATTTAAAACATGCAAGATGTATTTTGACCAAAAGAAAATGTAAGATTTTGTTTCAATATATATAAAGTTAGTTTTGATGGAAAACATGCATTCATAAGGTATTTATATGAATTTATTCGATTGTATAGCATAACATAGAAGTAGTAATGCAAAATCAATTATGGCAAAATATGCATTATAAAATAATCATAGCATGCAAAGTGTCTATTTAGTAAGCAAAAATAGTTTTCATATATGAATGATAATGAATTTTGAAAATGGGTTAGGAATTTGATCACAAATAATATCCTAGCTACATGATTGATTATGCAAGTGAAGATTATTGAGTGGTTTATTATAAATGTTAAACAATGTATGGCGTGCCTAAAGTAATTAACTTAAGGGAAGAAAAATTAAATTAATTTCTACTTATGGATTCAAGGTTTAACTATTATAAGTGCTAATTAATTAGTATAGCGTTAGACAATTAATTACAATAAATAAACGGGGCGGGGTAGGAAATAAAAGAAGATGACTCGACGTAAATGGCGATGTCATTCGCCGGTGGCTTGAAATTTTCGAGACGGAGATGAAGATGCACATAGATGTAGGTCATCGTTTGTTGTAACTCATGAGGAGTCTCGCAATGAGACTCTTCGTTTAGCTCCGATGCGTGCCATGTAAAAGAAAAGAAGATAAGGATTAGTATGTGTCCAAATCTTTATCGGATTACAAATAGACAAGCTTTTCATATAAACTCGAACATGGATATAAGATAATTACTATTTAATAATATCTGTTTTCAAAAAATCAGCCGATTCAATAGAAGTTCAAACCCACATTAGGCTCGGGATGCAGACAACAGCAAGCAGAAGTAAAAGAGAGAAGAAACAGACCCATTTATTCCTGATTTTCAGGTATTGAAAGGAAGAATATATAGATCAACACACGCACCAGCACATATTTCAGCAAGTACACAGAGATGTCCAAGTGGGCACACATAGAAATAAGATACACACCAAACATTGTTTAAGTTGGCATACCCTTTTATATTGATAGACATGATGCAGTTTAATGTTCAAACCAGGTACACATTAGGGCATTTAATATGAGTCTCAGGGCATATCAAACCTGGATTATCACGCGATCGATCCACATACACACTAGACGAACAGACATCCAATATTATAAGACACACAAATTCAACTTTAAAGCCTTGCTTTTAATTCCATATTCAACTGGGTGTTTTAGCGCGCTAACAGATTCAGCATAGACATGTATATGGTATATCGTAGGCATAAAACAAGAACAGTAGGTTGAGCTTTCTCCTACTACTATAGACACATGTTTAGCATTATGACCCTCGAGTAGATAGATGCTCAACTAGTAGACGAGCACCTCAACCCAGGCAAGGTATACTTGTTTTTCACAGCGTAACGAGTTCGGGGATCAATATGATGCCAGTAAGGGATATTTTCATGCACAAGTAAGCGACCTACTGATACAGCAACTAACTGAACATAATAATATAAGCACGATTAAATAGATCCCTAAACTAACATGAAAAACATTTTGTAAGCATTAATAATCAAATAAACAGGTTGACCAGGCAGTTAAAAAATAGAAAACATAAATCTAATCAATAATTTAGAGCAAAAAATACCTAGGTTAATTAAACCAGACATCATATTCATGCATCGATGGACATAATAATATAAGCACCGAACCAACAAAGACATGTTTAATCATAAAAAAAGAAAGAATACAAAATGGATGAGAAGAATTCGGTTTTACTTCTCCGGCAGACCGGGCGATGTATCAAGTCGTCGGTCCACTCGACGGGTTTTGGGTTTACGATGCGAAAAGGGCGAGATTTGTTTGCTGATTTCTGGGCTAGAATTGAAAAAAAAGGGATTCGAACCTCTTATTCTTGCGATGCTAGTTGTTTAGGTGCTGAGCCCCTAACTCCCGATGTTCCGCTCACTGCGCTATGTCGTATTGAGCTCTTCGAATAAGCTCTACTGTGCTCTTCCAATTGAACTCTGCTCTACTGTAAAAAAAAAACGATTGCCCACCCCCTCTTCTACCCTGCTGTCCTCTGCCTATAAATACCTATTGCATGTCATTATATAGCCTAACCCTAGGTTCTAATACTGGTAAGCAATTAGGGTTGAGATTGCTAATATTGGTGCTGATTCGTGTGATTTGTTGACGAGATTTGGGTAGATTCGGTTGATAATTGGGTGCTGGTTTATGGTAAGGAATCATTGGAGACGTGTGTGCAGGTAAAGGGAAAGGAAAGTCGCCGGATTCTCAGGCGAGAATCTCGGCGACTGTGAGGTGCTTTGCGGCGATTGAAACTTAGGTTTAGGTTTGTTTTCGTTGTGAGGAAAAGACGATGTGTGTTTTTTTTGAGGAAAAGTGATGGGTGAATTAAATGCAGGTGATAAAGGGAAAGGGCGTTGGGGTGTTGGGCTGACGGGTTTGGGCCAGGGCGAATCGGGTATTGGGCTGGTAGAGTTTTGGTATTAAATTAGGGGTATTAGTTTTAGGTTAGTTTTTTAATTAGACTTTTGATTAGTTAACTAGTAGTAATTTAAATTAACAAATGTGATTAAGTTATTTAGGTGCTCCATTAATCTAATTGTTATCAAAAATAAATGCGGGCGTGCTATTTAATTAATGTTTAATACTTTATAATGTGATGTCGTTATTAAGACTTATTAAATAAAATTAGGACTTCTTAATTCTTTTATGAATGCTATTATTAAAACGCGGGTGTTAGATTATTATTTATGTATTTATGCTTGTATTAATGTTTTATCGCTGCATTTTATTATAAAAATCACAAAAAGTCAATTTGCAAAAATTAGTGTAATTTTATAGTTAATGACTGGACGGGAGGGTCAAAATTGGGTGTCAACAGTTGTCCCTCTTTGTATGGAGATGATGGAAGAATCTTCGGACAAAGACGTTGACTCATAGCCAATTTTGTCTCGATCCTCAGAATTGAAAGGTTGGGCAATTAGGCAAGGGTGATGCAAAAAATTAAAATTGTCCCAGTGTCGAGTTATGGCGACACTGGGCTACCATGGTCAAAATACCAAAGCGGGCTAATGCGGACTCAAAAATTGTCCCAGTGTCGAGTTATGACGACACTGGGCTACCATGGTCAAAACACCAAGGCGGGCTAACGCGGACTCAAAATTTGTCCTAGTGTCGAGTTATGACGACACTGGGCTGTGATGCTAAAAGAAAATAAGAATAACTGGCTTGAACCTAGGGGTGTACTGAATTCTGAGCTTATGGTCTTTGGGTTTTATGGAGATGTGGAGCAGTGGACTGACGCTGAGGCGCTACGCCATTTGTTGGGAAGGTTGGCTGACAAATTGCCCGTCATTGTAAGAGAAAATCCACGTTGTGCTCCATCTTTTGCGCCTCCCGAGATTGAAGCTAAGATAGAAGCATTAGTGCATAACTGTCAAAACAAAACAATGTAAGAATGTGAATTTTGTGTTGTGGTTGTAGTCAAATGAAATGGTGTGATGATACGCCGTCTTGTATAGGCGAGATGTAGATGACGCCTTGTATGGGCGGAATCGTCTTGTATGGACGAAAAATGCAAATGTTCGCCGTTGTATAGACGAGATGCAAATGACGCCTTGTATGGGCGCTGTCGTCGTTGTATAGACGAAATGCAAATGACGCCTCCTAAGGTTTAGATAAAAAATATTCTATATGTGGAGTTGTGTCGTAATTCATGCGTAATCAAAACTAGATGAAATAATTAAAGTGTAAATGATGTACTTGTGGTTTTTGCAAGATGTATTTGATGTAGACTTGTTGCGGTTTGACTTTGTGGCGAATCATTTGTATTGGAATGTTGCTATTGGCGTCGTTTCGGACTTGGCGTCGTTTTGGACTTGTCGTCGTTTTGGACTTGTTGTGTTGATGGCGTCGTTGTGTTCTTCTTTGCCACGCAGTAGACTAAAGCTCAAGAAAGGGTTAGTGCATAACTGCTAAGACAGAATAATAAAGCACGAATGAGAAAAATGCAATTTTGAGAACAGAGAAAATCGTCCCTGCGTAGATGTGATATGTTGATGATGGCGTCGTTTTCGGACTTGACGTCGTTTTCGGACTTGGCGTCGTTTCGGACTTGGCGTCGTTTTGGACTTGGCGTCGTTTTCGGATTTGTCGTCGTTTTCGGATTTGTCGTCGTTTTCGGACTCGGAGTCGTTTTCGGACTCGACGTCGTTTTCGGACTGGGCGTCGTTTTCGGACGTGGCGTCGTTTTCGGACGTGGCGTCATTTTCGGACTTAGCGTCGTTTTCAGACGTGTCGTTTTCGGACGTGGCGTCGTTTTCGGACGTGGAGTCGTTTTTGGACTTGGGCGTCGTTTTCGGACGTGGCGTCGTTTTCGGACGTGGCGTCGTTTTCGGACTCGGAGTCGTTTTCGGACTCGACGTCGTTTTCGGACGTGGAGTCGTTTTCGGACTCGACGTCGTTTTCGGACGCGGCGTCGTTTTCGGACGCGGAGTCGTTTTCGGACTCGGAGTCGTTTTCGGACTCGACGTCGTTTTCGGACGTGGCGTCGTTTTCGGACGTGTTGCTGATGCTCCTGTATAATAAATGCTCCTGCAAGCTAAGCTTGAGAAAAATTAGTGTATAACTGGTAAAACAAGATGATAAATATATGAGAAATGCAATTATGTGAATAAGGATGTATTCCCTGTATGATATGTGGGGTGTTGTGAATGCTGAGATGTTGTCCATGCTAGATGCTGCCACTGACGAATTGCCATGATGCCTTTGTTGTGATGCATTTGTGAACCATATGGATTGTCATGATGTCTTTGTTGTGCGTTTGTGCATTTGCATGAGTTCTGATTGACTCTAGGCACGGTGATGTGCTATAATTTGTTGCGGGATTTGAACTCTGATTGTTGATGTCTGTCTGCTTCTGATGCTTCTGAAGAATTTTGTTATATTTTCTGCTTCTACTAGTATGAAGAACTTTGTTGTACCTTCTGCTAATATGAAGGACCTGCGCTCAAAGAAAAATTTGTGAGTTTTGGGGGGGCGGTTGATTCGCGTTGACTTTATAGTTTTGACTCTTGATGTCGGACGTCTGCCTTGTTTGGGACTCATAACCCCTGCCTGGTTTCCTACCTTGTCCCAGTTTTGAATATGCAAAGGGCATTTAGCCTAAAAGTGGGTTTCCATGGGGTTGCTTGTGTGTTTTCGTTATTTTCAAAACAAAGGGAAAGTTTCCTAATGGTGTGACCGAAGCCGATTTAGGCCGCCTACGTATCCCCATGAGGGAATCAGGTCATGACGTAGTTCATTACAAGCGAATATTGGGTAAAATTCTAAAGGTGGGACCGAGGCCGATGTGGCCGCCTACGTATCACTTGAGGAATCAGTGTGCGTAGTTCCAATTTATTACATATGAAGGGCAAAATATATTAAACTAACTATTTTAGGACTCGGCGGGCCAAGCAGGCATGAGTCCACTTCTTCGCTTTTTGTCTTGGAGGCGGGGTCTTGGCGGGATCATCTGATCACATTGTATTTATGTTTCCTTTTCAAAGAAGCGGACTTTAGAGCCCTTCCACGCAGTTTTGTATCTTCTTCTTTTGATTTCTGCGAAGTGCATGTTTTGATGAATGGCGATTCAGTCTGTGGGCTCTAGCCGAGCATTCTCTTCCTTTGGAGATTGATTGATGATTCAACGATCCGCTTCCAAACTGCTTTGTTCAACAATCATATTCACATAAGCATCATCGTGTGCCGTAAGTGGTTGTTGTTTATATTGAGGAACTTCTTTAAGTTGGATGACTCCATCTTTGATCAATTCCTCGATTTTGTCTTTGAGGTATAACAATTTTTCGGTGTCGTGTCCTGCCGGAGTGGTATGCCTGATGTTTAGTTTTATCGTGCCTCGGAGGTAGGCCCGGGTATTTAGGAATGGGTGGAGTATTCACGCGGCTTTGAACTTCATACACTTGGGCTATGGGTTCTTTAAAGGTGTATAGGTTTTTGTTGGTTTTCTTTCGGCATCTATGCGGGGTTTGGGTCCGTGATTGTGGTGAGTATTTTGGATATGCTGGTTGGGTATGGTAAACAGGATATGGGGGGGCGTAGTGCTGATAATGTGGATTTTGAGTGTTTTGGTTATAGTAAGGAGGCGGTGGATTGTGATACACCGGATGTTGTTACGCCTATGCTCAGAATGACCATGATAGAGGTGATGATCTCTTCTCCTCGTGAGGTACCTCACATGGAATCATTGCATTGCCACGCTAGTTGCTTGTAGTATCGAGTTTGTAATTGCTGTCTTAATGCCTTCTTCCACGAAGTCGCCCATTCTTATGACTTCCGCAAAACTTCGCCCAATTACACTGATCATCCTTTCATAATATGTCGCGTCTTTCAACGATCGCCACGAACAAAGTGGTCATTTCGCTCTGCCGTTGGAGAATGGACCTTCATTCGACCGCCACCTCGGGCGTATTCACGAAAGTTTCGTGGATTTCTTTTCAAGCTTCATAAGATAAAATCATCCCAAGAGCGATGTCGATGTTGAATCTAAATCTATCCATGAAATCTTGTGCCATGGCATTCCAACTATCCCATTTTCGAGGTCTTGGCATGTGTACGATCCAGCGCCTGCGGTTAGACTCCTGATGAATAGCTTCATGATGATTGCTTGATTTTTACCAACTCCAATCAATTTATCGCAATATGACCTTAGATGAGCTCGAGGATTCCCCTTTTCCATCGAACATGTCAAATTTGGGCACCTTGTACCCCACAGGTAATTCAACGTCGAGTGCGTGCATAAGTTTTCATATTCTAAACCTTCCCCTTTGTTCATTTGAATGTTTTGAATGCCTCTTTCAAGCTCTGATTTCTTTTGCCACATTTTCATCACTAGCTCGAGTTTGCCGCTCAGCCACTTGTATTGATCTGTCTCTTGAGAGGATGCATGCATAATAAATGGTTGGCTTTCGGTCGGATGTGCTAATCCCCCATATTGTTTGTGTGTCATCTGCTCGTATTGGGTGGCTTGGCAATTTGGGTTGAGTGGGGAGATATAAGTAGGTGGAGGTTGAGATGTGTATATAGTGAACGGATCATTTTGGAGGTCGGTTTGCAAATTGACCGGGCGAGTGACATTTTGGTGTGAGCTGGTATGTTGCGGCCTCTGCGGGGAGCTTTGGGGAAGTGGAGGCTCAAGGGCTTGTGACACGATTGCAGTTGTCCCACTGCAGGAGTGGTGCATTCAAGCTAATAGACAGGTTTGTGATGTTTCGGAGCCTTTCTATTTCGGCTTGCATGATTTCCATTTGCTGCAATAGTTTGGCGAGGTGTTGATCATTGTTGTTTCTCCTTTCTAACGCCTCTGCATCCTCTACAGGAACGGGGACGAGTCCTAAGTTGTTTCGTTCCGGTGCCTCTGGATTAGTCATTTATTGGATGATTGTGCTTCTACCAGTCAACGCGAATCAACCTTTTGGGGATAAGCTAGGCAAAAATAATCCTTTAACAAATGAAGCAAACCAAGTTAGTATAATATGCAAAAAGTTGCAGGCAATATATACTAATAAGCAAATTGCAAATCAAGTGCGTGTTCTAACATGTTTGGGACCTCTTTATGCCAGAGGTAGGCCTAAACGTCAGATATGCGAGGTTATGATGGATTTGTCCAAACCGCCCAACTGTAATGCTTTTGTTGGAAATGGCGACCAAATGACGGTGCACTTTTCCCAATTTTGGCATGTCATGATTAGGTTTGGATTTGTCTATCATTGTCATGCTACACATAGTATGCTGGTTGGTCGTTGGGTTGAGAAACCCGTTGACAAGTTTGGTGTTTTCTTAATTGTGGTGTCGATGCCAAGGACCGACCCACCTAAGGTAAATGCATGCATGCTCTAAAATAAGGGTGGTATAGCTCTATCTTAAGTTTCTAAGATTTGGCTTTTCTAGACGCAAGGTTCCCGAGCGGACAACTCGAGTGAGAAGGCTACGCGGCTGATCAGACGAACCGATCTAACTCCGCGCAGGCGCCAACTCTCCTAAAATTTGGATATTTTTGAAAGAAATGTGCGGGTGCGCGAAGCACACCAGCGCGTGAATGTGTGATAGTGTGAATTTTCCAGAATGGAAGAAATATGAGCGGAATGCCAATTTAAGGAAAGCAGTAAAGCAGGTAGCAATTAAAATAAATAAAACAAAAATATAGCACAACCAATAAAATGCAAAATAATGCCGAATAATAACCCTAGGTCTGTTGTGGTTAAAAACCTAAAAATCCCCAGCAGAGTCGCCATTCTGTCACGCCTTTTTTCGACCGCGACATTTTTTTAAATAAAAATGGCTCCTGCTCAAATAAAAGGTTAGACGATAAAATGCTAAAAATGCTTAAAATATTAAAAGTGCTTAAAGTGCTAAAAGTGCAAAAGAGGTGCTAGAAATTGCTAAGGTGCTAGAATGCTAAAAATGCTAAAGAAGGTTCGCGGAGTCGCCACCTAATTAATTGGGTGAATTAGGACACCTAAATGTTTAACTAGTTTAAAGTGAAACATTAACTCCATTTTAATGGTCTGCTAAACTTAATGAGATTCTGGGTAAGGGTTCTTTATTAATCTAGAGGGAAGGGGTTAGGCACCCTCTAAGATCCGCTAACTTGCGGTTGTCCTGCCAAACCTAGGGTTAATTATTATGTTAGAGAAATGCATGTTTTAGAAAATATTTAAAAGAAAGTATTTAAAACATGCAAGATGTATTTTGACCAAAAGAAAATGTAAGATTTTGTTTCAATATATATAAAGTTAGTTTTGATGGAAAACATGCATTCATAAGGTATTTATATGAATTTATTCGATTGTATAGCATAACATAGAAGTAGTAATGCAAAATCAATTATGGCAAAATATGCATTATAAAATAATCATAGCATGCAAAGTGTCTATTTAGTAAGCAAAAATAGTTTTCATATATGAATGATAATGAATTTTGAAAATGGGTTAGGAATTTGATCACAAATAATATCCTAGCTACATGATTGATTATGCAAGTGAAGATTATTGAGTGGTTTATTATAAATGTTAAACAATGTATGGCGTGCCTAAAGTAATTAACTTAAGGGAAGCAAAATTAAATTAATTTCTACTTATGGATTCAAGGTTTAACTATTATAAGTGCTAATTAATTAGTATAGCGTTAGACAATTAATTACAATAAATAAACGGGGCGGGGTAGGAAATAAAAGAAGATGACTCGACGGAAATGGCGATGTCATTCGCCGGTGGCTTGGAATTTTCGAGACGGAGATGAAGATGCACATAGATGTAGGTCATCGTTTGTTGTAACTCATGAGGAGTCTCGCAATGAGACTCTTCGTTTAGCTCCGATGTGTGCCATGTAAAAGAAAAGAAGATAAGGATTAGTATGTGTCCAAATCTTTATCGGATTACAAATAGACAAGCTTTTCATATAAACTCGAACATGGATATAAGATAATTACTATTTAATAATATCAGTTTTCAAAAAATCACCATTGATAGAAGTTCAACCCCACATTAGGCTCGGGATGCAGACAACAGCAAGCAGAAGTAAAAGAGAGAAGAAACAGACCCATTTATTCCTGATTTTCAGGTATTAAAAGGAAGAATATATAGATCAACACACGCACCAACACATATTTCAGCAAGTACACAGAGATGTCCAAGTGGGCACACATAGAAATAAGATACACACCAAACATTGTTTAAGTTGGCATACCCTTTTATATTGATAGACATGATGCAGTTTAATGTTCAAACCAGGTACACATTAGGGCATTTAATATGAGTCTCAGGGCATATCAAACCTGGATTATCACGCGATCGATCCACATACACACTAGACGAACAGACATCAAATATTATAAGACACACAAATTCAACTTTAAAGCCTTGCTTTTAATTCCATATTCAACTGGGTGTTTTAGCGCTATGATTCAAGGCGTAGACGTGTATATGGTATATCGTGGCATAAAACAAAGCGATGGGTTGAGCTTTCTCCTACTACTATAGACACATGTTTAGCATTATGACCCTCGAGTAGATAGATGCTCAACTAGTAGACGAGCACCTCAACCCAGGCAAGGTATACTTGTTTTTCACAAGCGTAACAGGTTCGGGGATCAATATGATGCCAGTAAGGGATATTTTCATGCACAAGTAAGCGACCTACTGATACAGCAACTAACTGAACATAATAATATAAGCACGATTAAATAGATCCCTAAACTAACATGAAAAGCATTTTGTAAGCATTAATAATCAAATAAACAGGTTGACCAGGCAGTTAAACAATAGAAAACATAAATCTAATCAATAATTTAGAGCAAAAAATACCTAGGTTAATTAAACCAGACATCATATTCATGCATCGATGGACATAATAATATAAGCACACTGAACCAACAGCACATGTTTAATCATAAAAAAAAAGACACACAGCAATACAAAATGGACTGAGAAGAATTCGGTTTTACCTTCTCCGGGCAGCGAACCGGGGCAGCGTATCAAGTCGTCGGTCCACTCGACGGGTTTTGGGTTTACGATGCGAAAAGGGCGAGATTTGTTTGCTGATTTCTGGGCTAGAATTGAAAAAAAAGGGATTCGAACCTCTTATTCTTGCGATGCTAGTTGTTTAGGTGCTGAGCCCCTAACTCCCGATGTTCCGCTCACTGCGCTATGTCGTATTGAGCTCTTCGAATAAGCTCTACTGTGCTCTTCCAATTGAACTCTGCTCTACTGTAAAAAAAAAAACGATTGCCCACCCCCTCTTCTACCCTGCTGTCCTCTGCCTATAAATACCTATTGCATGTCGTTATATAGCCTAACCCTAGGTTCTAATACTGGTAAGCAATTAGGGTTGAGAATGCTAATATTGGTGCTGATTCGTGTGATTTGTTGACGAGATTTGGGTAGATTCGGTTGATAATTGGGTGCTGGTTTATGGTAAGGAATCATTGGAGACGTGTGTGCAGGTAAAGGGAAAGGAAAGTCGCCGGATTCTCAGGCGAGAATCTCGGCGACTGTGAGGTGCTTTGCGGCGATTGAAACTTAGGTTTAGGTTTGTTTTCGTTGTGAGGAAAAGCCGATGGGTGTTTTTAAAGTGAGGAAAAGTGATGGTGGTCGTCAGGGTGATAAAGGAAAAGCGTTGGGGTGTTGGTGTGGGTTTGGGCGAATCGGGTATTGGGCTGGTAGAGTTTTGGTATTAAATTAGGGGTATTAGTTTTAGGTTAGTTTTTTAATTAGACTTTGGATTAGTTAACTAGTAGTAATTTAAATTAACAAATGTGATTAAGTTATTTAGGTGCTCCATTAATCTAATTGTTATCAAAAATAAATGCGGGCGTGCTATTTAATTAATGCTTAATACTTTATAATGTGATGTCGTTATTAAGACTTATTAAATAAAATTAGGACTTCTTAATTCTTTTATGAATGCTATTATTAAAACGCGGGTGTTAGATTATTATTTATGTATTTATGCTTGTATTAATGTTTTATCGCTGCATTTTATTATAAAAATCACAAAAAGTCAATTTGCAAAAATTAGTGTAATTTTATAGTTAATGACTGGACGGGAGGGTCAAAATTGGGTGTCAACACTAAGCATATTCTAATTAAAACCGATGTGGATGACATACTTTATGTGATTAACGTAACTATCTAATAAACATGTGAGGATACGCACAATTTTTTTTCTAAAATTTGAATGAAAAGTGTTTAGTATTGTATCAAGCCTATTTTGTTGGACATGTTAAAGTAGTAATGGAGTGTATCATTTTCTAAAAGTTAGACTAAATTCTAAAGACATATTGTCCCAATTCAAAATCATGGGTCAATAAAGTTAGAATGGTTACCTGGATTTGAATTGAATCCAACCATATGTTCAGGCAATTAAGATGAGGTCTACAAAATGAATCCACCGAAGCCTAAAGGTCCCATTCCCAAGATCCATCTTAGTAGGCTTTTGGATAATATATGCTTGAAATAAAAAAGAAGTTTGAAGTTGAATTTAAAAATAAGTTTTGAAAATTGTTCTATATATATTTAAAATTTAAAAGAATGTTTCAACAGCATCACAAGAAACTCATATATTTTTTCAGGAAGAAACTCATATATTTTTTAGGATTATGCTACCTTAACTCTCAATTTAAGAAAAATGAAAAATGAGTATTAATAAATACTTATAATATTCAAACATTTGCTAATAATATTATTTTAGTTCACGATTATTTTGTGATCACACTCAAAATTAGAGTTCACATAGAGTGTTTGGTACGGAGAAAAATGTTTTCTAATTTTCTTATATTTGTTAGGTTAAAATATTTTGAAAAAGATTGCTCAAGAAAAATAAGTTCCCTGAAAATGAGAAAAATGACTTCCTAAATAAAAGTACGGAAAACAAGTTTTTGATATTTCAAGTTTATTGTCCTCTTGTCACCCACCCAACGCCTATTAGGGTTTGCCTGAAATTTTCTACCTTATTTGAATTTTATCATAATTGTGTTTAATTTCAAAAATGATTTCTTGGTGGAATATGTTTTCTTTGGAGAAAAAACATCTACCATAGTTATTCTTTTTGATGGGGGAGTTTTGAATTTCTATAAATAGAAGCTCTTTTCTTTTTATACGCAAGTACGCAACACAATAACATCTATGTTGGTAAACTGGGCTGCAGGCTATGAGCATGCAACAACAACAGACCTACACATTTTCCTTCTTTAGTTATTGGGTAGTTAATATCTTGTTAGGCAGTTAAATCTCTTTCTCTTAGTAGAGCTTTATTTCAGTTGTATAAATAAGCTGTATTAGTGCAATACACGTTTTATCATAAAATGTAACCTGCAAAGCTTTCACAAGTTTTCTGTCACGCCCGTTTTTGATCTCGGAGTCTGAACGGTATCCGCAACGTTGCTCTTTGGTGCGGTTCCCTGGATGGAGCAATAATGCTGATTTTTGAGGAGTCGCCACCTAATTAGTTAAGTGAATTAGGACACTTGATTTATTGCAATAAAAATACTGCAATTAATCTCCATTTAATAGTCTGCGAAATTAATGAGATTCTGAATCAGGATTCTTTATTATCTTAAAGGGAAGGGGTTAGGCATCCTTTAAGATCCGCTAACTTGCGGTTATTCGTTCAAACCTAGGTTAATTATTTATTGTCATTTTTTATTCTACGTATTCTAAGCATTTTTCATAATTTATAATTAAAATAAAACGCAATACAAAATAATAAAAACTAAAATTAAATGCGATAAAAAATAAAACTCCGGGACATCTTTTAGCCTTTTTTAGGCCTTCTGCACAAGATGATCTCCGGGTACCTGCATAAACACTTAGTAAAAGTGTTAGTACTAGAATAAATAATTTTAAAGCAATGACAGTAATTTAATAAGTAAAGCCAAAAAATAAATAAATCCGTCTTTTGCACAGAGGAGGCCTTGGAAATCAGACGGAGATTCCTTCATCGGCCATATTGTTAAAAGCAATAAAATAAATAAAACCTTCAGATCCGCGCCAAAAAAGTAATAGTTTTAAACACGGAGGGCTCAGATATATATAAAAATAAAGTGGGGCATCCTAAACAAGTGCGGCTACGAGAATTCGCCCTGCCAGCGCATGTTGGTTATCCTGTGTAAGTAGAAGAAATCATCAACGCCCAGAAAACTTCATTTATTTTATTTTCCGTCTTTGCAACTGTGGAGGCCTCAAAAATCGACGGATAACTTTTTCATTGGCCATGTGTAGTATCACGTTCAAATCAGTAAAATATAGTGTATCTGTTCAAATCAGTGACATTTTTCACAAGTATAACAATCTGTCCAATTCAGTTTAGTAAAAAAAAAATGAAAGGGCAAAATTTTCCAAAAATCATTGCGGGACAAACAAACAGTAGCTAAGCCACAACATCATAACGAACAAAATCAGTCCGCGAAACAGTGGAAGCAACAACAATATAGTTCACCAGAAAATCTCATAACGTTGCCAGAGTTTTATAGAACTCCGATCAGTTACCCAAAAAAAATCAGAAATTAAATTTGTCCTACAACCAAAAAACAACCAAAAAACAACCAAAAAACGCCGAAAATCGTGCCAACAGAGTCACCGGAGTTTTAAACTCCGGCGGGGTACAAAATCAAAAATCAGTCCAATAGCCGAAAACAACAGAAAAAATAAACCAGTCCACAAACAACAAATATACCAACAAAAATAAAAGCCGAACAAAGGGTCACCGGAGTTTTAGAACTCCGATTTAAAAAAGGAAAATCAGTCCACAACAAAACAGAGAAATAAACAGTAGCCTCACCGGAGCTAAGGCTCCGGCCAGATAAAACAAAAAATGAAAAAATCAGTTCCCACAACCAACAACACACTGCGGAATCAGCAACGTCTCGCGATCGCGTGATCGCTCTGCGGCGTAAACGATGCAGCAAAAGAAAAGGTTACAGGGCGAGGGTCGACGGGAACAGTGGGAAACGGTGATGGTGGTGCACTGATTTCGCCGGTGCTGGGCGAGTGGTGGTGGTTCGACAGTGGGTTCGCCGAATGGGGGGTCGATGGTGTGTGTGCGTGTATGCTGTGTATAGAAAGAGAGAGAGTGTTGCGGCTCCAGGGCGTTTAAAGGGGGTTCGCCGGAGCTTGGAGCTCCGGCGAAGGGTGGCGGCGGCGAAGGGAAAGGCAAGGAGAGGGGGTGAGGGAGAGGGGTGAGCTGATGTTGGGTTGCGGCTGCCCTGATTTTTGTTGGGCTTCCCCCCCTCCTTTTAATAAAGGGGGTAACCTTTATTATATAGGGTAGGTTTTTAGGGTTTGGTATTTGGAGGGGGGGGGGGGGGAATGAAAAGTGGTATTTCACTTTAGGGGGGGGAAATAAAAGAGGGTTGGATTAAAATAAAAAATAAAAAGGGTGTTGGATTGGACTGATCCGAATTGTATCTCGCATTGGACTGGGGGAATGAAAAGTGGTATTTGACTTTACGGGGGGAAATAAAAGAGGGTTGGATTAAAATAAAAAATAAAAAGGGTGTTGGATTGGACTGATCCGAATTGTATCTCGCACTGGACTGGTTTGACAAAATGCAAAGCGGGTTAATTATTTAAAAGAAAATTATTTAAAAAGATGCAAGATTATTAAAATGCAAATGCCGACGCAGTAATAATAATAAAAACAATATTTAAGCAAATGTTTAATGCTTAATTAAAAGTAAAAATGGGATGCCAATTAATTATTTAAAGAGATGCAAACATAATAATAATAGAAACATAATATTAACAAAGACATAATGCTTAATTTAAAATAAAAAGATGCAATGCCATTTTTGTGAAGAAATAAACATAGAATATTATGTAAAAAATGCAAAAGATGATGATTAAAATGCGGTGTCTTAAAACACATAAAATTGCAATAAATATACGAAAAACGGGTCAAAATTGATCACAACATACGTCCTCTTTGTACGGAGATGATGGAAGAGTCTTCGGACAAAGATGTTGACTTGTAGCCAATTTTGTCCTGTTTAATAAACTAGAACTCAAAAGTAGGGCTGAACAGACTCAAAAATTGTTCCAGTGTCGAATTATGATGACCTTTGGGTGTTCGCGATCACGAAAAATAAAAGCAAAGTCGTGATTTAAAAATGTCCTAGTGTCGTATTATGAGGATATTGGGTTCTTTGCGACGCTAAAATTATGAGCGGACGAATCTGGGATTCAAAAATATGTTCCCGATGTCGAATCTTGATGACCGGGTTCTGATGCGATGGGATCTTTGGAAAATTAAAGCGGTGACGCCGATTCAAAATTGTCCCAGTGTCGAATCATGATGACACTGGGCTGCTGTGATGTTGCAAAATTAAAGACAATGCCGATGCAGAGGGATACAATCAAAGAAAGGGAATTGACTTACCCAACAACAAGAAGGCAATAGATTGCAAATGGGTATACAAGATCAAGTACCAAGCTTCAGGTGAAGTTGAGAGATTCAAAGCAAGGTTGGTCGCAAATGGATACAATCAAAGAGAGGGAATTGACTACCAGGACACTTTCTCCCCAGTTGTGAAAATGGTAACTGTTAGATCAGTTATTACCTTGGCTGCTGCAAAGGAATGAGTCATATATCAAATGGATGTATTTAATGCATTCCTTCAAGGAGATCTTAATGAAGAAGTTTATATGAGTCTACCCCAGGGTGTCACACATGATCAAGGGAAGGTATGCAGGCTTATTAAGTCTCTCTATGGTCTTAAACAAGCATCTCGACAGTGGAACATTAAATTGACTGCTGCTATGCTGTCTTCTGGTTTTAGTCAAAGCCATTTGGATTGTTCCTTGTTTACAAGAAAGGACAGTAATAATATTGTAATAGTATTGGTTTATGTTGATGATTTACTCATTACTGAAAATGATAATGGAATGATAGCTGAGACTAAAGAAGCCTTACAACAACACTTCAAGATCATAGACTTGGGAGAGTTGAGATACTTCCTAGGTTTTGAATTTGCTAGGAATAAGAGTGGTATTGTAATGCATCAAAAGAAATATGCACTTGAATTGGTTGCTGATATGGGCTTCAAGGCGGCTAAACTCGCAGGACACCAATGAGCCGAATGTCGGGTTGACTCATCGCTTATGATCGCGTGTGAAAACTGCAGGGTCTCCTGAAGGTAATTCAGGTGTGATTGATGATCCATTGTTGGAGGATCCCACCAGCTATCAGAAACTTATTGGTAGGATCCTCTATTTGACCAACACAAGGTCATATATTTCCTTTGTTGTCCGTGAGCCCGAGTCGCCTACGCAGCACCTAAATTGTCACATCAGTGCTGTCACGGAGTGGTCAAGTATGTGAAGAAAGCACCAGGGCTGGGAGTTTTTATGGCAGCAGGGGATGTCGGCAAAGTGACTGCATTCTGTGATGCAGATTGGGCATCTTTGCCCAAACACTATGAGGTCAGTTACAGGATACCTCGTGTTTGTTGGATCTTCTCTCATCTCTTGGAAGTCCAAGAAACAGATCACAATATCCGAAGCTCACGAGGTCAATACAAGAGCACGGCTTCGCGGTTCACGAGATAGTGTGGATTTCTGGCTTATTTACAGAACTAGGTGTTCACCGCACCGCTTATTTCTCAGATATAGTGACAAAGAAATCGCCATCCAAATTGTCAATTTTGTGTTTCATGGCGCATTTAAACACATTGAGATAGATTGCCACTTCATTCGAGAAAAGGGTTCAGCAGAGGCTGATTTCTACTCTTTACATTGCCACAGAAAATCAACCAGCTGATTTATTAACGAAGAGCTTGCCTCAAGGGACTTATAGACACGTGTTGCTCAAACTAGGTATGAAAGACCTCTTTCGCATCCACTATATGCGAGGTGTTAGTAAACCTGGTCGCAGCTATCGACGCAAAGAACAACACACCTACACATTTTCCTTCTTTAGTTATTGGGTAGTTAATATCTTGTTAGGCAGTTAAATCTCTTTCTCTTAGTAGAGCTTTATCTCAGTTGTATAAATAAGCTGTATTAGTGCAGTACACATTTTATCAGAAAATGTAACCAGCAAAGCTTCCACAAGTTTTCTCTCTCTCTTCCCTTTCCCCTCATCTTCTTGCAACTCTTCTTCTTCCTCTACTCAATTTACTCCTTACTGTAGAACGATTGTTTGCATGCATTCACTATTGGTGCCGGATCGTGAATGTTAACAATCCACAATGTAGTTGTTTAAAGACTTTTATTTAGGGAGAGATTGTTCTCTCATAAGTCTTATGCTTTTTATATTAGATTTTTTATATATAGGTCGCTTTGCCAAATCATATTATAATATGACGTCCTTTTAATGTATTTTCTTTGTCGTCTAATTTATCGTCGTTCAAGATTTGCAATTATTAATTTCCGTATAACGTCATGACTATTTCGATCCCAACAACACCTCACCCTCACTCGTCACCACACACCACCCTATAGTGTGTTGCTAAATTACATATAAATACCGTTGAGATAACATATTTTTTGCTTAAGAACCAAATATTTAAAAAATAAATAAAATATTCTCTTATTTTCCAAAACCATTTTTTATGAAAATATTTTCCTTCAGTACCAAACACACCCGTAGGTGTAATTGATAATATCTATTCATTCATTGGAATGAAAGTAAGAAACTTACTCCTATTAGCTTTGCTTTGGAATTTGACTAACTGTTGAACAAAATCTTACTCAATTGTGGAAAAAAATTAATATAAAATACATTTCTGAAAAAACAAAGAAGTAGTACTTCTATAACTCAGCCATTGTTAATTTCCTTTTCTGTAGTAAGCCATTGCTAACGACAAACTTTATAAGCTTAAGACAGCTCACAACTAGAAAATCCAACAAATATTTTGACTCTTGTCATGCATTTGCCACCTCACATCAGTGTCTGAACTTCAAGAATGGTAACTGTTTTTTACCGAAACTGTTAGATTCTTGATTGAATGAGTGAATGCTAAATTGTTGCTATTTATCACCCAAAAATAACAAAAAGATTCTTGAATAATCACTTCAGAAATTTTCATTTCACACACTTTTTCTTGTCTTTCAGTTGTGCATTCTTTTCTCTAGGCACAAGGTACTGTAAGATATATCATAAATCTTGGCCTTTTTAGCACAGAGGCTGCAAATTATTTGTGTGTGTGGGAGGACTTGTGCTCCAGTATTGTCACTGATGGGTAAATTCTAGTAGTGTTTGATGTTATTTCTCATCTGGGTGCAGCTCAATTTTTAGGTATGTTGAAGCGTATGAAAGATCTTACAGTAGTTTTTTATTGTTATATATTCAATTGTTCAATGTTAGTATAAGGGAATTCTTGTGAATGTTGGATCTAGTTCTGTTTAGCTGATTCTGATTGTTTTATTTCCATTATCTTTTCAATTTTGAGGTTTACTATCCACTGTTCGTGATTAGTGTTTTAAGTCGAGGGTCTATCGGAAACAACTCTCTACCTCCCAAGGTAGGGTAAGGTATGTGTTAAACAGTCCACACGGACTGTATGGACAGTGGGGCCCACGGCAGCCCCTTTGTATATTTGTAATTATTCTTTTACCATAATTGGTATTGTAGTGTTACCATAATTGTAGAGTTAGTCTCCTTATAGAATAGAGATTTAGATGTAGAAAAGGAAAAAAGATTTTCCCATTGTAACTTGTATATATATGTCTTTCATTAATAAGAATAATCAAGAGATTATTTCTTACATTCTTTCATGGTATCAAGAGTCTAGGTTCTCTTTACCTCGCTTCCGCTCCTCAAACTTCTTCTCTAGTTTTCGGATTTTTGGCACTAAAGTTCTCGATTTTTTGTGCTTCCCTTTTAACAAAAACCGAGTATCCTCCCCTTCAAATTCTCTTCTCTGAATCTTGTTGTTCTATTCCCTATGGCTGATAAGAACAATTTTCATCCAGCCCTCTCAGTTTCTAACATCAAGAGCGTAATCTCTATTGTTCTTGATCTTGAAAACGTCCAATATGGGACGTGGGCAGAGTTATTCAAGATTCATGTTAAAGCACATAAAGTTCTTCACCATATCATTCTTCCAACTCCTTCAAAGGAGAGTGATAAGGCGTCTACATCTACTGTGCTCACTAAAGAAGCGGACTGCACTACGGGACACGCTGATTCCAAGGTTCTTAGTGAATTTATGCCACTATTTCCTCGACCTTTTGCAGACGATTATGGAACCCAACTCCACGCCTATGTATGCTGGATCGATCATGAGATATATTCCAAGATAACAGTCATTCTCGGATTGTTATCCTTGAGCAGGAATTTTCACAAATGGCTATGGTGAATTTTCAAAACGTTTCTTCTTATTGCAAACGTCTTAAGGATTTGGCAGACCAACTCAACAACGTGGGTTTTCCTATTTCTAATAGTCGTCTAGTTCTTCAGATGGTTGCAGGCCTGTCAGAGGCCTATAGCGGTGTTGCTTCAGTTATTCGTCAGAGTAACCCTCTGCCAGGATTTTATCAAGCCCGTTCTATGCTCACTTTGGAAGAAGCCGGTTTGGCTAAGAAAGTAGCAATTGGGGCCATTCCTGTCGGCATGATGACTGCTTCCAATTTTCTCCTTTCAATCCAGCCAATGTGACCCAAAATCACAACAACGGGGGTGGTAAGAAAGGCCAGAATCGGAAGAATAATGGCAAGAATCGTGGCGGCAAATAACGGGGCAACCACAAGAAGAATAACAAAGAATCCCGAACCCACAGGGCCCCCGTCATGGCAGCTGGTCCCAAGACTGCAACACACGATCGGCCTTTTATACGACGCCACCTTACACGCCATGGGCTACCAAGACAAACAGATACGCACCGCGGCCCAGATTTTCCCACCCAGACCTGTGGTTCAGACAACAGACAAGGCATCCCAGCCTAGTATACTGGGCCTCGCCCCACCAGCCCACTCACGCAGCTGGGACACACTGCATCGACATCAAGCAAATGATGCACACATTTGGCTTAACTCAACTGCACTTAATCGTACATGGACACCGGCGCCACTACCCACATGACATTCGATCAAGGTACTCTCTCGTCTTATTCCAATTTGAGCACTAATCGTGGTATAACTGTTGGTAATGACAATTCTATTCCAATTAAGGGTTATGGTCATAAAATCTTGTCTCCTCCTCATCCACCACTTGTCCTGAAAAATACCCTTCATGCCCCAAAATTAATTAAAAATTTGGTATCTGTCAGAAAATTTCACAACTGATAACTGGGTTTCTATTAATTTTGATCCATTTGGATTTTCTGCAAAAGATTTCAAGACGGGGAGTCATCTCATGAGGTGTAACAGTGGGGGGGGGGGGGGGGACCTCTAACCAATCACACCAAGTCCCAGCGTCTCGCGTCAAACTATGACAGCCACATTTGCAACTCTTGCTCCTTCGTGGTACGCTGCTCAGTCATCCGGGGTCGTCTATTTTATCTTCGTTAGATAGACATAAGTTTATTTCTTGTAAGGGTACGCGTAGTACTCCAATTTGTCAATCCTGTGCTTTGGGAAAGATTATAAAATTACCATTGTAGCTTCAAATTCGAATACTTCTATGCCATTTGAAATTATTCATAGTGATTTATGGACATCTCCGGTTCTCAGTTCTATGGGTCATCGTTATTATGTTCTATTCTTAGATGACTATACTAAATATTTATGGACGTTTCCAATTGCGAAAAAATCTCAAGTTTTTTCCATCTTCATAAAATTTAGAGCCTTCATAAGAACACAAATCGAACGGGAAGTCAAAAACATTCAATGTGATAATGGCAAAGAGTATGATAATGAGGAATTTAGGGAGTTTTGTGCTCAAAATGGGATAAATTTTCGTTATTCTTGTCCCCATACGTCTTCACAAAATGGGAAAGCTGAGCGAAAAATTCGTACCATTAATAATATTGTCCGCACTTTATTGGTTCATTCTTCCGTTCCTCCATTATTTTGGCATCATGCACTACAAATGGCTACCGATCTCCTAAATATTCTTCCCTCTAAAGGTTTGACATATTCATCCCCTCTAAAAGTGTTATACAATAAGTCTCCGTCATACACTCATCTTAGGGTCTTCGGATGCTTATGTTATTCACTCTTTTCATCTACTACAATCAACAAACTTCAGGCACGTTCTACTCCTTGTGTATTTTTGGGTTTTCCGTCAAATCAGCGTGGTTATAAATGTTTTTTATTTGTCCTCTAAACGAATCATCATTAGTCGTCATGTTCTCTTTGATGAATCCTAATTTTCCTTTTCTAAAGTAGAAAAATCCGTGCCTAGTTCTTATGATTTTTTGGATGATGTTATCTCCCCCTATGTTCTCCGTCATTTTTCAGGTTTGCCAGAAAATACGTTAAACCTGTCATCTGGCGACCTGCGATTGGCGCCATGGCAAAACACTGCGATTCAGCGTCGCGGCGGCTAATATCCAAATGAGTCTGCAGCCTTTCTTGTGCCGCGCCGCTTCTGTCGCGGCGCCTTCAGCAGTGATTTCCGAAAATTCCAAAAATTCCCAAAATTCACCCAATCCAGCCCAGAGTCATGGTCCAGTCACTCGTAGTCAACGAGGTATTTTTAAACCAAAGACACATTTTAATTTGAATTCTAATGTTCTTAAATCCCTTACCTCAGAACCCGTATGCGCTTTAAATGAATTCTAATTGAAAAATTGTCATGACCGAGGAATATAATGCTCTTATTGATAATAAGACGTGGGAGTTGGTACCCCGTCCATCTGGTGTTAATATTATTCGGTCTATGTGGATTTTGTTCATAAGGAAAATTCTGATGGTTCATTTGCAAGGCATAAGACTAGACTTGTAGGTGATGGTAAGACTCAGCAGGTTGGTGTGGATTGCGGTGAGACATTTAGCCCCTTGGTCAAGCCGGCTACCATTCGCACTGTGCTCAGCTTGGCTCTTTCGAAATAATGGCCCATTCATCAGCTAGATGTGAAGAATGTTTTCCTACATGGTGATCTTCGTGAGACAAGTATATCATCGATCACCGGGGTTCCGGATACTAGATATCCTAATCATGTCCTGCCTATCGCTAAGTCCTCGTATGGGCTTAGCGATCTCACCGCTGGTATAAGAGGTTTGCTGATTTTGTTTCGACTATGGGTTTTTTGCATAGCAGATCTGATAATTCATTATTCATATATCGTCGAGGGTCTTCCATGGCTTATATATTGTTGTATGTTGATGATATTATCTTGACTGCCTCTTCTGATGCTTTGCGAAAGTCGATTATAACAATGCTCAGTTCTGAGTTTGCCATGAAGGACTTGGGCCCATTGAGTTATTTTGTAGAGATTGCAGTCACTCGTCATGCGGGCGGATTGTTCTTGTCATAGAGGAAGTATGCAGCAGAGATCATTGAGAGGGCTAGGATGTCATCCTGTAAGTCCACTTCCACTTCAGTTGATACTAAACCCAAGTTAGGTGCTGCAGCTGGCTCTCCATATGAGGATCCGATCCACTATCGCAGTCTTGCAGACGCCTTCGCAGATCCGACGCGCACGCCGACCGATATTACATATGCCGCATCTGGCGGTGTGTTTGTTTATGCATGATCCCAGAGTTGAACATATGAATGCGCTAAAACGCATTCTGAGGTACATTCAGGGAACACTTGAGTATGGTTTGCATTTGTATTCCTTGTCGACGTTTGCACTTGTCTCTTACGAATGCCGATCAGCGGTTGTTCCGACACCGCACGGCCCACGCCCGCTATTGCATGTTTTTAGGTAATAACTTGTTCTCATGGTCTGCCAAGCGTCAATCAACGCTTTCACGTTCAAGTGCAGAGGCCGAGTATAGAGGGGTAGCCAATGTGGTTTCTGAGTCATGTTGGTTACGAAATCTACTGTTAGAGCTTCATTGTCCTATTGAGAAAGCTACCTTGGTGTATTGTGATAATATAATTGTCATCTACCTTTCTAGTAATCCAGTTCAGCACCAGCGTACTAAACACATAGAGATGGATATTCACTTTGTTCGAGAGAAGGTAGCAAAAGGACAAGTACGCGGCTGCCATGTTCCTTCAAGATACCAAATTGCAGACATCTTTACAAAGGGTCTTCCCTCGGTCTTTTTTTAAAGATTTTAGAGACAGTCTCAGCGTACGAAGACCTCCCGCTGTCACTGCGGGGGTGTGTTAAACAGTCCACACGGACTGTATGGACAGTGGGGCCCACGGCAGCCCCTTTGTATATTTGTAATTATTCTTTTACCATAATTGTAGAGTTAGTCTCCTTATAGAATAGGGATTTAGATGTAGAAAGGAAAAAGTATTTTACAATTGTAACTTGTATATATATGTCTTTCATTAATAAGAATAATCAAGGGATTATTTCTTACATTCTTTCGGTCTGCGTACACTCTACCCTCCCCAAACCCCACTTGTGGGATTACACCGGGTATGTTGTTGTTTATTTCATGATTAGTGTTCTTTAGCAATTCCAAATTGTAATTATCTGCACTTGGCCAGTTTTTTTTGAGCTTCTGTAACATCTGACCAAGAAAAGCAATTTGGGGTGCACCCTCATTTTTTGTTCAAATTTTGTTAATCTGCTTTTTGATTTTTTGACATTATGTTGGGTTCATTTAACCTAATCAATAAAATAGATTGAATTCATATTTCTCATAAAGGCATTATATGTAAATTCGTACTCCCTCCATCCCAATTTATGTGAAGATGTTTGATTGGACACAAAATTTAAGGGAAAAGAAGACATTTGAAACTTGTGGCTTATAAGGGTAAAATGAAAAGTTTGAAGTTAAATAGTTACTAAATAGGGAAAGATATCATTCTTTTTCATACTGACTAAAAAGGAAAGAGTGTGACATAAATTAGCACGGAAGGAGTAGTTAGCTTCTTCAAGATACTGAGGGAGCCTTAAGTACGGAATAACTAACAGGGTCGTATGTAGCTTGTTAGTACCGGTTTCATATGAACCCAGTGTGCGGAGTATAACATTATGTGTAAACATTCACTAAAATTATAATAAATAGTAGAGATGAACTCATAAATTTAAAGATATAATGGGTTCAATGCTAATAATCTTAAAGATTGAACCCACAAAACTTAAATTCTTGATCCGCCTCTGATAACAAGAAGAAGTTTTATTGTTAAGCTGCTTAATCAGAGAATTGCTAGCTATTTCTTGAATTGTCATATTTTTCTTCATTGTCAATCATGTAGAAGTTCTTTTGTACTTCGTTAAACTTCTCTTAATGTTTATTGTATCCTCACTCTTTACAGCTTATGACCTTGTTCAAAGAGAGGTGAAGCTGAGTAGGTTTACAACCAATGGGCTTTCCACCCTTCTTGTTAATATTTCTGGCACTATGTCCTGCATTTTTGGCACAAATAGTAGTCGAAGATACAGAATTTGTGATTGACGGAATTGTAAAAATTGCTGAGACTGATGATAATTATGTATGTGCTACCCTTGATTGGTGGCCTAAAGAAAAGTGTAACTACAACGAATGCCCTTGGGGCTCGACATCTCTGATAAATCTGGTCAGTTCTGCTATTAATCGTTACTAAAAAACTATATTGCGTTGCTAATATTCTGTACACATCCCTTGTGCAGTTTTTATTGATGGACTGAGCAGTTAACATTCATTTATTTTCTTTTGATTTTTTTCAGGATTTGTCTCACCCCTTTGTGGCAAATTCTATTCAAGGTTTGCATGTTTCCATCGTGTTATAACTCTATAATTTCAACTTAACATCAAATGCACCATCTACTTGCAATAGTTAGCAACTTAGACTTGATGCTTCTTTGGAATGCTTAAAAATTCTCTTCTGTTCTGACTGCTACTACTTAATTGGTGTACAGCTTTCAACCATTTGAGATTACGACTTGGAGGTTCTTTGCAAAACCGAATTCTATATGCTGTAGGCAATTTTGAGTCTCCTTGCCATCCATTTACAAAGCAGGGGGATGGGTTGTTTGGGTTTTCGAAGGGATGCTTGCTTATGGATAGATGGGATGAGCTAAATAGTTTTTTCAATAAGACAGGGTGAGTTATTAACTTTGTGCTGCTTTCTTATTCCAATTTTCTTCTCACGTTGCATTTGAAGTGCCTTAAAGATATAACTCTAGAATCTCACAGTAATCTGCTTTGCACTCTAGACTTGGGATGTTGTAATTCCTTCCTTCCTTCCTTCCTTCCTTTCTTCATTTTTTCCTGTTCTTTTCTTTTTACTCCTGAAGCTATTGAGGGAAATTTGCCCCTAAATTGGTTCTACCAAAAAAGGGACCATTGAATATCTAAATAGATGGATATTTAGAGTATTCCACTGCTAAGTGCTAATCAACTAATAAGTATACAAAGCTTACACAACCACGTTCTTCTATAATTTATGTTTCTTCAGGATTTGCATCTGAGATTGTGAATGCTGATAGATTCTGGATTTGCATTTAGTAACCAGATTCTTGTACATTTCAACATGTTTATTGATTTTCCTGCGACCTACAAATCAAGAATTTAAGCTTTGAGAAGCTGTTACCTCTTTGGATACTTCCCATTCCTTCTGGCGTAACAGTCCTACCTGAAAAATTAGTATATAATTTGAACTTACGGTAGTAAGGAGTATCCCATAACTTGCTTAAAATTCTTTGAAATTTGTTAAGACATATGCTGTAAAATAAATATAAGTGTACTCTCTCTAATGGCAAGTCACTTCAACATGGTATTAGAGCCAAACAAAGGTCCTGACTTCAAGTCTTACCGCCACTTATTAGCACAAAATATTTCCACATGTTTGGCAAAGAAAAAAAGAGCATTAGGCCTGCATGTGAGGAGTGGGTTCAGGCATAATGAGATAAATAAAAGTGTCCCTTATTAATACCTCACCTTTTAGATGAGGTGGTAATCACTTCAATAAAGTTCATCCCAGTTTCACTGCTTATGCTGCAGAGCACTTGTGACCTTTGGCCTGAATGCATTGCATGGGAGGCAGCGGACCGGTAAGCGTGCCTGGGAAGGGAATTGGGATTCCAGCAACGCCCGTGATTTCATAAGTTACACGATTTCCAAGGGCTACCAAGTACACTCATGGGAATTTGGTATAACTTCTGACAATTTCCTTCTCTCTTTTTATGGTAAATCACTCTTGTTTAATAGAGGTTGGATTTCCTTAAAAATTGTTCCTCTTGGTTTGCAGGAAATGAGTTGAGTGGTAAGGGGATTGGTGCAAAGGTTGATGCTGAACAATATGGAAAAGATGTTATCCATCTTAACAATCTCATAGACCAATTGTATAAGCATTTCCAACCCCGAGCACTTCTCTTAGCACCAGGAGGATTCTACGATAAAGAGTGGTACGATACGTTCCTTGAGGTGTCAGGGCCAGGCACTGTTGATGCCTTGACTCATCATATATATAATCTTGGTCCAGGTAAGCTAGCATAAAAGTTTTATGGGTAGCTTGGCGCTGTTTGAAAGCATCTATTGATTTAGAAAATCTAACGCAACGATAATCACATCAAAACTAAGCATTGACTACTTTTTCCTTGATTGACTTGTTTCAGTTTATACAACATTTTTTCGCGTCTTCTACAAAAATTTATTTGTTATTTATAATGTAACACTCACTATGGACATCATTAGGAGGTTGGGAACCATCTAGTAAGAGAGAACTAGTTGGTAGAACGAAAGTAGATAAATTCAAATCAGCAATGTATCTTGCAATATGATATGCAGCTTATGTCTCACTTTATCATTTCAATTAATTTGTTGGCGATATTATTTGAGATCGCAAACTGCTGCTTTTAGATTTTTTCTGCTTGACTATTTAATTACTACTTTATATTGATTTTGAACCATGGTTACTTGTGGCAAAAGTATATTATCATATTGTCACGGCAATTATAGAAGAGAGAGGGTGGGTGCCATTATTTGCCAATCGACGTTATCACTGACAGCACAATTCATAAATATAAATGTTAGTATTTACTTCGGTCAATTTCTAATTATGAACGACTGCTTCAATAGTTGGGTGTTTTACTCTATTTGTCTATCTTTTTCTAGCAAGTGGTAGTGAGGTGTTTTATTTGTGTAAAAAGTTACATTACTACTTCTGTTCTCTAGATTTGTAAGTCAACTTACTCATGTTACTCCATTGAATAAAACCACAAAATTTCTGTTTCAGGATCTGACCACAATCTCGTAAACAAAATTTTA
The DNA here is from genome assembly GCA_029844215.1 of Przewalskia tangutica. NCBI lineage: Eukaryota > Viridiplantae > Streptophyta > Magnoliopsida > Solanales > Solanaceae > Przewalskia > Przewalskia tangutica. Next base: position 14,570,801 of record CM056723.1, read on the forward strand.
AATCCTCTGTACTTAAATAAAATTGCTGACACATTCAGTAATCTTACTCAAACTATTGAAATCAATGGTCCCTGGACTTCAGCATGGGTTGGAGAATCTGGTGGGGCCTTCAATAATGGTGGTCATAACGTGTCTAACACATTTGTGAACAGTTTCTGGTAAATTTCTTGCCTGGCTTGATTTATTTTTATCATTCAGTAATCTATGCAATCATTTAAATGTGTTTCTTCATGCTTTATCTTGACATGAAATTTAGGTACTTGGATCAGCTTGGGATGGCAGCCAAGTACCACACTAAAGTATATTGCAGGCAGACTTTTATTGGTGGAAACTATGGGCTCCTTGACACACATACATTTATCCCAAATCCTGATTATTATAGGTGAGATGATTGGCTTACCAATCCTGCTATTAAAAAGAATATCTTTCGTCATTCTAGTTATTAAGTCCCTAATAACCTGATCCAAAAATTTTATCCTCCTCTTTCAACGAACACAGTGCACTTCTTTGGCATCGGCTGATGGGAAAAGGAGTTCTTGCTGTTAGCAGCAATGCATCATCATATTTGCGCTCTTATGCCCACTGTACAAGAGATAGAGTAAGAGCTCCGTCGATTCCTGAATCGTTCATTTATAGAATTTCAGATGCATCATTTGGTTAGAGATGCATTAACCTTCACAGAAAGTAATTTGACGGTTTCCAGAAGGAAGTCTTAAACTTCCACAAATTACTGAACCTTGCTCATCATCAATAGTGATATTTATTACTTCTGTTGCATTGAGTCCATCCGCTTCTGGTCAATGTAATTGTTTGCAGAGGCTAAATTTCAACCTACTTTTAGTTAGGCTGCAAAGATGCGATTAGAACACAACTACATGAGCTTTGCACAGTCAGCTCAACCGGGGTTGTGGTAGGCTGGTTGTCAGCGTAAACAAAGTCATAAAATGTTGAAACCTCTAAATAAGGAACATTAAACTCAGTGGACCGTGGCATCCATGTTAGTGTTAAATGGGCAAGGTGTTCCATCACATCACTGCCCGGGTGTGAGAAGGGTTTATGCTAAGTTCCAACACCATGAAAAGCCTATTGGCTGAAATTTATTAACACTGGAATGAAATGGATTGAATTGAACGAAAATAGATATATCAGATTCATATAGCCCCCAAACTAAATAGTTCGAAAAGAACGGATAGGAATGGATATATGGGATTCATGTAGCCGCCAACTAGTTTTGGATTGAGGTATACTTAGTTGATTGATAGAGAAGCAAGTTGTTCTTCTTGATTATTATCTTGTAGACCATTTCGAAATTGTAACATGTAAAGACCATATGTTTAACGCTACAGAAAGAGTAATAATTCGCAAGACAATTTGCTCATATAGTTGATGCAATTCAGTCTCAACTAGTTTTTCTTTTCTAAGAGATGCTGGCTCTCCGTTGTGCTTAGTTTGTGTTACAGAATCTGTACAATTATGTTATGGATACTGTAGCTAATTTCTAGAGATTTGATGATCTTGTTACCATAGTTAACTTAGTGTCATTATGTATTTATATCATTGTACTCTTTGAGTAATATAAAGATTATTCTCTATATCTTTTGATTACATGATATCAAGAGCCTTTTGATTCACCAATTTTGGGTCAGTAACTCCGCCGGAAAAGTGACTGACTTCGCCAGAAGTTGACTGAATGTTGGGGTGGTCGCTGACTTGGAGTATAATTCTCATACCTACTTGGGGAGGACCGCCTCTGTCCGATATGCCATTAACCAGATTCCGGTGGCCGGAGGAGACACGCGTATGTCTCACGCGCCGGCGAACTGAACTCCGGCAGCCCACACTGTACAGCGCGTGAAAGCGCATGCGTGGACCATTCTCAGTCCGGCTTCAAGCTCCTGTTGAGTTGTGGAGCCTAATTTATCGCCGACACTATGAAGTTCCTAGAGTGTGTTATTTGTTCTTCGTTTATTTACTGTTTTTTGATTAGGTAGGATTTGGAACTCAAATCCTAACAACTGGTATCAGAGCGACATGTTATGTTGCGATCCAGAAAACGATGGGAGTCGAAGATGGTTCGGCGCACGACATCGGGAAATTCGATGTTACATATTATGCGTTTTGGAGAATGTAGATTGAAGATTATTTGTACGGCAGAAAACTTCATCAACCGCTGAGTCCGAAGACAGATGAGATGAATGATGCAGTGTGTAATCTCCTTGACAGACAGGTTCTGGGTGTCATTCGATTGACACTGTCGAAGAACGTTGCTCACAACGCGGCGAAGGAGAAGATCACCGCTGGTATGATGAAGGTTCTGTCCGACATGTATGAAAAATTTTCAAAAAACAATAAAGTATTTCTCACGAAGAAACTCTTTCATCTAAAGATGGAGGAAGCTGCTCCTGTTGCAACACACATGAATGAATTCAACACGATTGTCAATCAATTGTCATCTGTTGCAATCGAGTTTGACGATGAAGTGCAAGTCTTAATTTTGCTGGCATCTTTACCGAACAGCTGGGAGCCGATGAGAGCAACAGTTAGTAATTCTGTTGGCAGTGATAAACTGAAATTCAACGATGTTAGAGATCGTATCCTTGTTGAGGAGGTTCGCATGATAGATTCTGGTGAGGCATCGACGAGTTCTGCTTTGAATGTTGAGAATATAGGCAAAAATTATGACAGAAACTACAACCGAAATAAGGGCAAGTCGAAGTCAAGGAATGTCAGGAGTCAATCCAGATCCGGGCGAACACTTGAGTGTTGGAACTGTGGAAAAACAGGTCACATCAAGAGGAAATGCAGGGCATCGAAGGACAACAAAGGGGGTGGAATCAATGCTGCCACTGAAGACATTGGTGATGCGCTGTTGTTGTCTGTTGATAGCCAGATCGACTCTTAGGTGCTTGACTCAGGAGTGTCTTTCCACACCACCCCACATCATGATATAATGATTACATTGCTGGGTATCTCGGAAAAGTCTATTTGGAAGATGGTAAGCCTTTAAACGTTGTTGGTATTGGAGACATTAATTTGAAAATGTCAAATGAAAACGTGTGAAAGATCACAAAGGTCAGACATGTGCCGGATTTGAAGTGTAATCTGATCTTAGTGAGTCAGTTTGATGATGAGGGACATGATCTTAACTTTGGTAATGAGTCCTGGAAGGTGACGAAAGGTGCTATGGTGGTTGGTCGAGGTAAGAAAATTGGTACTCTTTATATGACGATGAGTTGTCGTGATACAATTATTGTTGTTGACAACACGAAGACAGAGTTGTGGCATTGCAGGTTGGGACATATGAGCGAGAAAGGGATGAAGCTTCTGGTGACTAACGACATGATTCCGGAGCTGAAGTTGGTGGATCATCATATGTATGAGAGCTACATTCTCGGAAAACAGAAGCGAGTAAGTTTTTCAAATGCAGGAGAGAATTGAAAGCTGAGAAGCTTGAATTGGTGCACACTGATGTGTGAGGACCTGCTACTTTCCCCTCACTCGGAGGATCACATTACTACGTGACATTCATTGATGATTCAACCAGGAAGCTATGGGTCTGTTTTATGAAAAATAAATCTGACGTGTTCACTATGTTCAAAAGGTGGAAAGCCATGGTCGCTCAAGTTGAGGAGCTTGAGGTCCGACAACGGTGGAGAATACATTGATGGTGACTTCAAACGGTATTATGTTAATAATGAAATCAAGATGGTGAAGACTATTTCTGAAACGCCCCAACAAAATGGAATAGTAGAAAGGATGAATCGAACATTGAACGAGCGTGCACAGAGCATGAGAATACACGCTGGACTTCCTAAGACATTCTGGGCAAATGCAATCAATACCGCAACCTTCCTGATTAACAGAGGACTGTCTGTTCCTCTGGGTTTTAAAATTCCAGAAGAGGCTTGGAGTGGAAAAAAGGTAAATCTTTCTTTTCTGAAATTGTTTGGTTGCTTATCCTATGTTCATATTGATGCTACTGCTAGAAATAAACTTGATCAGAAATCTAAGAAGTGTTATTTTATTGGTTATGGTGACACCGAGTTTGGTTATCGATTCTAGGATGACCAAAATCGGAAGATCATCCGAAGAAGGGATGTCGTCTTCAATGAACAGTGTTGTACAAGGACAAGTTGTGGGAGAGTTCAGAATCTAAGAACAAGGAATCGAACACAGTTGATTTGAGAGACTTCTCGACACCCGAGCTACAGCCAGGTACTACTGCGGCAGAGGAACAAGCTAGTGATGGTGAAGTTGATGAAAATGTTGATTCTGAAACAAATCAGTGGACGCCGATCATAGAATTACGCAGATCATCCAGGATCAGTAAGTCGGTTCACAGGTTCTCTCCGTCCCTCAACTACATTCTGCTCACTGACAGAGGGGAGTTGGAATGTTACGAAGAATGGACGCAAATTGATGAATCGATCAAGTGGGAGCTGACAATGAAAAATGAGATGGACTCACTGCTGTCAAATCATACATGAGAGTTAGCTAAGTTACCAGAAGAGAATAAGGCATTACAGAACAAATGGGTCTATCGGATAAAGGAAGAACACGATGAAAGTAAGTGCTATAAAGCAAGGCTGGTTGTGAAGGGATTTCAACCGAAAGAAGACATTGACCACACGGAGATCTTCTCTCCCGTAGTGAAACTGGTGACAATCAGAACTGTTTTTGGGCTAGTAGCAAAGGAAGATCTGCATCTTCAACAGATGGACGTGAAAACTGCTTTTATTTATGGTGACTTAGAAGAGGAAATCTACATGAAGCAACCTGAGGGATTTGAGGTCAAAGGGAAAGAGAAGCTAGTGTGCAAGCTTCAAAAGAGCATGTACGGATTGAAACAGGCTCCAAGATAGTGGTATAAAAAGTTTGACAGTTTTATGAAGAAAACTTAAGGTACGAAGCAGATCAGTGTTGTTATTTCAAGAGATTTGAAAACTCCTACATGATACTGCTCCTTTATGTTAACGACATGCTGATCGTAGGAGTAGACCCACATGAGATTGATAAGCTGAAGAAGAAGTTGTTAGAAGAATTTGTAATGAAGGATCTGGGAGCCGCAAAACTAAATCCTTACTTCCTTAGGATGAGAATCATCAGAAGTTAGGAGGGCCTCAAGCTCTCACAAGAAGAATACGTGAAAAAGGTTCTCAAGAGGTTCAACATGGATGATGCCAAGCCAGTCAGTACTCTCTTTGGCTGGACACCTTCGTTTGTCAAAGGACACCACGCGTTACGCACTCGTTCGCCACTTTGTACCGAGGACGGGAAAGAGCATATGGACAAGATATCTTATGCCTCTGCTATTGGCAGTCTTATGTACGCGATGGTATGTACGAGGCCAGACATTGCACATGCAGTGAGAGTTGTTAGCAGGTTTATGAGCAATCCGGGAAAGCAACACTAGGAGACTGTGAAGTGGATTTCAAGTATCTAAAGGGTAGCTCAAGTTCAGTTGTGTTTCCGAAAGTCAGAGACAGGATTGCAGGGATATGTTGATGCTGACAATGGTGGTGATGTTGATAGCAGAAAGAACACATCCGGGTATGTTTACACCTTCGGAGGTACTGCGACTTGCTGGGTTTCAAAGTTGCAAAAGATAGTACCTCTCTATAGCTGTAAGGCTGAGTACGTTGCCGTGAGGAAGGCCACGAAGGAGATGATGTGACTACAGTATTTTCTACGGGAATTGGATCAGGACCACGAGGGGAGTGTGCTTTGATAGCCAGAGTGTCATTCATTTGGCAAAGAACCCGGTCTACCATGCTCGCACGAAGCACATACAACATCAGATCAGCTTTGGAAGTTGGAGTATTAATGCTTGAGAAGATCTCAGAGAGTCAGAATCCAGCTGACATGCTGACGAAGGCCGTGCCGAATGATAAACTGAAGTTGTGTGCAACTTCAGTTGGACTTCTTGGAATTTTTATAATGTAATGTTATTTAGTGGAGGGTATTTTGAGAATTTTATGCTTGTATTATGTTTGTCCTAGTTTTCGCTATATATAGACTAGGGCGCAGTTTTTCTTTCTGAGAGGTCGAGCAAGAGAGAAAGAGAATTGTCAACTCAAACTTCCTATTGGATTATAGTAAATCTGCAGCGGCAAAGTGAATGTAGCTCTCGCATTGAGGGTGAACCACTATAAATTTGTGTGTTATTTGTTCTTCGTTTATTTACTACTTTCTGATTAGCTAGGATTTGGAACTCAAATCCTAACAACTCCGAGGTCACCTTGGTATTTCCGGTTGATTTCTGGTGGTCTTAGATCATATAACCACTTTTGACGAAGAACAACCTCAGACCAGATCTGTCACCACTTAGTTTGGTTCTTCTTGTAGTTGGTTTTTACATTTGGTTTTCATCATATGGTCTAAGTTTATTAACATCTGATAACCTCACTTGGCTTCAAGAAAAATCTTTATGCCTCTTCTCCTAAGCATCTATTGATTCTTGAAGGGACATTTTCCGATGACATAATCACCACAGGTATGTTTCTCAGAGATGAAGATTCCTTAATTATTGATTTGCGATTTGTTTGGGTGTTCTTCATCTGTTAGTTGAGATTGATGTTGAGATCAATTTACGTTCTTCCTCGATTACAATTTGAGACTTTCTATTTGTTGGGTCTTGGATAATTCTCTTAGTTTGGTTGGAATCAGATTCTACTTGGTTCTTTAATCTATTTGAGTGATTTATTGGTTGGAAATTTTACTAATGTCTAGCATAGACCTTATTTGGAAAAATTTAACTTTGGAGTTTGGAAGATTCTCTCTCAATTTATTTTGAGATTGTGAGGTTGGGAAAATGATGGCTTTTAGTCCATTATCTGATAAAATAGTTTTGGTTTCGGCTGACGAATTTGCTAAATTTCGTCAATATAAAAAAATCATTGATGGAATCCACTTCAGTTAATGCTTTTACGGAGTCAGATAAACATGTGTTATCACCTCTTCAATTAAATGGATAATTGATTCAGGTGCCACAAATCACATGACATGTAATTCTAATATTTTTTTCTAGCTTTCAATCACACAAAGCACCCTTTCCAGTTATTGTAGCTGATGGAACAACTTGTAACATTGTTGTATATGGGACTAGTTATTGTAGCTGATGGATCAACTTGTAACAGTGTTGGATATGGGACTAGTTATTGTAGCTGATGAATCAACTTGTAACAGTGTTGGATATGGGACTATTAAGCCAACCTCCACTATACCCAATCATCTGTATTAAGTCTACCAAAATTGGCCTTTAATTTGATTTATGTTAACAAAGTTACTAGAGACCTTAATTGTTATATCTCATTTTTTTCGATCATTGTTTGTTTTGTGATCTTACAACGAATCGGGTTATTGGTAAAGGACATGTATCATATGATCTTTACATCCTTAATGAATGGGAGCCTCGTTTCTTGCTTGCTCTAGTGGCGTGTCTCCATTTGAAGCACATTGTCGATTGGGACATTCGTCTCTACCTTTCCAGAATATTTCTTCACGGAATGTGAGTCGTGTTGATTTGCAAAACATCATCGCAGCCCATTAAGCCCGAGGGTTAATAAGCGGGTTGAGTCGGCTTTTGAGTTAGTTCATTCTGATGTTTGGGGACCATGTCCTGTCATTTCCAAAACTGGACATAAGTATTTTGTCATTTTTGTGGATGATTTCTCTCGGATGACTTGAATTTATTTTATGAATAGTCTGAAGTATTTACTCACTTTTGTGCCTTTTATGCTAAAGTTAAAACTCAATTTAATGCTTCGGGCATTCTAAGAAGTGACAATTTATTTTATGAATAGTCTCTAAAGTATTTACTCACTTTTGTGCCTTCTATGCTAAAGTTAAATCTCAATTAAAATGCTTCGGTACACATTCTAAGAAGTGACAATGCTAAAGAATATATGTCAAAATCGTTTCAACATGGTATTCTCCATCAGTCTACATGTGTTGATACACCCTCTCAAAATGGATTTGATGAGAGGAAGAATAGGCATCTACTTGAGACAGCTCTGGCACCTTTGTTCCAAATGAAGGTTCCTAAACAGTTTTGGGCAGATGCGGTCTTTACAACTTGTTTTTTGATTAATCGCATGCCATCGACTGTGCTTACTGGTAATATGCCTTATAATGTTCTTTTTTCAAATAAGTCACTATTTTCGGTGAAGTGAAGGTGTTTGGAAGCACATGTTATGTTCGAGATATTTGACCATCTGTTACCAAGTTGGATCCCAAGGCATTGAAGTGTCCTAGGCTATTCTTGCCTTCAGAAGAGGTATCAGTGTTATTCTACTGAACTTGGAAAATATCTAGTGTCAACCGATGTGATATTTTAAAAAACTATCCCATTTTTTTATGCACCTCCCATTTCTACGAGTCAGGGGAGTAAGATGAGTGGTTAGTCTATCAGGTTACCCGTGCTTCGACAGAACAATCAGCTGATGTTGTTCCTTCGTCTCCCAATTCTTCTGTCGAGCATCAATCGGTTATTGTGCCCTCAGCTCCTACTCCGTCTACGCTAAGGAGACCTCCAATTGTTTAAGTTTATTCTGGGAGGCAAGAGACTAATGATACATGTCTTGCACCAGTTTCTTCGTCATCAGATCTTCCTTCGACTAATCCTCCAAAAAATTTTGACCTCCCTATTGCTCTTCGTAAAGGTACACGAACTTGCAAATCCACATATTCTATTACTAATTTTGTCTCATATGACCGCTTATCCTCTACGTCCAGATCTTTGGTTGTTTCTTTAGACTCCATATCTGTACCTAAAACAATGAACGAGGCTTTGAATTATTCCGGATGGTCTACCTCAATACTTGAGGAAATACACGCCTTAGAGGAAAACCACACATGGGATTTGGTGGATTTACCCAAGGAAAAAAGCCCAGTGGGATGTAAGTGGATGTTCATAGTTAAAGTTAATCTAGATGGTTCCGTGGCTAGACTCGTGGCCAAAGGGTATGCTCAGACTTATGGGTGGATTATTTAGATACATTCTCCTCGGTTGCCAAACTCACTTCTGTTCGACTGTTCATTTCTCTAGCTGTTTCTGTGAGTTGGCCTTTACATCAGTTGGATAACAAGAATGTGTTCCTTCATGGTGACCTTCAAGAGGAAGTATATATAGAGCAACCACCTGGTTTTGTTGCTCAGGGGGAGTATGAGAAAGTCTATCACTTGAAGAAGTCTTTGTACGGCTTGAAACAGTGTCCGCGAGCTTGGTTTGGAAAGTTCAGTGAGGTAGTTTAAAAGTTTGGACTGAAAATGAGCAAATATGACCACTCAGTCTTCTATAGGCAATCTGCAGGCATTATTCTCCTTGTTGTATATGTTGTAAGTGATTTTGCGGGGATCTCCTCCCTCGAGTTTTTTCTGCGAAGGACTTGGATCAGTTGAAGTACTTTTTGGGAGTAGAAGTAAGTAGAAGCACGAAGGGAATTTACAAAATATAGTCTTGATCTGCTTGCAGAAATCGAAAAGTTGGCAGTCAAACCCTGCAGTAGTCCAATGGCTCCTACTGTGCATCTTATGAAAGATGATGATGATCCAAAGAGATACAAGAGGTCAGTTGGAAAGTTAAATTATCTCATTGTGACTCGTCCAGATATTGTTTTGCAGTAAGTGTTGTTAGCCAATTCATGTCTTTACCTACGGTCAAACATTGGGAAGCATTGGAACAGATTCTATGTTACTTGAAAGGAGCTCCCGGAATTGCATATTGTATAGCAATCACGACCACACTAGTCTTGAATGTTTTGCAGATGTTGACTATGCTGGGTCCAAAATCGATAGAAGATCTACCACGGGCTATTGTGTCTTTGTTGGAGGGAACCTAGTATCATAGAGGAATAAGAAGCAAAGCATTGTATCTCGATCTAGTGCAGAATTTGAGTATAGAGCTATGTCACATTCTTCTTGTGAGATTATGTGGATCATCTTTCAACTGAAATTGGATTGAAAAACTCTGGTGTGATAATCAAGTGGTTGTTCATATTGCCTCAAATCCAGTGTATCGCGAAAGAACTAAACATATTGAGGTTGACTATCATTTCATTCGTGAGAAGATTCAGAAAAATGTGATTTCCACTGGATACGTGAAGACCGGAGAGCAAGTAGCTGATTTGTTCACAAAACCGTTGAGTGGAACTCGAGTTGACTACCTTTATGACAAGCTGGGCATTATCAATATATATGCTCCAGCTTGAGAGGGAGTGTTACAGAATCTGTACAATTATGTATATGGATAGTGTAGCTGATTTCTAGGAATTTGATGATTTAGTTATCATAGTTAACTTAGTCTCATTATGTATTTATATCCTTGTTCTGTTTGAATAATATAAAGATTATTCTGTATATATTACAGTTTGGGAAGTGAGTTTATCACTCTTGGATAAGGTTAGAACCTGAGTGTCTATGCTTCTTATATGCTGCTATGCTTAAGATAAACGAGTCGATCAAAATGGAGGATATGACACCCTTCTACTGAACCATTTTGTGGCATATTGGTGAAGCCAGTTTCTGGTCGCTAGTATTCCCATTTTATTCTAGCCATACTGCAGCAATTTTGTTTTCTCATTAATGTATATTTGGTAAAGCCTTCATGGATTGTTATTTGAAAACACTTTCAATACAAAAAGAGCTCCTTCCGGTTATACTCACATGTGATGATTGCGATGATTGCATTTCCTGCTAATGTTTAATATATAACCTTTCAAATTTCGTGGTGTTGCCAATGTGTAGGCAGGTGTGACATTACTTTTGATCAATTTAAGCAACCAAACTCATTATGGAGTCAACATCGAATCTAGTGTAAGCACCACCTTGGATGCCAACAAGAAATCAAATCACAAGAGGTCTTTCGTGCATCATCTTAAGAAAACTCTTTCGTGGATTGGAAGCAAATCATCAGACGTTACATTATCACGAGAAGAGTACCATCTGACTCCACAAGATGGCAACCTTCAAAGCAAAACTATGCTCCTGAATGGAAAACCATTACAACTCACAGAAATTGGTGACATCCCGAGTTTGTCTCCAGTCCTTGCAAACCTGAAGTCTCCAATATCAGTTGCCCCCTTGTCCATCAAATTCATAGTATTTCCCAACTTTAGCTCTCCTGGTTGTAGATAAGGATTAGGAGATACTGCTGCCTGATAGCTATAATTTGGCACTCGTTTGATTCATATACCTTAGTAATTGTATAATTGCTATAATAATTTGAGCCGCCAATTTTTTCACACATGTATTATATGGCCAGATAAATCCCTTCCCCTATTAGTGTCTCCAGGAACATGTGTCTTTTAATGTAAGTTAACTACCAACTAGCAGAACTAAATATAATTCAGTTTTCTTTTGATGCCTTAGGATGTTTTCATGGGACTGTTATTGCTGTCTAGCAAACATTTTATATGCTCTCTTAGGATGTTGCATATAAGTAAGGGGGGGAAAGATACATTTTCAAAAGTTCCAACAATACAACTCTTATTAGTCCAATAGTTTACCCAAGAGATACTCAAAGAATGGTTGATTGGAATAATAATGGATATTGAGCAAAAATCACATTCAACCATGTCATCAGGCAGTACATTTTATGTTTAACATTATTTCTCTACAAAGGTTAAATAGCAATTTATTGACCTGCCTTCCAGTATCAGGCAATTAACTTGGTTTACTGTCTATGGAATTGTCTAAAGGTATAATACAAAGTAACATAAAACTTACAATAATAAAAAAAGAAAGAAAAAAAATAGAAAGGGGGATTTGTGAAGAACTCAGATGAGTTGAAATGATAAATAACTGAATCAAGTTATCATCTGAAAGCTCATAAGCAGGTCCAACAGACGTCTAATGTTTTACTTTCGAAGCAAGCGACGAATCCTCTGGTTGGCTCCTTTAACTCTGAAACCAAGCTCATCAACATCCACTTCAACATGATCCAATGCCTTGTTCTGCCTGTAATATCCAACAGCATGTACATAATTCTTAGAAAATCTGGAGAACTTCTAGTGCTCAAGAATTTTTTATTTTATTTTGTAAATATGGGACCGATATTGATTTAAATGGAGCTACATGAACAATGGGGATTAATATTGATGCCAACTTGCATGTACATAATTCTTAGAAGTGACTAAGTAACACAGTACTTTAACGATGTCATGGCACATTAAGGAGATAGTGGAGAGGGACAGAACAAGGGAGAAGGCTGGAATTTTTTTAACAGGACTTTATAACACTAACCTCTCAATTTCAGATCCCATGTCTACAGCCATATTCTTGAGCTCCCCCAACAGATTGCTGAGATCTGATAGTCCATCATCTTGCTTTGCTTTCTCAGCCTGTCAAAATTTTAAATGAAGCAACAGATTCAGCTAATTAATATTACGATTCATATTCATGCAAAAGGCAAAGGAAGAAAAAAGGGAAAAATAACAATCTGATCAATCTGGTAGTGAAGAATTAACAACATTTCATCATTAGAAAGTAAAAGTTTCTGTCCGAAACAATATGAATCATCTCATGGTCCAACACCCCAAAGCATAACAAAGAACGCAACTTTATCAAGAACACTAAGTTACTGCAAGGATCACAGTGTTTTACTACTCCCTCTGTCCCAATTTATACGACACGTTTTCCTTTTTAGTCAGTCCAAAAAAGAATGACACATTTCCTTATTTGGCAATAATTTACCTTTAAACTTTACATTTTGCGCTCAATGATATGATCTATAACCACACAAACATCATTGGCTGGTTTTAGATCACAAGATTTAAAAGCTTCCTTTATTTCTTAAAATTTGTGCTCAGTTAAACTACATCATATAAATTGGGACGGAGGGAGTACTACTTTTTCTGTTTCACTTTTGGGGGTTCCAAAAGAGAACTTTTCCAAACACACATTTAAAAAATGGAATATCGTTGTTTCTCGTTTTTTTCCACTCAGAGAAAGCACGGTCCTTCCGCTTTATGGGATGCATTAATTCCCTCTAGCAACTCTATTTTCTTATATTTCCTCCTTCCGTGAACACAATTAGATAGTCTCTCTCCCAAACATGTGTAGACAGCCCGTGAAATTCCGTTAGATCCACTTGTCTTTCTCCTTTACTCACATTTCCTTGCTCATCATTTTAAATGAAGCTGTTGAGAGGTTGAGTTTCTTGAATTAAATCTTTCTATAAACAATGGAATACAACGATGTAACTCTAGAATTAAAAAGAAAAAAGAAGAGAAATGAACACAATTAATTTGTAATTTACTCTTACTCATCAACGTTAACCGAAAATAGCAACTTGAGCGTTAGCAAGAAACATTATACGAAAAGGTGTCAAAATGCTAGAAAGGTGGACGGTGAAGTGGGGAAAGAGGTAGAAAAGAAAAATTCCAAAATTCATAGTGTCCTGCATATTAGATAGTTGAAGGTATAGGGTGTATTTGGATCTGGAGAACTTCCATATTTAATTTTTTTTGTTTCTTTGAGGACAATTAGTATTGTCTATTTTGTCCAGAGTCACATGAATATACCTCCACTTTCTGCAGTGAATTTGTAGGCTCTGAGGGTGGTGTCCGTGAACTTGACCTTGCCTTAGGTGCAGAGCTCAATCCTAATTTCTCCCTCTGCTCCAAGTGGTTGCCCCTTCTTTGAACTGGATCATCTGACACTGTGCCAGATTAACAGAGCATCAATCAGTTGACTCACCCTTTCAGGTACTACTCCTTTCAACATTTTGTGCACGTTAAATCCATAACTTTTCCCTCACGGTCATCAAATCATAGTAAATGAATAAGAAGAGCAAAAATAAAATGAGTTACCTCTTGTGATCACGGGGCCTGTAATTGGGCGATTCGTCTTTGGCTTCCAAGTCCTAGAAAATATGCCCCCAAGACTCCCCAAGAGCTTTTCACCCTGAAATTAAATTTCAAACATAAGTCCCCAAGGATAACAATAACAATTGCAAAACAGCTGCAAAAAGCAATTAGATGCAAAACGTGTAATGAAGAAATCTTTTTTTTTTTAAATAAGTACATGTAATGAAGAATTTAGCAGTTCAAGAGACATCTTTAAGGGTGTAAGGACTTCTAGGTGGAAGGGTAAAAACAAACTACAACAACAACATTCCCACAACATGGGGTCTGGGAAGGGTAGAGTGTACGCAGTCCTTACCTCTACCTTGGTAGGTAGAGCGGCGGTTTCCGGAGACCCTAGGCTCAAGACAAAGCATAATCACAAGCAAAGCAAGAGAAGAAGTCAGACTCAAACAAAAAATTAAAGCAGCATGAACATAACAAAATTGAATACGCCATGGTAGTGCATTCTAAAGCAAGTAGTAGCAAACTAGTTATGAATAAATATATATCTCCTTACTAAAAAAACAGCAAAAGGGATAATGGAAAAAGCTTTATCTTAAAATGAATGGAGTAGCAAATAGAAACTATCACTTAACCAGTAAACACAGAAATAAGTTAAGAGTAGATAAGAAATTTGCTTCATGAAATGATTACAAAAATGAGCAGAAACATAAAATGTATAATAGATATGGTCATTCAGTTAAAGACAACAAAGAATAATGATTGACCACAATTATCTCTCTTTTGCAACTAGAAAAAAGCTTATATCAGAGAATTAAACAAGTCATACTCTGCTAAGATCATGGTCGATGTCTGCTGCAGTCATATGGGTTCTTGTAATTTGTTCCCCTTGTTGATGTAAAGTGATCAAAGTTTTTGTTGCATCCTCTCGCATGTCTTCTCCAATCTTCAGGCAGCTGTTAACGGATTTTGTAGTCTCTTCTGCCCTGTAGACGGCATAGTTTTCCAACTCATCTACTGTTTGATTCTCAAATCCTCCAGACTCCTGGAAATCATTCTTGTATTTATTTCTTGCTGTTGAAGTTGAGTAAGCACGTGAAGGAGTCTCTTTAATTTCATCATCATCAAAAGGGTTTGTACTCAAATTTTGGGTAGGGACAGAAGGCTCCGATGACGTTCTTGATGGTTTTACAGTTTGATTCTTGTCAGACTCATCGTCAGAATCAAAGGGATTTGACCCAGAATTACCATGGACCACAGGATCCACCGATTTTTTTCTAGCATTCCAATGTAAAGGAGACTTCTTAAGACCATGCATTTTTTACAGAGAAAAAGCAACCTCACGGGGATGGACCTGCTAGAGATTAAGGAACGTTATAATAGAGACAGTTATTAGATTGTAGCTGTGAGACATGTACGAGGAGGAAATTTAGTAAAGATCGCAAGGAAACATCGGCTAGAAGCTAAAAGATCAAGAGCAGATAATACAGAAAAGATAGCAAGACACAGACTCAAACCAAGCTTTGTTCATAGAAATAGCACTAAAAACCAATAAGTAATGAGAGAAGTCCAAAATCAAGTATGCAATACTAATATAATACTACAAT
The DNA here is from genome assembly GCA_029844215.1 of Przewalskia tangutica. Taxonomy (NCBI): domain Eukaryota; kingdom Viridiplantae; phylum Streptophyta; class Magnoliopsida; order Solanales; family Solanaceae; genus Przewalskia; species Przewalskia tangutica. Next base: position 14,586,213 of record CM056723.1, read on the forward strand.
AACAACAAACAACTGCATCTCAATTCCAAGTCGCTTCTTAGTCATTTGTGGGTCTGGACCCGAGGGCCTCTTATTTTTTTACAAGAAGTGATTTCGAGAATCAACGACCGAAAAATCCGTAGCCCAGGTGACTTACAACCTCCCACTCGCTCAAATAAGTGAAATGGGTCAAATCAATAAGCTTTTTGATTGATCCAAGGCGTAGTGAAGCCAAATTCAATCAAGGCAAGGGGGCTTATTTTTCCTCAAGCTGATCATCCTACTCCAATATAGCTATGCTAATTGAAGAGGAAAACCCAAGAGCATCTCTCTATTTGGACCAGTTTCCTTCAAGTAACACAGACAAGCAAGCATGGGCTGAGCTACCTTAGGCGAAGGGTGGTCCGGTGCACACCCTTCGGCGGGAAATTACGTGGTGTACATAGGAGTATATGTTTACTTTTGCACGCCCTTAATACAAGTGAAAAAAAAATTTGTACACCTTTTGTCAAAGTCCCGACTCCGCCACTAACAAAGATAAATTGGTGGTAGTTGGGAATTGAGTTATCTAAGTCAGAACACTGTTCATCCTAGGAAAATTCAAAAATCCAACAACAAGGACCAACAATAATATGGAAAATTTAGGGGATATGCAACAAAAATGGAATTTAAAGTTTCTTGTGTAAGTAAATTGCAGCAATCATACTTTAACTAAGCAGAAATTTAAGAATATTCCCCAATTGATATTCCTAACTGAAATCATGCTGATTTCTCAAAGACCCACAAATCATATAAGCATGGGGGTTTTCCCCCAAAGAGTAGGTAAGACAGTTCCAACTGATCATTTCTGAAATAAATTAGCACATAAAGGATCTTTTTGTTCTTCATAAATTCACTATATTCATACAACATACTCAGTGAAATCCCACGATATGAGGTCTGAGTAGTATAGAGTCTAAGCGGACCTTACATCTAACTTGTTAGATAGAGGTTGTTTCCGAAAGAGGCTCGGCTGTTTCACTATATTCACACATACACCAAAAAAAAAAATAGATCAAAGGTAGAAAGAAGTAATGATGTGACGTACCTGAAAATCTAAAGAGGATAAAAGTGTGCAGAAAATCTAGAGAAGAGAGATTGAATAGAATTATAGGTATACATACATATGTTTATATTTATTTGTAAAGAAGCGTGGAGCATGGGATAATGAATTTAGCCAACCAATTGGACCGTTTCTTCTCCGTATGCCTACGTAGACCTGACTTATTCTCGTCAACTCTTCTTTTTTTTTTTTGGTTGGTGTTTTGGAGAATATTTTTTTTGGGATAATATTACTTTTTAAAAATAAGAAAAATAACTTCTCAATACACACCCTAGATTGGTATTGCGTATCTTTTACCTATTGACAATACCATTTAACGTAACTAGTAAAAGTGAACGGAAAAACAGGTTTAGTAGTAAAAAATTATTAAGGGAAAAAAGAATTATGATAGATTGCAAAATAAGTAAACAGGTGTCCGCGTAATGCCATTATATTTATTGACAAGTAAGAATTTCATTAAAATTTGCTTAACTTAGAAGTATTAGATTAGTCTAGAAGTTGCATTACTTTTATTTCTAAGTACTTTTGAGTTACTTTTTGTCCAAAGCCCTCGTTCCGATTTAGTTAGAAATATCAACTCTAAATAGCAATGACATACGCCCTTCAGGGAAGTAGCTTTTGCACTTTCTAGGCACCTTCCATGAAACCAGTAAGACTAATGATATAGAATAATTATTAACTAGTAAGTTCACATTGTGACTTATGGCTAATCATGATGTAACATTCTGTCTAAACACAAAAAGCTCATTGCATTCTTTGTATGGTTCACCAAATTAAAGAACAAATGATACGTACAACGGCTTCGTGAAAGGTGTATATTTTTATTTGCTTAATTATATTTTTAATACAGTTTGTGATCTCATGTGAGCTACGTCATCTAAAAAATTACTATTTTATTTGTCACACAACTTGTAGTATCAGATATGTGAGATTTCTTTTATTTACAAATTAATGGTCTAATGTTTGTGGAACGCGGCAGCGGCGCGAGGAGTTTACGACCGGACGTGCTGCAACCTAGGGATCACCAGGCAGCTCTTTCGTTCTATAGGGATCGGGGGGGGGCGCATAGCACAATTCTTCTTGGAGGAGGGTTGTTTGCCCGGGTTGTCTTCATTCTCAGTCAGTAATTAGCCTTCTCCTTACTAGAGAAAATAGGGCAATTCGTAATTCGTACTTGTAAGAAGCTTGAAGTGAAATTATGATCTCAAGACTTGCCCTTCAGTTGAGACTGATTTAACCTTAGCTTTTACTAAAGACTAGTTAAAGTGCATGCTTCTTTATTGAACTATTCGCCCTTTGCCTGGGCGAGAAGAATCTTCACAAAGGCTACCCGAACTCTCTTTTCCCAAGATTTATAGTCAAGCAAGTGACTTTCACGCTTCTCCTTAAAGTTGTCGTGTACTGTATATATTGGTCCTCCCTCTATCAGCATTTTTTCTACTACAAGTATCGCAATATAGACATCCTTCTGATGGATGAAGTTGACGAAGGTTAAGACCTCTGTCTTCGTAGGATTTGGTCCACTAATAATTTGTGAGACGTTAACATTAGCAGCGTTTCATTTGGGAGAATTTTGTAGGAAAAACTTCTCTCCAATAATAAATAACGAAAAGCTTTTTGGTTTAATCTCACAAATTTTATATTATAAATGTTAACATGTGGAAATAAAAATCAAGCTGGTATTTTTCTTATATTCGGATGAAAATTAATTGCTTGAATGAGGCAAGTGGGACGACTGCAATAAAAGGATATCAGTTTGAAGCTTATTGGGCCTGCTAATGAAGTTATGGACAGTTGTTCAACTAAGTAATTAACTGGATGGAAAAGGACCACAACACTATCATACACTTTGCATAATCAAAGTTAATAACAACAACAATAACATATCCAGTGAAATTCGCGATGTAAGTGCAGAGAAAGTAGAAAGTCTGTGACACTCATGCACTCAATTTCAAAGCATCATAATCAAAGTTAATTTGGACTAAAAAGTTTCCAAGAAAATAACAAAGTATCATTTTGCACAATGAAATTGGGACCTAATTAAAAATTTGAAGTTAGACTTAGGCACAAAGTCATGCTTTCTATGAGGAGAAAGTGATTACTAAACTCTTCATATTAAAGTGGCCTTAATTAAGGAGTTAGTTTTGGCTTAACTTTTAATAATAACTCGTTAGAAAACTATTATGGGGAAAATTTGTGTGTTAGAATTACCTTTTTATAAAACCAATTTGGAGTTGTTTTCTTTTTTCAAGAAGTCACCTTGGATCAAGTAGTAGACATGCAACAAAGATTTTTTATAGACAATTCATTGCACGTCAATCTAAGGGGACTTGGTAAATGAACTGTTAAATATACATACAATATACAAGTATATTATATGTATATTAAGTGTCACGGTTGATGACTGGCCCAATCTGCCCAATGTCTGGCCCATCCGTGATATGTACAATTATGTAAATTTGTATATTAGGAAAGTATATTGGAGTATAATTACACTTGTACTATTACCATAATTGTATAGTTAGTCTTCAAATAAAATAGAGTTTTATATATATAATAGGAAAATGATTTTTCCTATATGTAACTTGTATATATACCCTATTCATTAATAAGAATAATCAATGGATTATTTCTTTCATGAACAATGCTAAATATGTTTTACCCTTTAATCATTGAACTTCTGGTAGCCTAGACTAAGTCTAATATCCCATATTTTCAACAGATAAACTCTTAATAATATAGTTTTTTTTTTTGTTGAATCTGTATAAGTGGTCCTATCTACCGAGTCTTCATTTCTCAGTTGTATAACTTTTCAAGTTGAACATTTAGTATGGATTTGAAGATTATTGAAAATGAAGAGCATACATAGAAAAGAAAAAGAGATTGGTTATCACGTTTTATGGTAGGGTACCTAAAACAACCACCTTTTGAGCTCATTTGCTTTCTTTTTTTACAGTATAAAGATGCCTTTTATCCATCATGATTTCATTATCTTATCCCATGTTCAAAACCTCTTACTCATATACCCTCAATGTCAAGAAAAAATAATTACTACTATTCATACTAAGTATAGCTCAACTAGGTGCTAAAGTAGATTTAAATCAATCCAAAATAGAAATCAAGTTTATATATTGCAAAGATGAAATTCATTTATCCGAAGCCCTAGATCAATTGCCTTTAAAGCGCGTATCATCCTCATCGGTGATGTGGGAGAGCAGTGGTCACAAGTTCAAAACCCTGCAGTAACGCCTCGGCTCGCTTCTGAGCCTCGCCACACTTGGGCTTGTCAAGTGTGATTTAACTGGCTGACGTGGTTTGCAGGTTATTGCGTCAATCCGGGGTTTACCCTGTGCGCACTCGAAAGAGCAGCGACTGCGGGTTCCTTCGTCAACAAAAAAAAAGAAGATGAAATTCATTTCTCTAATTAGTTTCTTGGTAAAAAAAAAGGACTACGGATATCGGTGTTTGAGGAGATCACTCAATACCGCTACACAAATAAATACGTGCAATCATTCAACCAGATGAAATGAAATTAAATGAAGAAGAAGGGGTTCATATAGCTGGTCTAATTTGTTTGAAATTGAGGCTTAATTATTGTTTGTAATCATCCAACCAGAGACGAAGGCAGAGTTCGAACAAAAAAAGAAATAGCAATGTAAAATAGTGCATAGTGACTCATGGTTCCAAAAAGCCAAATGTAGTATGTTACTGTAGTGAATTGAACACTTCAATTATGTAAAGAATTAAATGAATCTTGGATGAAATATTGAAAGACAGTGTTGGAGCAAGAATCAGTTGGAAATTAGGCCTATTAGTTGTTCATGCTTGTGGCTGCTTCCTATCCACCATTGTTGGAACCCAACATGTTCACTGTTCTCTTCTTCAACTGGAGCAGGCAGGTTCAGATCCAACAAGTCTCTGATCTCATCTGTTGGTTCCTGTATTATAATGGATTTGTTGTTTCCTTTGGACTCATTAATCAAATGGGATCTCTTGTGACCACCTAAAGCTTGGCCTGATTGGAAAATCCTGAAGCAAATTGGGCACTCATACCCCTTTAGCTTATTGGAGACACAACTTGTCTCAACAATTTCACCAAATTCATCAAGTGTACTATCATTTCTGCTGTTCTTGATGAGTTTTCTATCAGCAGCTTGATTATGCAAGTGCTCAATAACAACTTTTTCGCATCCTTTATTAGTCCTTTTGTGGTTTGCTCTGTGACCTCCAAGAGCTTGATAAGAGTGGAATCTCTTGTTGCAATTAGTACACTGGAATTTCATCTTCTTCTCAGAATCGTGGATCAGCTCAAAATCAAAAGCTTGATATTTTAGTTTCTTTGTGTCGCTATCTACACTAAAATCACACTCGTTCATTTCAAAGTGTTTTCTTTTGCTGCAGCTCTCTTTCTGATCAGAATCAATCTCTGAGTTAACGAACTTGTTGGGAACTTCAATTTCACACTCTTCAATTCTACTTACTTTGTCCCCTTTGATCTTCTTTTGCTTATCAACTGGAACCCCTGATATGTTATAAGCATTTCTTGGAATCCTAGAATGTATGACATTTGACTTTGAGCTTTCAACTTGTTCTGGCTTCCCATTTTTTATTTTCTTCAGCTTGACCAATTCACTATCTTTATTTCTAGAAAATTCAGTACAAAGATTTGGACCAGCCCAATTTCCAGCATCCCTTGAAAGAATGATCAAACTCATGGCAACTTCTTCTTGTTCTTGATCAATCTTAGAAACACATGGAGAAGCATTGGCAACAGTTATAGTAGAGGAAGTTGTAGCTGCTGTCATGTACCTTTTGATCTTTCTTGATGACCTCTTCTTCTTATTTGGAGCTGCTGTTTCAGTACTGTCCGATTGGCTATCCATGATGACCTGCTTGTGAATTGCATGATTAAGATCATTGTTCCAAGAATCTTCTTCTTCCATAGTACTGTTGATAGATGATACTTTATCTGAGTGGCACTTCATGTGCCCAAATAATGCTTTCCAACATTGGAAACTTTTTCCACATTCCTTGCAAATCTTGTTCTTATTGGTAAGCAAAGTATCTTCACTTGACTTGACAAAGTTTGAAGTCTTTTTGGTATGATCAAAGGGTGAATTGATCAAATGAGACCTCATGTGACCCCCTAAGGATCTACCACTAGGGAAACTTTTGTTGCAGAACTTGCACACATGCTTCAATTCTTGATCTTCTTTCATTGAATTGATCAATGAAAATTCAAGAAACAAGAATATGATCAGAATCAGATGATCAAGAAGAAGAAAAGCCAACTTTAACTAGTAATATGCTTGAACTTTGTCTACCAACAAGCTAATGAAGTGGGAATTCAAAATTCTGATATTTTAGCTCAAAGAATGATTTTAATGATCAATAACAAGATCTCTCTATTTCTTACTTTAAGCTAGTACTAGCTATTTAAAAAGATTAACAAGCCAAAAGAAGAGAAGAAATTTTAAAAGAATTACTAGTATACTGTCTCTCTCTCTCTCTCTCTTACAAGACTATATTGGGAATTAGGAATAGAAATTCATGCATGGAAGCAAAAGCTAAAAAGAAGAGGTAAAGGGAAAGAAGGTAGTGACACGTGTACTCAACTGAGAATCCTACGCTAACTCAAATCCAACGGTTGATATTGACCCCATATTTGAGCATCTCTATGGCTGAGTTGAACTTAGCTAGCTCCTGCTAGAAACACTTAATACAACTGTTTATATAAATTATAACTATTAGTCTATTACTATAGTACTATTTGCTTTCTTGTTATTAAGGAAGCCCACCACTTCAAGTAAGGCTGGCCAGTGGGCCGGGCGGGCTTGGGCCTGATTCGGACCCGTTCCGTCGCGGTCCCGTTCCGGCCCTGATTAAATTTAAAAAAAAATTAGCAGGTTCGGGGCTCGAACGGGGACGAGACATGGTATGGTTCCACCCGATCCGGTCCCGTTAGAACCCAACCCGTCCCGGTCCCGCCCCAGTCCCGCCCAAAAATAATCACTTGCCAAAAATAGTCGTTGCAATAACGATCATTTTATATTTTGGCCGTTAGACAACGGCCATTTTTGGCTTCCCCCAACCCCCTTTATATTTATTTTTTACCCTTAAGTTATTATATTTATACTTTAACCCAATTTTTCAACTATAAATACCTCATTTTCTCTTCTTATTTCTCACAAATCTTCCTACAATCTCTAATCTCTCAAATCTCAATCAATCAATCTTTATACAACATTGTCTACTACATATTCACTCTATTTATTAATTTGAGAATTGGGAGTGAAGTTGACAACTAGCTTGAGGATTAATCTATCGAGCAAAGTTTCAATTTTCAACCTCTCTCGATAACACATCGACTCTACGTCGGCGTTTGGTACATTCGTTCTCTCATTAAATTATTATTGTTTTTATTTCATTTAGCACATTTTATTTCATTATCTTTAACTTTTTAAGTCTTTAACTATTTATTACCATAATTAAAATGAAAAGAACAAAAAATGTTTTGGGCAAGGCCTTGGGTATCAAGCGAGGGCAAGTACTTTCTACAGTATTTCTAGACAAGATGATTTTATGGATCTGAATCGTTTCTGAAATACCATATGATCTTGACACAAATGTTTATCCTCAAAATGAAGAAGATTTTAATTTAGATGACACTCTAGATGATGATACGCCTACTAATGTAGATGATGATACACCCACTAGTGAAATGTCTCCTATCCCCCCTAGTATGAGACGAGGTCCGGCAAAACGACCATTAACATCAGCTGTATGGAAATATTTTCACAGGGACGTCTCAATCAAGTAGCTATATGTAAAACTTGTAAATCTGTTTATACTTTTAAAGCTGGACAAGGTCGTGGTGGGACGGGGTTTAGCAGACACTGTGCAAAACACAAAGTCTTGCATGTCCAATACCTTATTGAAAAAAATGGTGAGCAAGCGTCCTCTCAATCGGGACAAGGTTTGCATACTGTCCCGGACAAAGTACAAGGTCAAATTAACCCTATGACGGGGGAAGTTGTAGGCCCTAAATACGATAAACATAAAGATAGGGAAGCACTAGCAAAATTAGTTGTTGTGGAGGGTTTGCCTTTTTCATTTCCTGAATCGCCTGGTTTTATTCATTATATTAGAGATATATATAATCCTGCTTATAAAGGTTTTTCTAGATCAACGGTTAAGAGAGATGTGTTTAAATTTGCACACGAATATCAACAATATTTGCGTTATTCATTATATCATTTAAATTGCAAAATCGCTCTAACTTCTGATATAAGTCGTAGTACTAACGGCCATGATTATTTAACTGTAATCTGTCATTAGATAGATTATAAATGGTCTATGCAAAAACGTATTTTAGCATATAGATATATAGATAGTAGGCACACTTGTGAGTTTATTTCACAAAATATTTATTTAGTCTGCGATTATTACGGAATAACTGATAAAGTTATGAGTATTACATTAGATAATGCAGCTTCTAACAATTCTGCTATTTATGTTTTAAAAGAAGTTTTAACTCTGTCTTTTCCAAAACATTTTCATATCAAATGTGTGTGCCATATTTATAACTTAGTTGTAAATGATGGTTTTTCACTTTTTCAAGATATTCTTGAAAAAATACAATTTGCTATAAACTTTATTTTAAAAAATAATAGAATTCAACAGAGAAAAGAATATAAAAAAACTTGTCACGATTGTGGACTATCTTACAGAAAAATTCTCGAAGAAGTACCAACTAGGTGGAATTCTTTATATGACCAACTAATTGTTGCTTATGACTATAGAAAACCTATCATTTTATTTTTTAACGTCCATAATCAAAATCCAAATGATATGATTGTGGATAATGATTAGGACAAAATTAAAGAACTTATTGTATTTCTAGAGAATTTTCAACAAGCAACAAAAAAAATTTCTACTTTATATTATCCTACTATTTCAACTATGTTGTTTTATATAACTATAATATTTTTACTTCTTAAAGAATATATGGAAAAATCTGCTTATAAGGCAGCTATTTAAAAAATATTTATGAAATTAAAGAAATATTGTATTCCTATTCCCCCTATTTATATTATTGGTGTTGTATTAAACCCGACTATTAAAGTAGACGATTGTAAAAGTCTTATTGAAAATATTTATAACTGTATGGACGTACTACCACCTCCAACCCCAAAAAATTTAAATGTTGAGCCACCTATTGAACAAACGCTAGAAGAAGTGTTGGATAACGTAGAAGATGAATGCAAAAAAGTATATCGGCATTACCAGCAAGAAAGTGCTAGTAACCAACCGGCTTTTGTACCATCTTCTTCTGCTTCAACGCAGCCTCAAAAAAGACATGATGTTTCTGCGGACAGTATTGAAAGCCTCGGAAATAGAATGTGCGGTGGTAGCACTGCTAACCAAATTAGCGAGTTTAAATTGCAAAGTCGCTCTAACTTCTGATATAAGTCGTAGTACTAACGACCATGATTATTTAACTGTAATCTGTCATTAGATAGATTATAAATGGTCTATGCAAAAACGTATTTTAGCATATAGATATATAGATAGTAGGCACACTTGTGAGTTTATTTCACAAAATATTTATTTAGTCTGCGATTATTACGGAATAACTGATAAAGTTATGAGTATTACATTAGATAATGCAGCTTCTAACAATTCTGTTATTTATGTTTTAAAAGAAGTTTTAACTCCGTCTTTTCCAAAACATTTTCATATCAAATGTGTGCCATATTTATAACTTAGTTGTAAATGATGGTCTTTCACTTTTTTAAGATATTCTTGAAAAAATACAATTTGCTATAAACTTTATTTTAAAAAATAATAGAACTCAACAAAGAAAAGAATATAAAAAAAACTTGTCACGATTGTAGACTATCTTACAGAAAAATTCTCGAAGAAGTACCAACTAGGTGGAATTCTTTATATGACCAACTAGTTGTTGCTTATGACTATAGAAAACCTATCACTTTATTTTTTAACGCCAATAATCAAAATTCAAATGATATGATTGTGGATAATGATTAGGACAAAATTAAAGAACTTATTGTATTTCTAGAGAATTTTCAACAAGCAACAAAAGAATTTTCTACTTTATATTATCCTACTATTTCAACTATGTTGTTTTATATAACTATAATATTTTTACTTCTTAAAGAATATATGGAAAAATCTGCTTATAAGGCAGCTATTTAAAAAATATTTATGAAATTAAAGAAATATTGTATTCCTATTCCCCCTATTTATATTATTGGTGTTGTATTAAACCCGACTATTAAAGTAGACGGTTGTAAAAGTCTTATTGAAAATATTTATAACTGTATGGACGTACTACCACCTCCAACCCCAAAAAATTTAAATGTTGAGCCACCTATTGAACAAACGCTAGAAGAAGTGTTGGATAACGTAGAAGATGAATGCAAAAAAGTATATCGGCATTACCAGCAAGAAAGTGCTAGTAACCAACCGGCTTTTGTACCATCTTCTTCGCAACACGACCTCAAAAAGACATGATGTTTTACGCGACGGTGTTGAAAGCCTCGAAATAGAATGTGCGGTGTGCTGCTTGCTAACCAAATTAGCGAGTTCGATGTTTTTGTTTTGCAGGACACTTTACCTTACCAAGCAGTTGTTAATGAAGACGAAAAGGAAGACTTGCTGAAATATTGGATGCAGAATGAGAAGACATTTCCGACATTTTCAATGATGGCCCGAGATATTTTGAACATTCAAGCGCATCAATCGCTTCTGAAAGCGCTTTTACGCAGCGATTTCAAATAGAGAAACCTGACACTCATTAGCCGGAGACAGCTTGAAGATGGCGGTACTATTCAGAGATTGGATACGAGCGGAGCGAAGAAGGTGCGGTCACCCAGAGATTAACGAAGAAGAAGACGAAAACTACAACGACATCTTATCTGAAGGCACGAGTAGCGACGTGGAACAATTTGACCAAGATATACCAATTCCAAACGAAGAACCACACGAAAATATAAAGAAACTAGAAAAAATATTTTCAAATTGGTAATATATTTCATTGCAATTTTAGTATTTTTTTCTATGTCTTTTGCAAATTTTTTCAACAACAGTACACTACAATGTTGTAATTCTGAATCTCGTATATTTCAATGAAATAATTTAATTAATAATATAAGAGACACAAAAACAGCCTTGAGATGTTTTTTTTTACACTCTTCTTGTCTTTGTTTAATTATTAAGTTTATAAATATATATGAGTATATGACTATCACTATATGACTATATGTTACTTTGTTAATATTTTTAATTTAGTAGAATTTTTTTTTAAAAAAAAAAAAGTCCCGCCCGTCCCGTTCCGTCCCGACCCGATCCACTGCCTATCGGGACCGGTACCGGGACGGGACACGGTATCGTCCTGCTAGTACCAGTCCCGCCTGGCCCGCCCCAGCCCGACCCCGCCCCTCCTCTCCGTCCCAATCCCGCCTATCCCGATCTCAGTGGGCCCGGCCCGGCTCACTGGCCAGCCCTAACTTCAAGTAGTCACAGAAAATATAATGAAAAAAGTTCCACTCTCTGCCTCTGGTCTTAATCGCTTGCCAGCTCTCTTCCTGCTACTATTTCACCCTATAATTATATAATTCGTCCTAGTAAAGTTTGAAATGAATTATAAAGTTAATGACACTAAATACCTCTGTAATATCAGTTTAATTATCAGTATATATTGTTAATGACACTAAACACCTCTGTAATATCAGTTTAATTGACAGCCGGCTTTCGTATATATTGTTAACGACAATTAATTAATCACATTTTAGGGAGGTGTAGCTGTAAACTTGTCTATTTAGGACTTCATTTTTGTTAAGTTGTTATACATTACGAGGAAACAGCAATTGTCTATTTCCTTCTCTACTTAAACCCAAAGTAAACAAATATTTTTTGAGCTCACATTATTTTGTGCCTAATTTTGGCTTATGAAGTACTACATTGATACCTGCACTATATGATTATTGTGTGACGCAAAGTGTCTTGTGATTGGCTAGAGAATCTTGGATTTAAAAAGGCCAATTCTTGAGATTTTCATTTTTTATTAGATTAAGGACTACAAAAAGATATTTTTTTGCTACAAAAGGACTCAAATATATTAAAGATAGTTTTTAAGGAGGTTTACTAACATATATCAGGGCTGGTCTCCGAATATCAATCCCTAAATAATCTATACAAAACTATAATAAAGTACAAGAACAGATTAGTCATTTAAGTGGATTACAAATAATGGTTAATGAATGGCGATTCATGGAATGTAATCAATTGTCTGTTTTAATAATAGTAGCAGATGTTACTGTCACGCTCCGATTATTCTTAAGCCTTTACTTAGAGTGTGATGGCACCTGAACAACTATTCATTTTTCAGGCGAATCATTAATTTTTATCTTTCTAAATTAAACAAGTATTTAAGTGCAAAAAATATATATATAATAAGCAATTCGAAGTTTACAAAGAACAATTTCATGTGGGACATTCCCCGAGATAACGACACTTAGTTCTTTAAACATACTTAGTCTAAAATAACTTTCACCAAATCCGAAGTAATGGATTGGTAGGACAATGAGGTTGCGGGACGGTCGTTAGCCCTGTTGCGGAGCTTTTCCTCTATCGCGTTTTCCTGAAATATATTAAATAAAATAGTCAGCCCTACCATTCGGGGCTGAGTGAGAACCTCACCCTACAATCCAAAATAACCTCACAATATTTCAAATACAATCATATTATAACATAATAAACAGGTTATGAAACGAACTTCAGCACTTTCAATGTACCACATTTCAATATACACATAATGTTATTCTCTTTCAACTCGTCTCAGGAAATACTCAGCTTAACCAACATGCATTTTTTTCATATAGTATATTATATATTTATTTAGAATATGCAACTTGATTTAAAGCACTTAACATATAGATTCAAACAAGTGACCTTGAAAAGCCCGAAGGCTCCTTGAATAGCCCGAAGGCAAATGTCCTTGAATAGCCCGAAGACTCCTTGAATAGCCCGAAGGCCCCTTGAATAGCCCGAAGACTCCTTGCCCGAAGGCTCCTTGAATAGCCCGAAGTCCCCTTGAATAGTCTGAAGGCCCCTTGAATAGCCCGAAGGCTCCTTGAATAGCCCGAAGGCCCCTTGAATAGCCCCAAATGCAAAGTATTTATATTAATAAGGTTTTCAGCATTTAATTGGATAACCAACCTCCTACACACACACACACACACACACACACACACACATATATATATATATATATATATATATATATATATATTAGCGAAACTTCAGAAGATTCAATAATATTTCTTTCAACTTTCTTGTATCTCCCGCTTGTAAAAGTTATAACATTAAATCTGTAACTCCAAATAAGGTGTTTATTGTACCACATCGAAGGCAGCACTAGGATCTTTTATTATGTCGAATTCCATATGAAATTACTTAGTGTAGCTGGTGAAAATTTACGAAAACAACAACCCTATGAAATCTGTGTCACCAGAATTTTAGTAAAATAAGGCAGAAACTTTATACAACCATAACTTTCAAACCGTAAGTCGGTTTATCCCCGTAAGATCTCAAACTGACAATAACATAGTAATCTAAAACTTTTATTCAGCACATACTAAAATATTCTTTACGGATTTGTACATTTTTCACATTTTACATACTGCTAATCTGGATTTCGGTTAGTTCGAGGCAAGAACTTTAAACGGTCATAACTTTCAAACCGTAAGTCGGATTTATCCCCTCTTGGGCTCAATATGATCGTGAGTGAGATACTTATAACACTGTAAATTTTCAATCAATTCTAAAAAGTATAACTCAGCAAAAACAGTCTGCAAACACAAGGCTCAAACTTGCTACAAGGTAATACTTATTTCAATTACTTCATCACAACTTATGTTTTCCAAAAACATATATTATTTTAACATGAATACTATGTTTTAACATGCATTGTAATTCAAAACAAAGGATTTTACCAAGAATATGTGAGTGAGAAAAATCACATTTGTTGTCTGTTAATAGTGAATAAACATCTCAACTTCGACTTATCTTTGCTCTCTTTAACTCTTGTTCTCTAAAGTTTTCTGATCTGGAATTGTTTTGCTCTCTACTTTTTGTTCTCCATATCTTTCATTTTCTTTAAATTATGTTGTGTGTTGTATGATGTGGGGTTGTATTTGTAACCAATGGCAGAATGTGTCCATTATAAATGGAATGTGAGGGAGAAATAAGTGGGCAAATGGGGGAGTTAAGGTGAGTGAGGGTTGTATGGTGTGTACGTGCAGTTTTTTTTTCTTATTTTCTGTTTTTGTTATTTTTTTTTTTCGAGACTTAGCATTCTTCCCTCCTTAAATAACATTCGTTCTCGAATGTGAGTAAGGATGTAACATAACACATGCACCGACGTTACATTCTTTCATCCTTAAATAACATTCGCCCTCGAATATGTAAGATCGTAACACATGCACATAGACATATAAACTGCACACACACATGAAACACAACTTAAGACATTTTACATTCTCCCCTCCTTAAACAACATTTGTCCTCGAATGTGAATAAGGTCGTAACACATGCGCATATACACACCAACTGCACACACATGAAACATAACTTAACACATTTATTACCTTACTCAAATAGGAAGGATATTTGACTTTCATCGCGTCTTCGACTTTCCATGTAGTTTCTTTTGTGGAGTGATTTCTCCATAGGACTTTCACGGAAATAATATCCTTATTCCTAAGACACTTAATTTGTCTATCCAGTATTTCTATCAGAATTTATTCATATTGAAGCTCTTCGTTCAGGACTATCTCTTGGTGTCGAGTGACGTGACTCGGGTCGTGCAAGTATTTTTGTAACATTGAAACATGAAATACCGGATTCACCACTTCAAATTCCTGTGGAAGAGTTAGTTCGTAAGCCACATTCCCTACTCTTTGTAATATCTCATATGGTTCAATAAACATTGGGCTCAACATCACGACCGAACGGGCGGATCGTGCCTTACCTGCACCCAGTAGACATACATCGTGTAATCACGGAACATAAAGACAATACATGAAACGATGTAATAAGACGGTGAAATAAGAAAAGCTAACCAAAGCGGTTACCTTCAGTATATAAATAAATAGCAACTTTTTCAGCATGAACAGTTTAATCTTTTTTACAAACCCTGCCCACAACAGTACTACAGACCTCTAAGAAATGATACGACAACAATGGCGGGACAGGGCCCCGCCATACCCCTGAACGTAAGCACCTACAACAACAGGGGACTATACCAAGATAAGCCTCCGGAGAAACGGAGCTTCCCAAACGCAAATCGTGACCACGAGCTAGGATCAACGATCGGTGTACCTCAACCTGCGGCGTGAACGCGGCCCAAGGAGGTCAAGACAACAGTGCAGAGTATGTGGCGAAAATACATCAGTAAATGAAATCATAGCGATCATATAAAGCGAGACATGTATGATAACCAAACTACGATTTACAACTGTTATACCCGTAGTTCTGACCTACGATGGAAACGTCACGAAAGTATGTAAGACTTAAAATTTCCGGGCGAGGTTGACGTCGTTCGGACGGTTGTTAGTCAACTTTGAGGCGGGTTATGACCCGATTCGTTGAGAGTTCCTAAGTATTTTAAAGGCCTAGGACGTAGTTCGTTGAGTCTTGATTCCAACGCACCAACCGCTCGTCGATAGGCGTCGGAGTAAGTTATGAGAGTTACAAGTTCAGCAATGGGCGTAAATGCGTTCGAGCAAAGCGAGGCCGCGGCGCCAGATGCAGGCCGCGCCTAAAGCACCGAGAGGTCGCAGAGAAGTGCAGCGCGCGCCATGACAGCGCGGCGCCAAAGTTCGAGAGCTGCGAAGTTTAGTGGCGCCGGAAGCAGGCGCGAGGCGGGAAATTTGGGCGGAAAAACTTAGAAAATCTGATTTTGTTTTAAAGAGGCCATGGGAGGGTGACAAGTGTCCCCCCCCATCTGATTTTCTGCTACATGCAATATATTGACCAAGACTTGGTCATTCTTCCCATCTTACATCTTCACACTCTCTCTCTCTCTCTAAAATCTGCTCCTCCTTCTCTCTAAGAAAACCCAAGAAAAATCTGAAAGTTAAGAGCAAGAAAAGGAAGCTTGTGGTTAGCTTGTTGACATTGTTGTGGTGGTGTTCTTGGCAAGGAGGCTAGCAATAGTTGGAATAAGTTTTGGCTAAAACTTTAAGGTAACATTTCTTCCTTTAGAATTAGTTCTAAGTGTTGCATGTTTAGAAGAAAGAACTTGTGGTAGTAAATAATGCTTCTAGAATCTTTGCATGTTAGAAATGTGGTTTGGGTATGAAAGAAAT
Organism: Przewalskia tangutica; assembly: GCA_029844215.1. Classification (NCBI taxonomy): domain Eukaryota; kingdom Viridiplantae; phylum Streptophyta; class Magnoliopsida; order Solanales; family Solanaceae; genus Przewalskia; species Przewalskia tangutica. Next base: position 14,602,689 of record CM056723.1, read on the forward strand.
GGCTAAGAAGTGATTATGAGCATGTTGTAGCCTAAAAACTACCTTAGAAGTGATAAGTAAATTGTTGTAACTAGTGGGGCAGAATTTTACACACCCAAGTTTGGATGTGTAATCCCTTTAAAATGTTGGATTGTTGAGCCTTAATTGTGGTGTTTGGATGATAAATTCGGCCTTGAGAAAAGGTGGCAAAGTGAGTAGAAACAAGGAAATGCCCAATTTTCCATAGAATTTAGTGACTTAGAACTTGGATTGTTCTACTTGAGATTAGAGGTTAACAGGCGTATCATGACTATTATAGGTTGAAATATTACTTGCGGTAGTTTGGACTTGGCAAGTGGATTGACCAAAGAGGTATGTGAAGCTTTCCTATCTCTTGAGCATGAATAGATGAAACTATGTAGTACGGTAGACGTACACGATTTGGTGTTCTTACTTGTTTTGAGTATAAAATGACTTTTCGTTTTAAGAACGTATAAGTCCCTTGGTTAAGGGAAAATTATGATTTTTACTAAAGTATAGAGTTAATATAACAACTTTATGGGAAGTTGGTCTATTAGCTTCATAAAAGGTTAATGAGAAGTGATTTACTCTAAGTAAGATAATTATATGAAGAGGCAAATTGATTTAAAGGCATCAATTGCCCAAAGGCTTTTATGTATAAAGAAGAGTCACTTTTTGAAAGAGTTGAAGTATGTAGTACTTGGGTTAAATTCCCGGTGTTCTTTTATTAAAGATATGGTTAAGTGCCTTAAGTAAACTAAAATGAGAGAGTATGTGAACAAGACTAAGAAGAAGTTATAAGTTTTCTTAACTTATTATTATATGATATGATGACAGTTTGTGATAGGGTAAGAGTATGTGCGGGCAAGCCCCAAGATCGCCATACCACCTCCTTCGGTGTAAGAGTATGTCCGGCCAGCCACCAAGATCGCCATACCATCCGCTTCGTAAGAGTATATCCGAGGCGGATCCAAGATCGTTATACCATCTGCACGATAAGAGTATATCTGAGGGGCAAGCCCCAAGATCGATATACCAGCTGCTACAGTGTAAGAGTATATCTGAGTGCACCAAGATCGTTATACCATCTGCTTCAGGGTAAGAGTATATCTGAGGGGAAAGTCCCCAAGATCGTTATACCACCTGTTCCGTGGATTTGCTACCCACGATACGAGGAATACCTCATGCGAATCCTTATGGGCTTATGCGGGTGAAATAGTCCCACGCCGCAGTACACCGACGCGAGGAGTACCTCACGCGGTCCACGGGACCCACGCGGTGAAATAGTCCCGTGAGTAGGATGGTTTCTTTTTGATACTACTGAGCAGGTACCTGTTTTGATCATGAGCCTCCTATTTTATGCAAAGATTATATATGTATATATATACTTGTCACTCTCATTGTTAGTAAGGCACGAAAAGGTATTTTATTGTCTTCCATGACTCAAATTGCTTTTAGACTTATGATATCATATTACAAATTTTCCCACCTTGCATATTTGGTACATATCAGTGTCGACCCTTCTGGGCCGCTCACGCCACAGCAGTGGTAAGCAGATTGAGGATCCTCGTTCTTAGGATCACTATTCCAGTGTCAGAAGCTCCATTCCTCCGGAAGCTTATTTATTGGTACGTATATTCCCTGATGCTATAGGTGTTTTGTACATTCAGGGGTATGGCGGGCCCGCCACGCTTGTTATCTTTAAGTGCAGTGGTCACCTATGTATTTTGGGCTCTAAGTACCAGTAGTACTACTATACTTTTGTTTTATTATGTTTTATGGAAGCCAGCCTTATCGGTTGGCCAGTGATGTTTACTTTTTTATAAGTTATGTGTTATGTATGATCCACGCTATTCTCTCGATGTATACGGCGGTACCCCTGAGGTACTAGTCGCGTCCCCTGGTCGGTCGTGACAAAAGTGGTATCGAGCGATTAGTCCTCTGAAAGTGTCCACGCATCGTGTTCAGTAGTCTTGATTATCGGTGTCGTGCACCACATCTATAATCAGGAGGCTGCAGGATATTTAGGATTGGTTTCCATTCTTTCACCCTAAGATCGTGCAATAGAGCTGAGTTATAGGTTGAATCTCCCCTGATGTTTTCCTTTATGTATCAGTTATGCCTCCACGCAAGGCAACCGCGGCCGAGGCGGCAAGGCACCGAGGGTGCCGCTAGTGGACGCGGAGAATCACGAGGCACAGCCCAATCCTTACCGAAGATGATGTTTAGGGCGGCGAAGTTCCACGCCGTCGCCAGCAGAGTTCGAGCGCCGGACGCGCCATCGAGATCATGCAGACGAGCCTCCACTCCACGCCGTGGCCCGAGTACGAGATTATGGGGAACAGATTCTGCCATCGACAAAGATAGTGGCGGCAGCCCGACAGAGCAGCGCCAACCCAGAGCCGATAGCCACGGATTCGGGATTTCCTGGGTTGTCACCCACCCGAGTTCTATGGTTCGAGATTCGATGAGGATCCGCAGGAGTTTGTCCGAAGCGATTCTGACCATGCAGTTCTTAGGGCATCGACATCGAAGTCTGTTACACTAGCTTACCGTTACGCGATATTGCGTTGAACTGGTTTGAGTCGCGGGTATTGTCGAGGTGATGATGCTCTTCCACCGATTGGGAGGAGTTCACGAGGCGTTCCTAGACCACTTCTTGCCTCCCGAGGTGAGGAGAGCCCAGAGATAGGTTCTTGACCTTGAGACAGACGGGAGGACTATCGGGAGTACACCGAGTTTGACTCGCCCGGCGCATGCACACACCATTGTAGCGATATGGCGCATGGGGTTCATAGATACGTGATGGGCTGGACCGTCACATGACATCGCTTGCTTAGGAGTGGCACTTCAGCCGAGGATGGATATTGCCGATGACGCAGCATACGCACAGGATCGAGACGAGAGCGCAGGATCGCCTAGATTTGGGCCACCAAGAGGCCGTGACATCGGGTTCTCGTGAGCGCTGAGGCGGGCAGCCTCGCAGCAGACTAGGTCCACCTTCCACCGGCTCGAGTGCTCCTTCACGCCGCGGGAGGTCCGATCGCGAGGTTATTCGCGAGCAGTCGGGTGCTCCGGGGCGCCGAGTTTTCGCGAGGCGAGACCAAAGACTAATCGAGACCACCTACCTCGGCGTTCGATGCGGTAGGTCTCATCCGGCGAGTGCCGTATGGGTTCGAGATCATGTTACTCTTGTGGCGCAGGCCATCCAAGAAGGATTGTTCGCCCCAGCGGCGGAGCATTACGGTTCACCGACGGGTGCATTCTTTGGATCTTCATCTTCGATGGTTAGACGCCCGAGAGCGTGGTACTTATGGGGCCAGCAGGCCGCGCAGAGGTCGTGGTAGGGGTTCGATTCTAGCGGTCCTCGAACCGCATCTATGCTATGTCCAATGACAGACCGCGAGGCGCCGCCGCATGTCGTCAGTGTACATTATTGGTTTCTTCTTTGTGATGTATATGCTTTGATAGATCCGAGTTCTACCTTGTCCTACATATCTCCTCATATTGCGATTAGAATAGGGATAGAGCCCGAGTCCATAAGACCTTTGAGGTGGCTACGCCAGCAGTGATTCAGCCGTAGCCGAGCGAGTGTATAAGGCTTGCCCTCGGACTATAGATAGCCGCCGACTCTGCCGACTTGATAGAGTTGGATATGACAGACTTTGATGTGATTATGGGTATGGATTGGCTAGCATCTTGCTATGCCAACGTGGGTGTAGGAGAGATTAGTTCGGTTCGGTTCGTGAGCCTGCTATCGAGTGGAAGGGAATCTTTGCGTCGCCGAGGTAAGTTTATTTCTTACCTCAAGGCTAGGAAGATGGTGCGGAAAGGGTATATCTACCATATGGTTCGGTATTCGACATCGAGGTGAGGTACCGCACTGCAATCGATTCGGCCGTTAGAGAGTTTCGCACGTATTCCCGGATGAGCTTAGGGTATCCTCCCGAAAGGAGATTGAGTTTTGCATTGATTTGGCGCGGATACTCGGCCGATATCTATTCCGCCATACTGAGGATGGCACTGCCAAATGAAGGAGTTGAAGGACCGGTGAAAGATTTCTTTGGAGAAAGGCTTTATTAGGCCAAGTGTTTCTCCTTGGGAGCACCGGTGTTATTTGTAAAGAAGAAGGATGGGGCCAGCTGCGTATGTGTATTGATTCTGACGGTGAACAAGGTAACTATCAAGAATAGATATCCCTCCCGGGATTGACGATTTGTTTGACCGATTTGCGGGTGCAAAGTGTTTTCAAGATAGACCCTACGTGCAGTTATCATCAGTGCGAGTTAGAGGTAGATATCCCAAAGATCGCATTCGGGACCGGTATGGGCCTTATGAGTTCAGGTGATGTCTTCGGGTTGACAGCCTGCCAGTATTCATGGATTTGATGAATAGGGTGTTCGTGCCATTCTTGGATATGTTCGTTATAGTGTTTATTGATGATATCTTGGTGTATTCGCGCAGGCGGGAGCATACTGATCATTTGAGGCGGTATTAGAGTCCTCCGAGACCGCAATTGTATGCCAAGTTCTCGAAGTGCGAGTTAGTGGCGTCGATGGCTTTCTTAGGGCATGTTATCGGGCCGAGGGTATTCGGGTTGATACTGACAAAGATTGAAGCGATCAAGACTTGGCCTAGACCAGCTACTGTAGCAGTGCGCGGCTTTGGGCCTTGCGAGTTATTATCGGAGGTTTGTGGAGAAGTTTGCTTCTATTTCAAAGATTTTGACTAAGTGACTCGAGAAGCGGTATGTTCCGACGGATACTTGTGAGGAAAGTTTTGATTGCTAAAGGAGAAGTTGACAACCGCCCCAGTTCTTACTCTTCCAGAGGGCTAGATGGATATGTGGTTTATTGTGACGCGTCAGGTGTCGGGCTTGGGTGCGTGCTGATGCAGCACGGCAAGGTTATAGCTTATGCATCCCGGCTTAGGAAACATGAGAAGAACTATCCCACACATGACTTGGAGTCGCGCGATGATTCATGCCTTAAAGATCCGAGACATTATTTATATGGAGTTCATGTGGACATTTACACGGACGCGAAGTCTCCGACATCTTCGACGCAGGAGTGAACTTGCGGCGAGACGGTGGTTGGAGCTACTTAAGGATTATGACGTTGATATTACGTACCACCGGGGAAGGCCAATGTGGTGGCGGATGCCCTTAGTCGCGGTCGATGGGTAGTGCATCGATGTTCACCGCAGAAGAGGATATGGTCCGAGAGTTACATCGGCTAGCAAGCCTTGGTCCGCTTGGTTGATTACGTTAGTAACGAATTCGGGTTCGAAGGTTGCGAGTCTTCCATCGTCGAGGAGGTGAAGAGGCGGCGATGAGGATCCGATTTTGGTACGATCGAGACGCAGCTCTCGAAGGAGAATAGTCTATTTGCGTAGCGCTGATGGTGCTAAGATTCGAGGCGGTTGTGTGTTCCCGATGTGACAGACTTGGCGGTGCAGGGAGGCACACGGTGCTCGTTATTCTATTCATCCGGGTCGACTAAGATGTACCATGACCTCGAATCGTGTATTGGTGGGATGGCCTAAAGAGGGGCGTTGCGGAGTTCGTGGCGTGCGAATTGTCGGCGAGTTAAGATTGAGCACGAGCTTGAGGCTGTTGCGAGCCATTGATATTCCGACTTGGAAGTGGGAGGTGATAAATATGGATTTTATTACGGGGCTACCTACCACTCGGAAGCATGATTCCATTTGGGCGATTGTCGACGGTGTGAAATCACCATTTTCTTCCGATCGAACGACGTTTTTGAGGACTATGCGATTATATATTAGAGATTGTGAGACCGCACGAGTCGGTGTCGATTATATCGAATAGAGAGCCGGTTCTCGGCTAACTTCGAGGTCCTTTCGGAAGGGATTAGGGACACAAGTGAGTCTCGATGCGGCGTTTCATCCTCGTGACAGACGGACAGCCGAGCGCACTATCCGCACACGAGGATATCTCTGCGGGCTTGTGTTATTGATTTCGGGTAGTGGGAGGATCATTTGCCTCTCGTGGAGTTTGCTTATAACAACGGCTACCATTCCGGATTCGGATGGCGCCTTATGAGGCCTTATACGGGAGAAGTGCAGTCACCGATAAGGCTGGTTCGAGTGGGAGAAGTTCGATTAGTCGGGCCAGATTTAGTTCAGCGAGCGATGGATAAGGTGAAGCTTATCCGGAGCGTTGTTGGCGGCTCGAGTCGGCAAAAGTCGATGCAGATCATCGGCGTCGACACTTGGAATTTGAGATAGATGATTGGGTTTTCCTAAAGGTATCGCCCGTGAAGGCGTGATGAGATTTGGAAAGAAAGGAAGCTTAGCCCAAGGTACATGGGCGTGTCAGATTGTCCGTAGGGTAGGCGAGGTTGTCTATGAGTTAGATCTTCCGTCCGATTTGGAGGCGGTGCATCCAGTTTTTCATGTGTCCATGTTGCGGAAATGTATTGGAGATCCATCTAGAGTGCACCCGGTTCAGGATGTCCAAGTAACAGAGGAGTTATCGTATGAGGAGAGTCCCATAGCGATACTCGATCGTCAGGTTAGACGACTTCGGACGAAAGACGTGGCTTCCGTCAAGGTCCTATGGCGGAACGAAAACAGGGAGGAAATGACGTGGGAAGCAGAGGATGACATGATGAAGAAGTATCCTCACTTATTCCCTATACCTCCAGGTAACCTACTTTCCTGCTTGTTAGTTTTGATTTAGCATTTACGCTTCTGTATGTTGTGGCTCGTGGAGCTTCTTTATTACGAATGAATAGTTAAGAGGGTCTATGTCGATGTTGTGATTTGAGTAAGCCTAGAAGGAACATTCGGGACGAATGTTTCTAAGGGGGGGAGAATGTTATACCCCGTAGTTCTGACCCTACGTATGGAAACGTACGAAAGTATGTAAGACTTAAAATTTCGAAGGGCGAGGTTGTGGTCGTTCGGACGGTTGTTAGTCAACTTTGAGGCGGGTTATGACCGATTCGTTGAGAGTTCCTAAGTATTTTAAAGGCCTAGGACGTAGTTCGTTGAGTCTTGATTCCAACGCAACCAACCGCTAAATCGATAGGCGTCGGAGTAGAAAGTTATGAGAGTTACAAGTTCAGTGCGATCGGTAATGCGTTCGAGCAAAGCGGCGAGCGCGGCGCCAGATGCGACGCGGCGCCTAAAAATCGAGAGGTCGCAGAAGTTGCAGCGCCATGACGTTAGCAGCCGCGCGCCGAAAGTTCGTGAGCTGCGGAGTTTTGCCTTGTGGCCACAAGCGCGAGTGGGCGCGAAATTTGGCGGAAAAACTTCGCAAAACTGATTTTTGTTTTAAAAGAGCCCATGGGAGGGCGACACGTGTACACCCCAATCTGATTTTCATCTACATGCAATATATTGACCAAGACGTGGTCATTCTTCCCATCTTTCATCTTCACACTCTCTCTCCCTCTCTCTAAAATCTGCTCCTCTCTAAGAAAACCCAAGAAAAATCTGAAAGTTAAGAGCAAGAAAAGAAGCTTGTGGTTAGCTTGTTGACATTGTTGTGGTGGTGTTCTTGGCAAGGAGGCTAGCAATAGTTGGAATAAGTTTTGGCTAAAACTTTAAGGTAACATTTCTTCCTTTAGAATTAGTTCTAAGTGTTGCATGTTTAGAAGAAAGAACTTGTGGTAGTAAATAATGCTTCTAGAATCTTTGCATGTTAGAAATGTGGTTTGGGTATGAAAGAAATGGCTAAGAAGTGATTATGAGCATGTTGTAGCCTAAAAACTACCTTAGAAGTGATAAGTAAATTGTTGTAACTAGTGGGTGAAATTTTACACACCCAAGTTTGGATGTGTAATCCCCTTTAAAATGTTGGATTGTTGAGCCTTAATTGTGGTGTTTGGATGATAAATTCGCCTTGAGAAAAGGTGGCAAAGTGAGTAGAAACAAGGAAATCTTTGCCCAATTTTCCATAGAATTTAGTGACTTAGAACTTGGATTGTTCTACTTGAGATTAGAGGTTAACAGGCGTATCATGACTATTATAGGTTGAAATATTACTTGCGGTAGTTTGGACTTGGCAAGTGGATTGACCAAAGAGGTATGTGAAGCTTTCCTATCTCTTGAGCATGAATAGATGAAACTCTGTAGTACGGTAGACGTTCACGATTTGGTGTTCTTACTTGTTTTGAGTATAAAATGACTTTTCGCTTTAAGAACGTATAAGTCCCTTCGTTAAGGAAAAGTATGATTTTTACTAAAGTATAGAGTTAATATAACAACTTTATGGGAAGTTGGTCTATTAGCTTCATAAAAGGTTAATGAGAAGGATTTACTCTAAGTAAGATAATTATATGAAGAGGCAAATTGATTTAAAGGCATCAATTGCCCAAAGGCTTTTATGTATAAAGAAGAGTCACTTTTGAAAGAGTTGAAGTATGTAGTACTTGGGTTAAATTCCCGGTGTTCTTTTATTAAAGATATGGTTAAGTGCCTTAAGTAAACTAAAATGAGAGAGTATGTGAACAAGACTAAGAAGAAGTTATAAGTTTTCTTAACTTATTATTATTATGATATGATGACAGTTTGTGATAGGGTAAGAGTATGCGAGGCAAGCCCCAAGATCGCCATACCACCTCCTTGATGTAAGAGTATGTCCGAGGCGGCCACCCAAGATCGAAATACCATCATCTTAAGTGTAACAGTATATCTGAGTTTCATATCAAAGATAGTTAGACAATCTGCACCAGTGTAAGAGTATATCTGAGGGGCAAGCCCCAAGATCGTTATACCATCTGCTCAGTGTAATAGTACATATGAGGAGTACAGCCCCAAGATCGTTATACCATCTGTTTCAGGGTAAGAGTATATCTGAGGAAAGTCCCAAGATCGTTATACCACATTGCCGTGGATTTGCTACCCACGATGCGAGGAATACCTCACGCGAGTCCTTATGGGCTTATGCGGGTGAAATAGTCCCACGCCGGGCAGTACCGATCGAGGAGTACCTCATGCGGGTCCACAGGACCCATGCGGGTGAAATAGTCCCAGGAGTAGGATGGTTTCTTTTTGATACTACGGGCGAGGTCCCCTGTTTTGATCATGAGCCTCCTATTTTATGCAGGATTATAGATGTATATATATACTTGTCACTCATTGTTAGTAAGGCACAATAAAAGGTATTTTATTGTCTTCCATGACTCGACTTGCTTTTAGACTTATGATATCATATTACAGTATTTTCCCAGCCTTGCATATTTGGTACATATTGTGTACTGACCCCCTTCCCCGGGGGCTGCGTTCATGCCGCAGGTAAGGGTAAGCAGATTGAGGATCCTCGTTCTTAGGATCACTATTCCGGTGTCAGAAGCTCCATTCCTCCGGAAGCTTATTTATTGGTATGGATATTCCACGATCTATAGGTATTTTGTACATTCGGGGTATGGCGGGGCCCTGTCCGCCACGATTGTTATCTTTAAGTGCATGGTCACCATGTATTTTGGGCTATAAGAACCGGTTGTACTACTATACTTTTGTTTAAGTATGTTTTATGGAAAGCGGCACTTATCGGTTGGCGATGATGTTTACTTTTATAAGTTATGTGTTATGTATGATCCATTGCTATTCTCGATGTATACTGATGTGGTACCCGGTGAGTACTAGTCGCGTCCCCGGGGTCGGGTCGTGACAACAACAAAGCAGTCATGTCAAGTCAGGGACTCACGCCCTCAAGTCATCACTCAAGTATAACAATGGGTCTCAGGCCCACAACATCAATCATGCCCGTGGAATACCTTCCTCACTGCCGATGCATGATATAAAAGCACCAAGGAACACACATGAACACGGGTCCCACCTGTGTCATAATAAAGCTGCGGGGTAAGTACGAAGGCATAGCCGACTACTAAAAACCACGCATTCCACAAGGTCATGAATCGTATCATAAGATCTGTCTGGACCGTCACATGATCAAAGCCGCCACTTGCCCGATATCGATGTCTGCGTCTAACCTCGAACTCCCGCACTCGCGTAGGCCAATCTCATCGGCCCGCATGAGGTATTCCCGCGTCGAGGTAGCTACTCCCGGCGTCGCCCCGACTTCGCGATCCGCGTGGCCACATGGACCGCATGCCCATAAAGGCGCGATACTAACACGGAACTCTCGTAGCTCGCGTAGGCCCGGGACTGCGTAGGTATTCTCGAATCATAGGTCCATCGACCCGCTGAGTCTACCCCGTCGGAGGCGCTTAACCCTAATCATCTCGAGATGAATGCCACAATACTATCATAACGACTGATAGTTAATAAGCACAATCAAGGGAAACCCCTTTACACAACCATCACAAGATACTAACACACGTAGCTTCCTAACACGTTTACTTATCAAAGCAATCAAGAAAGTATTACAAGGCTATCACAAACCAATACAATCAAGTTGTTCACACAAGGTACCTTCTACTATATGATTAACAAGATCGGGTTTTATCCCCAAAGTACTTCATACATTAACTCTTTAAAAGATACGTTACATTCACAAAAGTCACACAATACCCGTAGTATATGAAAATAGAGTGATTATCTTTTTAAAGTAAATCAATTACTTCTCTTTGTAAAATCAAGTAGCAACATTCTTTTCCAATGTTCAAGTTTCTCATTTTTTAGAAAGGGTTCGTAGTTCATAGTCTTATTCATTTAAGAATATAATTCTCCTTTAACCAATCTGAGAAACATAAGCCTTATATGTGAGTAGGATATCTTGTTTATAACAATCTTATTACAAAGACCATGATCTAGAAATATCATTTTGTCTCATCTTAGCTTCTATGCAGATGGAAGTTTCTCTTGGTTTTAATAATACTTAATTATTCAAAACATTTCCTTTTATTAACGCTGCAGTTGGTTTGTCGATACACATTCGACTTCCAAATCAAGAAACATTCTTAAGCCGTTATACCTAACTTCCCATAAAGCTAGTATAACTCTTAAGTTTTCAAAACCAAATATTACTTCTTCTTTCAAAATGATTCAAAATCTTTTGAAATACTTCAAGTTCTTTATTAACACATAACAAGCCGCTTATAGTTCAAATCGCTTACCTTTTCAAGACCACCAAGATTATTTTCTTACCAACATAAAGTCGTTATAATCAACTTCCCATAAAGCCGTTATAACACTTTATGTTTTAAACCAATCAAATACGTTTAGCACACGTATGCGCTCACCGTACTACATAGTTCACACATATCATGCTAGAAGAGATAGGAAGAGGTTCACATACCTCGCGACGAGTATCGACTAATAGCAAAACGCTCAAGTACTTCAAACCGTCGGCTACTCCTTAGCCGATGGATCGCGCCATACGCAGATTTCAACCTATAAGGCCACAAGGCGCTTATTAACATTTAGATCCTTCGTAGAACATTCTACGTAAAATTCGGCAAAGACCTCCCCGCAACAGCGTAAATCTCCCTCTACCGAGGCTACCAAGCCAACCGGGGTTATACATCTAACCCTAACTGTACAATTCTACACCACGGTACTGCATCAGTAATACAGCCCTAGTAATTACAGTTCGATCTTCTTTAAATTCAGCTTAAGTCGCAAGACATTGCTGTAAGTATTATTCGAGCTTAAGTCAAAAGACATTGCCAACAACTACGTTCGATTACTATATATAGTATACTTCAACTATATATTCTAACAATATGTAATTTCCAATTACAATAGAGGACAAGATATTTACCTCAATAAGCCCATAATTATCCAAGTATAAAGTCGATCTGGGCAATCGTTTAGCTCAACTCCGAGCGCCCAACCCGCTCTAAACCACCCTTAGAAGTTCTAACCAACTTCTACACAATACTCCAACGGACTATGGAGATTTTCCTAGGGTTTGGTTTTTGTGGTAGCGGAGTATAATAGTATTTTACGGGCTTTTCAGATAGGTATATCCTTAGAATACTACAAGGTATATGGCTAAGGTAATTTGGGCATTATAACAATACTTTTGAGAGTATTTCTACCAAGAGGGGTATATATACGAGACAACACCACAAGGGGGTGTATACCCTACTACCCCACTGTGGGGTACTCTCGGCGAGGTGGGGAAGGAACTCTCGGCTAAGCCTCACAAGGGGAGAGGCGAGAACAACATGAAGGAGGCGGGTTTCTAAGACTTAGAACATTTTAGGATGAATAAGTCTTCCAAAGGGGGGGGGTATTTATAGTACAAGCCAAGGCCAACCAATGGTCAAGATCTAGCCAAGTGCTATGCAAGTGTAGGGCCAAGATCATGCCAAGTGCACCTTATCCATCTACCCACAAAATATCCTACCAACTACTTGACAAAACTCACCCAAATCGTCAAGCTTGACCGCCCACACTCCATCAATGAGAGGGTGACAAGTGTCGCCCTCTCGTTGGTCCAAAATGTTTCGTCTCTCGGAAAAATCCGCAAAAATAAGAAATGACATAGCCGGAAATTCCCCTACGAAAGCTGTGAAAACGTTTCGCCGAAAAACGACTCTAACCGGGTGTTATGCACAAATAAAATTCGGCCAAGCACTTTAAGGCACAAACTTTTCTACGTACGTCCCCGCGTACATACTCTGGAAATACGGGGTATAACAACTTCCCTTTCTTGTCAAATCGCATCACTCCCTTCATTGGAGACTTTTAAAAATACTTTCTCCCCTTCTTGAAATTCGAGATCTCTTTTGCGATGATTCGCTTAAGACTTATGGCGGTTATGAGCTGTCTTGATCTGCTCCCGAATTATCTGCACTTTATCATTTGTTTCCTGAATGACTTCGGGTCCGAACATTAGTGTTTCACCCATTTCGAACCACCCAAGTGGAGATCTACATTTTCGCTCATACAATGCTTCGAACAGAGCCATCTGTATACTAGCATGGAAAATGTTGTTGTAGGAGAACTCAATTAGACATAGGTGGTCCAACCAGTTGCCCTGGAGGTCCAACACACAAGAATGCAGCATGTCCTCCAATGTTTGACTTGTTCCTTCAGCTTGTCCGTCGGTTTGCGGATGGAAAGACGCACTCAACTTGACCTTTGTCCCGAGGCCCTGCTGGAAACTTTGCCAAAAGTGTGAGGTAAACTAGGAACCCCTATCCGAAATAATTTGTAATGGAATCCCGTGAAATCTCACTATTTCTTTCAAATAAATTTGCGCATACCGTGGCTCCTGATATGTAGTCTTGATTGGTAGGAAATGGGTTGACTTTGTAAGTCGATCTACAATCACTCATATAGAATCATAACCTTCTCCTGTTTTTGCTAGACCGGTAACAAAATCCATATGAATTGCCTCTCATTTCCACATGGGGACGACAATGTCCTGAAGTAGGCCGTCAGGTTTTTGATGTTCGGCTTTCACCTGTTGACACGTAAGACATCTTCTGACAAACTCTGCAACATCTCTCTTTATTCCTCCCACCAATAATTTGCCTTGAGATCATGATACATTTTCGTTGATCCTGGATGAATGGAATACATGGTGTTGTTACCTTCATCTAAGATCTTTCTTCTTAGATATTTTACCTTAGGAACACATAACCTACCCTTATACCGAAGGGTACCGTCATTTTCTCCTAATGAAACTGTGAAGGTTTTCCTTGTTGAATCCTCTCCTGAAATTTAACAAACTTCATGTCCTCAAACTGACTTTCTTTTATTTCTGAAGCTAAGGCAAATTGCGAGGTATCATGTACCACCACCCTACCTTCACCGACCTCAGTTAAACTAACTTCGAGGTTTCCCAATTTTTGTACTTCACGAACAATACCTCTCTTTTATACTGCCAAGTGGGCCAAGCTGCCCATGGTCTCCTACTGAGTGTATCATCTACCACGTTAGCTTTTTCGGGATGGTAAAAAATGCTAAGGTCATAATCCTTAAGCAACTCTAATCATCTTCTTTGTCGGAGATTCAAATCCTTTTACGTGGTTATGTACTGTAAACTCTTATGATCTGTAAATATATCTATATGCACCCCATACAAATAGTATATCCATATTCGTAAGGCAAACACTACCGCGGCCAATTCCAAGTCATGAGTTGAATAATTCTTCTCATGTATCTTCAATTGTCTAAATGCATACGCAATTACTTTTCCAAACTGCATCAAGACACATCATAACTCAACCCCAGAGGCATCACAATAGAATGTGAACCTTTCTTATCCCGATGGTAAGGTTACTGGTGCAGTAGTCAACAATTCCTTCGATTTCTGAAAACTTGTTTCACATGCTTCTGACCACTGATACTTAACCGCTTTCTGAGTCAATCGGGTCAAGAAAGCATCAAGACTAGAAAAGTCTTCTACAAATCTTCTATAATACCCAATCAAACTCAAGAAACTTCTAACTTCTGTCGGAGTGGTCAGTTCTTCACCGCTTCTATCTTTTGGGGGTATACCATAATTCTATCCCTTGACACAACATGGACCAAGGAGGCTACCTTTTCCAACCAAAATTCACCCTTTGAAAATTTAGCATATAGTTTCTCCAATTTTTTAAGACTTGAAGCACTACCCTCAGTTGCTCTTCATGTTCTTCAACACTCTTGCTGTAAATTAGGATATCATCTATGGATACAATCATGAATAAATCTAATAATGGTTTGAAGATTCTGTTCATTAGATCCATAAAAGTTGTTGGGGCATTGGTTAACCCGAAAGACATGACCAAGAATTCATAATGACCATATCGGGTTCTAAAAATTGTTTTGGCTATATCATCAGGATTTATTTTCAGCTGGTGATATCCCGAACGAAGATCAATCTTGAAAAAAATAACTGGCTCCTTGAAGTTGGTCACAAAGATCATCGATTCTTGATTGTGACCTTATTGAGTTGTCGATAATCGATGCACATTTGGAGCGATCCATCATTCTTCTTCACAAAAAGGACTGGTGCACCCCAGGGGAAACACTAGGCCTTATAAAACCTTTATCCAGAAAATCATTCAACTGTTCTTTTAACTCTCTCAATTCAGTTGGAATCATTCGATATGGAGGAAATAGAAATAGGTCTTGTACCCGAAATTAACTCTATAGCGAACTCTACTTCTCTATTAGGAGGAAGGCCTGGAAGATCTTCGGAAAAAACTCCAGAAAATTTTGAACAATATGGACATCATGCACCGCTAGTGACTCTTTTTTGGGTATCTACTATATTATCCAGATATGCGTACTTCACTTTGTGACTTCTTAATAACTTTTGAGCCCTAAGGTAGGAAGTAAGGTGATGTGAGGATATTCCAATCCCACCCTTTATAATAACTTCTGGTTCCCCGAAAAAAAGACAATTTCACTATCTTTCGTCGACAATCTAACATGGCATAACATGCTGACAACCAATTCATACCCAAAATGATGTCAAAGTTTACCATATCAAGTAGTACTAGGTTTACTATTGTTCCTCTACCATTCACTTCTAAAGGGAGATTTTTAACTACTCGAAAGGCCCAAATTGAGGCCCCTACTGGTGTCATAACCTCAAAAGGTTCACTTAAACAGGAAGGTTCTACGTGTAAATTTTTAGCAAAATCCATTGACACTAACGCGCAACGGCTTTCGCGCTAGTGCGCTCATCCGCTTCTTGTTGCGTAACAGCTTTCGCGCTAGTGCGCTCGGACTATGTCGCTGATCCGCTGAGAAAAGACGGTAAGGCAAAGAGAAAGTACCACTTTTCTTAAGTGTTGATGAATTTAATCTATTAAAGAGTCAAGGTTTCCAAGGAGCAAAAACCCATCGCTGAACAATCATAAGTATAAAAATGTAGAGTCGGGATCGTATAATACAAATGCAGGAATACTCGAGACCAGCAAAATACATGTGACCACCGTATTAGATGCATTCGCCTCATTCCTTTGTGGCAAAGCGTAGAGCCGACTAGGATTGTTGGACTGTTGACCTCTCTGATCCTGTCGGTACTTGTTTCCCTGATTTCCCTTGTAGGCAACTGTGGTTGCTTCTAACCTCTCATGAGAAAACTGAACTTGAGTTCTCCTCTTGCAATCCCTTGCATAGTGGTCTGGTTCTCCACACTTGTAACATCATTTCGGTGAGAACCAACATTCCTTAAAATATTTCATTTGACAAACCTTACAGACTGGTTTGTCACTCCCTGCATTGGGGTTGGTGGCCTTGGCATTGCTACTTGGATGATCGAACTATTTATGCCCTTGGGGCCTGTAATGAGACTGGCCTACTGAATGGCTCAATTTTTAAGTACCCATACTACCTTCTTGCCTCTGGTTTTGATTTCGACTAAAGGATCTCGACGATCAAAACCTCTTATACGAATACTCTCTTTTTGCTTTAGCAAGACCTTCTACCCCCATTGTTATGTCGACGATCTGAAGGTACATCCGATCATGGGCAAATGCCACTACCTTCTCTATCAAGTTTGAGTTTAAACCCTCAACAAATCTTTTGACCTTCTCCATTTACGTAGGAATATTATACGCGTTGAATGCTGACAATTGCATAAATTGGGTATCGTATTCTTTCACATTGCAGTCTTCTTGTTTCAAATGTTCAAACTCTCGCATGAGCGCATCTTTTTGGGTGTTAGACATATACTTTTCAATGAATGTAGCTCTGAACTCCCCCATGTCATCGGTGGTGACATCGGGGAACGATTTCTTCTAAAATTTCTTCATCTCACCCCTGCATCGTCATAGTTTATCGTTGCACATCTCCTTTCACAAATCTTTGAAGAAGGTAGTACAAGAACTAAGTCTTTGAAAAGACTCAAGATAGGCACGAGAAGAGTATGAAAGAAGTGAAATTGTTTAAGATGTTATTCCGTTCACTTATTACTAAGGTGGAACGCGCACCGTCGCAATAAGTAACCGTTCAAACACTAAACTCAAAGAAAATTCCTAGAATCTCCTAACCTGGTTTAGCTCTGATACCAACTTGTCACGCCCCGGATTTTCTTAAGCCTTTACTTTGGGTGTGATGCCATTAACTTCTGTCTTCCTAAATTAAACAAGTATTTAAGTGCGAAAATAATATATATAATAAGGAATTCGAAGTTTACAAAGAACAATTTCATGTGGGGCATTCCCCGAGATAACGATACTTAGTTCTTTAAACATACTTAGTCTAGAATAACTTTCACCAAATCCGAAGTAATGGATTGGTAGGACAATGAGGCTGCGGGACGATCGCTAGCCCTGTTGCGGATCTTTTTCTCTATCGCACTTTCCTGAAATATGTTAAATAAAAGAGTCAGCCCTACCATCCGGGGTTGAGTGAGAACCTCGCCCTACAATTCAAAATAACCTCACAATATTTCAAATACAATCATATTATAACATAATAAACATGTTATGAAACGAACTTCAACATTCAATGTACCACATTTCAATATACACATAATGTTATTCTCTTTCAACTCGTCTCAGGAAATACCCAGCTTAACCAACATGCATTTTTTCCATATAGTATATTATATATTTATTTAGAATATGCAACTTGATTTAAAACACTTAACATATAGATTCAAACAAGTGACCTTGAATAGCCTGAAGGCTCCTTGAATAGCCCGAAGACAAATGTTCTTAAATAGCCCGAAGGCTCTTTGAATAGTCCGAAGGCTCCTTGAATAGTCCGAAGGCCCCTTGAATAGCTTGAAGGCTCCTTGAATAGCCCTTCGGTCCCTTGAATAGCCCGAAGGTTCCTTGAATAGCTCGAAGGCCCCTTGAATAGCCCGAAGGCCCCTTGAATAGCCCCAAAGGCAAAGTATTTATATTAACAAGGTTTTCAGCATTTAATTGGATAACCAACCTCATACACACACACACACACACACATATATATATATATATAATGGCGAAACTTCAGAAGATTCAATAATATTTCTTTCCTTCAACTTTCTCGTATCTTCCGCTTGTAAATGTTATAACATTAAATCTGTAACTCCAAATAAGGTGTTTATTGTACCACATCGAAGGCAGCACTAGGATCTTTTATTAAGAAGAATTCCATATGAAAGTACTTAGTGTAGCTGGTGAAAATTTACGAAAACAACAATCGTATGAAATCTGTGTCTCCAGAATTTTTGTAAAATAAGGCAGAAATTTTAAACAACCATAACTTTCAAACCTTAAGTCGGATTTATCCCCGTTTGATCTCAAACTGACGGGAACATAGTAATCTACAACTTTTATTCAGCTCATACTTTTATATTCTTTACGGATTTGTACAGTTTTCACATTTTACATACTGCTCATCTGGATTTCGGTTGATTCGAGGTAGAAACTTTAAACAGTCATAACTTTAAAATCGTAAGTCGGATTTATCCCCGCTTGATCTCAATATGACAGTGAGTGAGAAACTTATAACACTGTAAATTTCAACCAATTCTAACAATATAACTCCGCAAAAACAGTCCGCAAACACAAGGCTCAAACTTGCTACAAGGCAATACTTATTTCAATTAGTTCATCACAACTTATGTTTCCCAAAAACATATATTATTTTAACATGAATACTATGTTTTAACATGCATTGTAATTCAAAACAAAGGATTTTACCAAGAATATGTGAGTGAGAAAAACTCACCTTTGTTGCTTCGTAATAGCGAATGAACATCACAACTTCGACTTATCCTTGCTCTTTTTTACTCTTGTTCTCTAAAATTTTCTGATCTGGAACTGTTTTGCTCTCTACTTTTTGTTCTCCATATCTTTCATTTTCTTTAAATTATGTTGTGTGTTGTATGATGTGGGGTTATATTTGTAACCAAATGCATAATGTGTCCATTATAAATGGAATGTGAGGGAGAAATAAGTGGGCAAATAGAGAAGTTAAGGTGAGTGAGGGTTGTATGGTGTGTACGTGCAGTTTTTTTTTCTTATTTTCTGTTTTTGTTGTTTTTTTTTCTTTTTTTTTTACGACTTCACAGTTACAAATGTTTATAGGATGATTACTATTATTTTGAGATATAAACTTTTTCCAACAATTCCCATCATATCTCAAAATAATAATAATAAGAAATAGAATGAAATAAGAAGTTCTCGAATAGAGGGAAGCAATAAGTTTTCATGGGTTTTCACATATGAGTATAGTGTGTCAATCTGGTGTCTCGTAGATTATAAACTAGACTTAGATAAAACGAGATTAAATTTACAGAATAATTGATGAAGCTTAGAATTTATATGAATCAAGAATTCTTTTGTAAGTCTAGTGTCTTATTTTATCATATTCTACTCGCACAATCTTTGTCGTTATCGCGGTTTTGCGTTAAGAGGTCATGCGTGTGTCTTGATATTCATGAGTGCTCTAGAAATCCGTCACAATTTCATAGAAGCGGCACTACTCCACACTCATATAGGTCCACCTATCAATTGTATTCTGCTATACAATACACCATCTATAAAAGATATGATAATGAATTAAGAGTTTATAACTCAACCTCACTTTGCCTTGCAGAGCTGCACTATATTCACACACCATAAGAAGATGCATAATTTAATATTGCATACTTGAATTACTCATATAAAACTAATTCATGAGATCTCCAATCACATAGGTTGGATTATCATCATGGTTGACCTTATCAAATTAACAAAATAAAGTCTCATTCCCCTTAATATTTCTTTTAGTTGTGAATTGATCAATCATAATTTATTTACGTGGCATCTCTGATCATGCGTCACTGCTTAGAAAAGCTTCTAGCAAGTGGCTCGTTTTATTGCATACCACTTGGCTAGCTCTAAATTAAAGGAGCACAAATATGGTATAACATAGTTAACTCAAATTAATACGTGTAGACATTTATATATTGGCACTTGAGGTGAGGAAGTTTTAGGTCCCAAAAGTGATAACACTCCAAATTGACAAACAAGTTAAAGTTTCGCCACTCAGCTCCCTCTCCAATTACACGCCTTGAAATTGAATACCCATTTTTTTACTATACTCCTATTTTGGCTTTATGCTCCCTCAGTGCTTCTATATCCCAATTCATGCCCTTTACCAGACTTAGCCTAGTAATTGTTTTGACCAAGTTTCTGGAAATAACATTTTTTAAGTTAAATAGGTACTTATCCAGAAGTAGAAATATTTTTTAAAAAAGTCAAAAAATATTTCTAGATGGAAAGAGAAAGAAACACCAATTTGGTGTTTCTTTTCTTCAAAATGCTTCTCGAGAAGTCATTTTTACCTATTAAATGCATTTTTTTGGACCTATTTATCCTTTTCTTTTCACAAAATTCCTTTTAATCTCATATAATATCTCCATATAAAATAGAAAATTGAGAATGGGGTAGGAGTGAGGGGTAAAAAAAAAATTCATATTTTTTAATTTTTTTTTATAAAAATAACAAAAAATATGAAATATAAATTTGAGAATGAAGTGGGGGTGAGGTAGGTGTGGCCGTGTGGGTAGGGCGGGGAGGTTAGAAAAAATCATATTTTTTATAAATTGTTTATAAAAGTTAAAAAAAATATAAAATAGAAATTTGAGAAAGAGGTAGGTGGACGGGTAGGGGGAGGTAAGAAAACATTTCATATTTTCCATCATTTTTTATAAAAGTAACAAAAAATATGAAATAGAAATTTGAGGATGGGGTGGGGTGGGGTGGGGTGGGGTAGGTGTGGGTAGGGCGGAGGGTAAGAAAAAAAATCATATTTTTTATAAAAGTAAAAAAATAAAAAATAAAAAATTGAGAATGAGGTGGACGAAATTTCACTTCTTTTTTTCTTTTTCTCTTATTGCCCGGAACTCCGGCTCCGGTAACCTCCTGAACCTTATCCATTACGTCAACCCTTCTTCAACAAGAGGAAGATAGGAGGTAATTCCCTTTTTTCAAGGCCCCTCACTTAATCCTGATTTGGTTCTCCAGTGGAAAGATTTGAGATACCTTCTCCTACCCGATGGGGGTAGGGGAGGTAAGAAAAAAATTATTAAATTGTAAAGATATACTATTTTTTAGAAATATAGGAGATATAAGTCCTTAGACTTGAGGTCAATACCATCTTGTTTACGGAGTAATGTACTTTGATCATGTCCTAAGCTCAAATGCCTTATAGGTTGAGACACGACTTGTTTTGGGTGCATTACGAAGTAGATTAAAGGTGATATGTGAGCCAAGAAAGGATTCATTCCTTGAATTTATATTCGAGTGAACACTCAGATACTCATATGGTATTAGGTTGACTAAGTCATTGGCCAATGCAATGGACATGTCTATGATATGGTCCTGTTGTCAGCTAATATAGATGAGTTATAATAATTAAGCCATTTGGATGTACAACAGCGCATCCTAAGCTTGATTGAGTGTGTCATGAATGAAAGGATTTTATCTTCCCGCATAAAGGTTCAGTTCACATGTTTCGTGTAACTAGACTTCACATATTGAGTTCGTCTTCTGGCGCAGTCTAGGAGTTCCGTGTAGACCCTAATGATATTAGTGTCAGTATGTGAAAGTCTGAAGGGTAACACTAAGTCAATTGTTCCGTTGATTCAAATGATGTAATCAGAGAGTTAATTAATTAATGTTCGATTGATGACCGAGACATTAAAATAAAATAGAAACGAAGCAGAAATTGAGCAAGGGCCGCGGCGCCACTTACTTAAGGGTGGTGGCGCCTCACGTCCAGTGGGTCCGAGTTGACCCAAATCTGCCTCGTTTTATGGGCCTGGCCTACGAGGGAAACCCTAGCTGACTTATTCAGCTATATATACAGGGTTTAGCCTCGTATTTTATATACCATCTTTTCATAAGATTAAACTCTACTGAAACTCTGTCGGTTTTTCTAGCTTTCCGAAAGAGAGTTACATCACAGTCTCTAACTTGCGAATCGACGGACGATTGCTTGCACACCCTCAGAGTATACAATCAAAGATTGAAGATTTAGAAGCTGCTCTAACTGTAAGTGTTCTCATCGACGCATTACAGTTCCTATATGTTTTACATTGTTGTAATCATCCTACAGTTCTGTCGAAATCGGGTTTGAAACATAAATTCTCAAATTCCGTTGCGTGTACGAATCCGACAAAACACCTACAGATGTGTCGTGGCGAGTTCATCAAAAGCAATGCTTAAATTAGGGAATAAATTATAAACATAAAGGTGAAAACAAAAGAGTCTGAAATATTTACATTATTCAATTGTATATTAATTTTATAACTTAAACCCTCACATAATAACAAATGAAACAACTGGATTTATTATGTGGGACCTTCTCGTTGCTTTTTATAAGTCTTTTCGATGAACCATGCATGTAAATTATTTAGTTTATAATGGAAGTGAGTCAGAGAGTAAGTTTTAGCAATGTCATTATATAGTGTAACCCATAAACCAATATTACTCAAAATTCATTAGGCGAGCTTAACTTTTTCATGGTAATTAATCAGAGACCCGCTTTCATAATTAGGTTGTCAACTATCAAGCTACTCTAGTAGTGACTAAGTCATGTGTCATATGGACATATAGCACCTTAGATCTGTGTAATAAAAATAGGCAACCCTCTCTTTGATTATGTCCTTGAATTTGGTGGATAATTAGTTGCAGCAATTGACAAAGAAAAAAAAATAGTTGCGGCAGTTTATTCTATATTCCTGGCAGGCCACAGCAGTTAAATTTTAGGGAAAGCACCTGACAAGTGACTTGCTAAATTCTTGAGAAAACTCCTTCTTTATGGAGCCACTTGTTAAAAGAATGAAGCATAGAATAAAAAATACTGGACAGGAGACACAGGTTTTAGCCAGTAAATGTCCTGGAAAAGATTGGACAAAGGAAAAACTCACTGCAATTTTAAAATCATATCCCAGTAAGACAAAATATTATTACTATAGTATACACAGCAATTCTGATTTCTCTTCATCCTTTATTAAGACACTCTCACACACAAATGTGAATAATTTACTGAACTTGGTTCACATTTACGGGAACAAATTTATGATTGTCTGTTGTTATACAGAAGAAGAATCAATATTTAGCACATATCACAAATTAAAAGATTTCTTTTTCCATTTCTCGAAATATGGCTCAACTCGGCCATGAATTATACTTTACATATAAATCAATCCTAAGCGCCTACCTCAAAACAGCTTCCTACAGACAGCCGAAAGCAAGTTCGAAAATCTCAAATTGTGGTGTTACAATAGGAAACAATGGCAATTTAACAGTTTGATAAAAGCCACGAAAATCCGCTCATGTAACACCCTTTTGCATAATCATTTCTTACATGCTTTCTCCTTCCACCACTAACAATATACAAGTAAAGATGGACTCCACTCTCCGCAAGAAGCATTCCAAGGATGATCCTACTGCAAAAAACCCGGTGTCATATGCAACAGGTGGGTGAATATGTCAACGCTTGCTTAAACCATGACCATCTCTGTTCTTGGAACTCCAGGCTCCATCTCCAAACACTTCCTCAATCATAGTGCAGGTTGGTAACAAGTCAACTTCATATTTAGCAGAGCTTAAGTAACCAATGTCCCATTCCTTACCATTGGATGGCTCCATCACAAAATCATGCCCACTGCCAGTGCCAAGACCAGCAAAATGACTTGCCCAGTGTTTACAATCATCAGTCTTCCCTTGCGGCGGTTCTGAAGCAACCCCAGCTGCATCAGTGGTACAGGAGTTATCTTGTACACCATGGTCACCCACTTCATTTGAATGATGTCTGTCTAGAGGCCGAATATTGTGTCCAGAACTGCTGTTATTATCAATCAATTTAGTGGGTGCTTCTGACACATCACTGAAGACCTTCCTCCTGCATAAGTCTATAGACCGATAATCTTGCAAGGTTGCACCACCAACTTCCTCATCATACGCTTGTTTTTCATCTGTGTATATCTCATTGCGACAAGGATAATTTTGATATACTGGTGACTCAACGATAGAGTCCTCATCTTCATCCGTCATTTTAGCTTCGGCGATAACATCATCGTCAATCTCATGCCATTCATCATTATCACTGTCTATATTTAATGGGTCAAACATGTTCTGCTTGGCCCGTTTTCGCAACATAAAAACATTAAAATAATAGCTAACGAATTCTCTCCTGCTCCGTGAAGGAAATTCAACAGCAAGGTGGTTCCAGAAATTCTTGCCTAGTGCTGCAGGATTGGAAAATACAACCTCGTGAAATAATTCCTCTTCCTCTTCACTCCATTTCTCTGCCACTGCCTCTCCCATGCCATAAAAACCCAACCTAACGAATGTTTCCTCACCCAGGGCTTCCTTAAGTTTTTCCCTTGCTTCCATGATGTGCAGTCGAACACATCCAAAGGAACCATCGTCTTCACAGGAGCACCCACTTTTTCCCGTCTCATGGTCTGCAGGTAACTCCAAATGAGGCATTGGAATGATACATGTCCCAGCAAGTTTATTTTCTTCATCACGATGATCCACAAAATCTGATTCTAAAGCTTGAGGTGAAAGATTCAGGCTTTCATGAGTGCTCTCCTTAGTGGATTTATTTTTACTATCACATGCACCCAATTCTGGTAATTCGGCTTGGAAATCTGGTCCAACGGGGACCAACTTTCGAGGAGGATTCCTCAGAAGAGAGGCATAAACCCCCCTTGGATGAATAACAACTCTGAATGGAGGAGGATCGCTATTGTAATATCCAGAAGCTGTCAATATGTGAAAAGGTGCCTCGGACTTGGTGTCTTCTTCACTGGTGCTACTAGTGGCCCAGGAAGAGTTCGAAGCAGAGCCATGAATGCTCGTCTCAATTGCTTTCTCAGAAGAAACAGGGACTTCAGCCACATTACCACTATCAGGTCTCCTGACAGTGCCAGATTTGACTTTTGCGAAATTCTCCTCATCTCCACCTATCAAAGACCACAGATTAAAATCATCCAAAGGATTAAGGAACCCAAAAATTCACATCCAAACGTGTTGCTAAAAGAGCAACCTTATAGTGACAAACCAGAGAAGCTGCTCATCAATGGATGATATCTAAACTTTGAGTAAATAAAAGCATTCTAACCATTTTTCACAAAGCAGCTAAGACAATGCACAGCATTTCAGGAATTTGATAGAATAATCTCTTCCTAACCTGAGGTGTAAGATTTAGGAGCCACTGATTCACACGGAAACTCCAAAGAGGAAACTAGCTGACTACTTGGTTCTACATGTCTCAGTTGCTTAGATGAAACCTCATACAACTCTTCTTCACCGTATGGTCTTTTTTGCACCATATTTAACTGCAAAAGTAAGTCGAAAAAAGGTGTCAACAAGATTCAGAAAAGGGAAAGTGGAGGAGAATTAAGTTCCACATATATTAATGCAAACAATTCCATAAACACAAAAGATGTCCAGATCAGTCTTTGAACAAACAAAGATGGGCTCCATAGAATTTTCTAATACTGGTATATATAAAGATACGTGAGAAAGAGGGATGTAGACACTACCATCACAGCATTGAGAATTTCTAGTTAAAGATAATAACTTCCATAACACCAAAACAAAAACAAAAATGACACAAACAAAATGCTGCATGTATAGTAAAAATAAATGTCACAACAACCGAAATTAAACTATCAATAACATAGTAGTACTCAGGGGCGAATTTAAGTGCCAAAATTGGGTCACGTAAACCCATGGTTAACTGACTAAACTCGTATATTATGTGTATAATAATTCTTATAATAGGTCTAATTATCTGTAGGAACTCACGGTAAAAAACGAATAAGTGGTGCACAGTAATCATTTGTCTAAGTTTCTAATATGTGACACGTGCCACATGTACAGTGAAAATAGAGTGGCTCAGAAAATATTAGTATTATAATTTGACAATAATTTTTTTTTTTAAATGTGCAAAATTGAGCAAATATGAGCAATTTAGTATGAGTAAAATATCCTTTGATTTGAGCTAATTACAATTAATAGATTCTGGAAATCTTGAGCAGATACGATTAATTACAATTTTATGAAAAAACCCTATCCTAGATCCCCAAATTTAGATTCGATGTATTAAAATTCTCAAAAGATCAAATCGACCAGAAATTGATGCGATCTATGGACAAATTGAGCACGAAGAAAGACATTTAATTATACAAAAATTCCCCAAAATCACAAAATATTAACAGAAAAAATCGATCTTTTTTTTCTTTTACAAAAACGAGAGAAATCAAGGAATTAAAAGCAAATTAAAGATAGAAATAGGACTAATTTTCATGAAAAAACAGCAAAATCGAACAGATCTGGTGAAAAAAATGATAGATCTCAAACCCTAACCTCGGAATTCAATTTCCACACGGCTAGGGCCAAAAGAGGTATCAATCGACAGAGAATGAAACGAATTAGAATAATATCAGGTTGATTTGATCGTTGAGTAGATAAATCGAGGTCGATTTGATGGGGGGAAGATGTGAAATTAGAATTGGGGAAAAACTGTTGACGAAAAAATAGAGGGTAAAGGTGGGTCAAGGGGAATCAGTTATTGGTGTGCCCGAAATAGTAACGCGGATGGTCAAAAAGGGGATCCGTAATTAAATGCCCCTAGCTTTGGAAACAAATGGCTGCACCACTAGGTGATTTTATGCAATCTGTGGGCTAAGTAGGTGTTTCACCCCGATTAAACTTCAACTTCATATCATATTTTAAAATTATAAATCATTTAAAAATGTGTGACTTGAAATTCTAAATCATGATTTTAATTTTTTAAATATAAAATTTGACTCATAAATTTATATTTCATATAAAATATCCATAAATTAATAGATATATACTAATTAATTAACTTTATATTGTATTGAATATAATTGTCCAGTATATATATATATATATATATATAAAGGTATGACTATGTCATGACTTAAAAGTGTACATCATAAGTTAAAATATTCAAACAGTGATGTGAGACGTTTTATGTCAATGATAAAAGATACTAACTTCATAATTCTAAATTACATATTCAAACAAAAATTTTACTTATATAATTTTAAATTATGATTTTAAATCATATCCAAATGACTCTAAATCAATTGGAAAACTCATTCGGTCATGTTGAGGGGATGGATGGAATCCTGGAAAGCAGTGATGTGAGACGTACCATGTGCTAAAAAATGTCAACATGTTTTATCATTTTTAAAATTTTAAATTATTACTACTAAATAGATCATTTATAAAAGAATTAATAAATAAATTTCTATTATAAGCATCTATTGATGATTAGATGAAATAATAAATAACTAATTATTACATATCAAATAATTTCAATAATGTCTAAAAGTATTACATGTTATACATAATTTTTAATTTTTTTCCTATCCTTTTCCTTTCGTGTGAGAAATGTTTTTAACATTCTACGTTTATAAAATACATTTTTCCTCCTAACTTATTTAGTAACATTTTTTCTTTTTAGTCAATTAAAAAAAGAATGATATCTTTATATATTTAATATTTTAATTTTATTTTTTTTATTTTATCTTTTATTAGATGATTTATAATCACACAAACATATACAATTTGTTTTAAAGTGCAATTTTTTTTTAAAAATTAAACTTTATGACTAGTTAAACACCACCACATAAAATGGGATGTAGAAAATAACATAGTGTTAGTAATTATAACTACTCTACATTTGTTTTCATTAAGTCAATGTATTTAATTTTTTTCGTGGTTCAAATTAAAGACAAATGTATTTAAGATATGGCAGATCCTATGATACGTTTAAATACACGTCATGTTAATTTATTTTATAAACTCACTAAGGGTTTGTTTGAAAATCCATCTGGTAATTGGAATTGCAGTGATATAAAATATGGGCTTGGCACACAGGAAAACTTACTTACATGGACGGGGTCAATGGTCAATCATGTTGGTGACCTCCATTGAACTTAAGAGAGGTGGCCGCCTAAGGTCAGCTCAAGTGATCGAGCATATGTCATAATTTGTGGCAATGTGGGTCTGTGTTCGTGCGACCCCTAACCAAATCTAAGTCCAAAATTTGTTCTGTCAGTCCCAATTGTTAAAACTAGCAATAATAATTTGTGGAGTTAGGGGTCTCCTAGTACCAGTATTTCATCACTTTCAGGCATTGTCAGTGAATGCTCAACTCTTCCTTAAAGTAAATGTTTTACTATTTGGTAAAACTTGTGGGTTGTGGTACAACGAAAAATAATTGCTTTCTTTAGGGGGTGTTCATGAATCGGTTTTTAGTTAGAACTTAAAACTAAAACCAAATCAATGTATTCGTTTTTTAATTTATTAAAAATAAATCAAATAAAATATAATACATATTTATCGGTTTGGTTGTTGTCGGGTTGATTCGGTTTTTAAGAAACTTAATATTATTTCTCTAGTTAATTTTTCTTTCCTACGATTAAGAAAGACTTTTTTATTTTTTTTCAATTCATAATTTTTTATTATTATTTTTTTGTTGTGAAAGCTATAATTTTCTTGGATTATAAAGAAAATATCTTAAGATAAGATCTGTAAGGTTTAATCAAGTGAATAAAGTTTATAAAAAACATAATTTTTTTTAAGTAAATCTCATAAATGTTTTTTTGAATTAATGAGACTGGATTTCATGGATCTCTTTTAAATAAAAATGTGCTTAAGGTGTAAAGTTCATTAGCCTATTAGACAAATATGATAAAAAGATAAATAAAATATTTAAAATTACTTATAAAATTAATATATCTTATATATATTTATAAAAATTATGTATATAATTTATCGGTTCTGTTCGATTTTTTATTCGGTTTGTCTTTACTAAAATAAAAAATCAACCCAAATATTATCGGTTTAAAAAATATTAAACCAAACCAAAAAAATTATAGATAATTTCGGATCGGATCCGAATATTTCGAATATCCAAAAAATTGGATATTCGCAATTTTTGAATTATTCGGATCCGAATATTTCGGATATCCAAAAAATTGAATATTCATAATTTTCGGATAATTTCGGATCGGATTTGTATCCTAAATTGGATATTCTAAATAATTATCGTTTTAACTGCTCTAAGAAGACATGTTTAACCTTTATTAATCACTAATTTAAGTAACAAATAAAAGTTATTTAATCCCATTTTTTGTGGGACTCAAAGAGGGCGACATCTTAAAGTCGCCATATTTGGTGAAATTAAATAGGGCGACTTTAAGATGTCGCCCTATTTGGTGAAAAAAATAAAAGAATATTTTAATGTTTAATCAAATTAATAATTTGGGAAATCGAACGTGGTGTATGACTTAATTTGATTGAAACCAAATTACTAAACACTTGAATTCAACAATGTGTAACATTATTAATTTTTATTGTTACTATTACCCTATTCTCTTTAGGTTTTAGACTCCTAATCATTATAAATTTTTATAAAAAAAATACTATACAAAAGTTTAGCTTTTTATCAATATGTTTTGGGAATAACCGAATAAGAAGTTATATATGTTGTTTGAGACTTTGAGTTAAAAAGAGAATTCATTAATTACTTGTCCAAAAGAAAATATGAATACATCAAGAAGGGCGATTTTTTCAAGTCGCCCCCTTTGGTAAGGACCAAATAGGACGACTAAACTAGCCCTTTTTGATGTATCTCAAAAAGGGAGAGTTCACTCGCCCTTTTTAATGTATCTTCAAAAAGGGCGAGTTCACTCGCACTATTTGGCCTTAGCAAAGGGGCGACTTGACAAAATCGCCCTTCTTGATCTAAGATTATAATTTTTGTTCAATTTAAAATCTACTTTTAAAGATTAAAAATTTCAAACGTGATGAATTCTCTTTTTAACTCAAAGTCTCAAACAACATATATAACTTCTTATTCGGTTATTCCCAAAAAATATTGAATTGAATGGGTAATAACTAATAAAGAAAAGAAAATCATATCAGCTTAAAGAAGAAGAAAATATAATAGAAACGGATTTTTCACATTTTTAAAAAAAATCAGTTTTTCATCTTTTAAGAATATATAAATTTTTAATGAGAAAATACATAAAATCCCCTCTAAACTTGTCTCAAAAATTTAGTTTAGCACTTTAACTTTATGGAAGTTTATTTACCAATTTATTCACCAAATAGGGCGACAATTAAAGTCGCCCTTTTTAATTTCACCAAATAGGGCGATATATTTTAGTATATCACCCTATTTGGTGAAATTTGGTACTAATTAAAAGGACATTTTTTTGTCGCCCTTTTTTGTTTAAAAAAATCGTCCTCTTTGAGCCGATTTGTTGTAGTGTGAGTACATTAACATTGTTCGGTTATAATTTTTGGATCCATTTTATTACAATGCTTCTCCGTGTAATTTGGACCTTGTAGGAGCTAAAATATACGTACAAGGTATTTAGTAAAAAATGCATCATTTAAAGGAAAAAATGTCTAGAATTTCCACTAGAGATTGGCAGGCCATCTCAAACATTTTTGGGTCTTGTTCTAATTCGTAAAAGTGAACCCTTAATTGAGTTAAAATATGTGAATTATAGGTTTTTACAGTAAATTCTGGTTAATACTACTTAATAAAAAAATGAAAAAAGAGGCGCTAAAGTTTTTCGTTTTTCGGAGGGCCATGTGCGATAGCACACCTCGCACGAGTCCAAAGAGGTTGGTTTGGCTATTTACGTCCTGATAGTACAATATATAGCCACCACAAAAGTCATGGTTAATTTAATTCTATAGGTCTAAATTAAACTTCAAAAATTTGGAATTGTTTGCTTTTCTTTCAAAGTAAAAAAGCTATCTTACAACAATTCTTAGCAAAAATCACTAGTCTTCAAGAGTTCTAAGAAAATATGGAGTATAACAACACCAACAACTATCTCAAATAAGTTGCAATTGATTATATGAATCCTCACGGATCACGCTTCTCCATTTAAATTCATTTCAATTAAAAACATATGGAGTATCAAGAAGAAAATGGTCAACCTGATCAAAACAAGCCAAATTTAATTATACAATATAAAGTGATCATAATACCAGTAAATTGGCTGCTGAAGTTTAAACTGAAAAAACAAGATATAAAGATTAAAGAGAAGCATTTTAACCATGCTACTAGGAAACATCAGCTCTATGTTTGAATGGAAAAGATAAAGAATTGAATAAAAGTTGGATGTTGCTCTCATGTTTAGTGCTTATTCCACGGGAAAGGGAAACATTAACTTCCTTATGCCACAGCAGGCATATCCTTGAGCCATCCATCTAAAGGTTTCCCAATGGAGTAGACGATGAACCCGATTTCTCTGAGCTTCTGCACATCAGCAATGTTTCTTCCATCAAACACAAATGCAGGCTTCTGCATGTTATCATAAATCTTCTTGAAATCAAGTGTTTTAAACTCGTCCCACTCGGTCAGAAGACAGAGTCCGTGGGCGCCTTTTGTTGCCTCATAAGCATCCCATACTACATTGAGTTGTTTCATCACAGTGGGGCTCATTGGCTGAAGGTGAATCGGATGATCCCAATCCAACTTATTCATTGACAAATCCTTTTGGATTTGATGCTCAGTGACTTGTGGATCGTATATGCTTAAGTGAGCATTGTCTCCCAATAGGCCTTTGCACACATCAATTGCTGGTGTCTCCCGTGTGTCACCTGTGTCTTTCTTGAAAGCAAATCCAAGAATAGCAATCTTCTTGCCTGAAACTGTGTTGAACATAGAGGAAACAATTCGGTTAACGAACCGATTCTTTTGGTAGTCGTTCACCTTAATCACTTGTTTCCAGTAGTTGGCAACTTCCTTGAGACCATTGCACTCACAGATATAAACCAAGTTGAGAATATCCTTCTGGAAACAAGAACCACCAAAACCAACACTGGCATTGAGGAACTTCGGTCCGATTCTCGTGTCCTTACCAACAGCATGTGACACCTGTGTAACATCAGCTCCAGTGGCTTCACAAAGAGCTGACATTGCGTTAACCGATGAGATCCTTTGAGCCAAAAAGGCGTTAGCAGCGAGCTTCGAGAGCTCAGCTGACCAAAGATTTGTGCAGATGATGTTTTCTTCAGGCACCCAATGAGCATAAACTTCCTTCAGTGCCTGAATTGCCTTTTGCCCCTCGGGGGTGTCTCGTCCTCCAATTAGAACACGATCAGGTTTAAAAAGGTCCTCAATTGCAGTCCCTTCAGCAAGAAATTCAGGATTCGAAAGAATCTGGTACTTGATTCCTTTGCTGTTATGTGTGAGTATTTTCTCAATTGCCTCGGCTGTTTTGACCGGAACAGTTGACTTCTCAACAACAATCTTATCATTCTTCGACACATCAGCTATCATTCGAGCAGCACTTTCCCAGTATGTAAGATCTGCTGCTTTCCCAGCTCCAAGGCCTCGAGTTTTCGTTGGTGTGTTAACAGAAACAAAGATGATGTCTGCTTCTGAGACATGTTTCTCAACTTCAGTGCTGAAGAAAAGGTTCTTTCCTCGGCATTGTTTCACTATGTCTTCAAGTCCTGGCTCATAAATAGGCAGCTTATCACTGTTCCAGGCCGCGATACGTGCAACAGATATATCAACAACAGCCACTTCAATTGCAGGACACTTGAGAGCTATGACTGCCATAGTTGGTCCACCAACATATCCAGCACCAATGCAACAAATCTTCACCATTTTTTCTGCAACATGAAGCCAGATCAAAGTTAAGAGTCAATGTTTCAGCATAACAACAAGACTAATTAAAGTAGGATAAATCTTAAAAGAACATAAATTTCCTGGAAATGCTGTCTAGAGGTATAGATAAGCTTAGCTTACTATAGTCTATCACAATTTGTCTAGAATTGATGCATAGTTATTATTTTTATCATTGTAAAATGGGAACCAAATATATTACAAAGAATATCTCTTTGTATTTGTCTAATTAGAAAATACCATCTTCTCCAACTGTCCTAATCAACCTCCTTAAGTAAATTTTATGACTACACTGATATATAGACTTTGGTCAAAACTGTTTTAGATATTTTCTTGCCTTTCTAATCCACATTAGAGGGTTACATCTTAAGTATAAATACACAGAGAATATATTCAACATCAGTTGACAAGGAAAATTTCAACCAGGCATATGTCACAAACAGGAATTTCACAACAAAATAATAAAACAACAAAAGAAAAAGAAACAAACCAAATAACACCACCAACTTATGATCAATGTACTTAGCACAACAGGGAATAATATAAAGTGATAAAAACAAGAGAACAAGACTGAACTTTTTAGCCAACTTTAAAGTTACCTCAAGGATTTCTGTTCTTGAAAAGGAAAGAAAAGATGGTTTTGATTCTCCTATGAAATGTTGTTACAAAAAGGATCCAAAAGAGCTTGTGTAATGTTAAAGACTTCCACAGACCACTATATATATAATAGAAAAAAGTCTATGATCTAAGCTAAGCCAATTGACTCTCAAAAACTAAGTAAAGTGCCAAAAAGTCAGATTTAAAGTCTGGTGTGGAACCTTCAACACGTATTCAAGAGGTACCTTTCTGTAACAAACAAGGGAAAGGAATTCAACTAACCTGTATCCTCTTTTCCCTCTACTGTAGACCAATTTCTGGTTCCATTTTGGGTGAATGGTTAAAATAAAACAAAAGAAATGGATTACCAGTTCTCTTTGAAACTTCAATGATATCAGGGAAAAATTAGGAAGGGGATAAAAATTATTTTCATTAGAGAAAAATGTCTAAATTTATGCAGAACTTTGAGAAATGATCCAAATTTGCCTTCTTGTAATAATTAGTGTCAAAATATAGCCATCTTGTTACAAGATCGGTCCTAATATACCGTTTATTTATTAAAGGCCGAAGCTTTTCAAAGCATGAGCCTTTTTATAAAGAAAAATTATCAAATTTGCCTTGAACTATGCTAAGATTTACCCTGAACTTCGCAACATTTGGATCATAAAATAATTTAAGGGCAAATTTGGGCGTTTTCCCTTTTCATAATGTGTTATCTAAAAGACATGATTACAAAAAGTCTCACATCATTAAAAATATATTCTTTTTATTATCAATTTCTAAACTAGGACTTCATTTGCACCCATTTTTCAAGTATCAAACCTCCAGTCTAAAAAAGGTATCAAAAATATTTATTTTTCGTGTTTTTCTAACAGATGAACCAATTTAATTAACTAGATGAAAACAGAAATTAAAGTGAAAAGGTAGAGGGTGCAGTTTCATGTGAAACTAAATCAAGAAAATTGTTTTACTGATACAGTTATGGAATGAAAAAGGAAGCTTGAAGCTACAACAAGAACGTGATCATATGGTTGGTCTGAACAGGCATTGAGTAACATCAAAGAAAAAGATTAATTATAGCTAACACCATGTATTAAGTATATATGCTTGAGAAAAAATAATAAACAAAATTATTGTTAGAGAGCTTGATTTAAAGACAACACAAACTTGATATCGTCGTGTTAGTACCTGATTAAAGGGCCTTCTTTCAGCAACAAAAATGTGGTGCCCTGCAAGAGTGAATTTCACTACTTATATTTATTTTTTGCTTTCTACTTTCTTACGGGGGTGAAAGGAAAATGAAGATTAATTTATAAGTGAGATGTTAAATGATAGGAAAAAAAGTAAAGCGCTTGTAAAGAATGAATGTCTAACCTAACCCCAAAAGCTAGCTTGTTGGGTGATGATTGTTCAAGTTCATATAAGGAGTTCATGTTTTCATTTCATTCCGGATGTGAGACTCTTAACAAAAGTTGTATGGTGAGGATTGCCCAAGTCCATATAAAGAGTTCATATTCCCATGACATTTTCAATGTGGAAATCTTAACGGTATTTACTAAAATCTTAAAGGTAATTAGTTGCAGAAGTAATAATTTATAATATCTTTACAACATTCTATAAGGAATAATCAAATTATTTCAATTAAAGTAACTTGTTAATGATGGAGACAAACTTCAAAAGGTAATTAACTGGTTAATGACGCTTATTTTCAACTCCTCGAAGCATTTTATTGACTACTACATCATTTCTCGTCTCTAAATGTGGAGATACTTATTGTAAGTTTTTCTTCGTTTAAATCTCGCTCTTCACTTTAAAAGCTATGGCATTCTAAGGTGCTACTAAATGAATGGATCTTATCAACATCCATGAATGATAAATCATGGATCAAACTGCATAATATGATGAAAGTTGTAAATTGTATTTGGAGAAAAGTTATTGTTGATAAAACTATGCAAAGCTCTATATATTGAGCTTTGCCATGGAAGTTTCGAGAAGCAGCACGAGAGAGAAGAGAGAGAGCTGCCCAAGCTTTTCTTATTTTTTATTTCTGTTAAGGGAGAAGACAAATGCTTACAAGTATATAAAATGAAGAGAGTAAAAATTGGAAAATGGGCCTAACAATATGGGCCAAGTATAACAGATCTAATAACAGGCCTATCTATCAATTATCAAATAACATCAATGAAGAATAACATACTACTAGTGTATATGAATGTATATACTAGGTATCCTCAACACGCCCCCTCGAGCTAGGACCTAAAAACAAGTTCTTTAGGCCTAGCTTGGACAACAGATAATCATGGCGACCATGCGTCAGACTCTTTGTGAGAATGTCGGCAGTCGCCATCGCGTGGATGTAACAAGTGTGGATCAGTCCCTGCTGCACTTTCTCGCGAATAAAGTGGCAGTCAATGTCGATGTGTTTGGTCCGCTCATGAAAAACAGGATTGGCTGCAATCTGCAGGGCAGATTTGCTGTCACTGTGGACAGAAACTGGTAGTGGAATAGGAACACCTAAGGTCAAGAATAACCCAGAAAGCCACACGATTTCAGCCACTGTAGCAGCCAAGCTTCGATACTCAGCTTCAGTCGAGCTTCTGGAAACAGTGGGTTGTTTCTTCGACTTCCAAGAGATGAGAGAATCCCAAAAAAATACGAGGTAACCAGTAACCGATCTTCTAGTATTAAGGCATGATGCCCAATCAGCATCACAATAGGTAGTGAGGTTGGTAGTTGTCCCTGCCTGCATATAGAGGCCAAGGCCTGGAGCTTGTTTCAAATATCAAACTACTCGATAGGCAGCCATGAGATGGGAAGTTTTGGGACATTGCATGAATTGACTTAGGCTTTGGACAGCAAAGGAGATATCAGGTCTTGTGTTGGTCAAGTATAGTAGTCTTCCAATAAGTCTCTGATAGACAGTGGGATCATTCAACACTGGATCATTGGTTGCAGATGGACCACCAGGAACATGCTGATCATACACGACTGATGTCAACTTAGTATTGAGCTCCAGAGGTGATCTTGCTGGTTTACCAGCTGAGAGCCCAAGGTCTGAGATCAATTCAATTGTATACTTCCTCTGATGCATCACGATACCAGTGGCATTTCTTGCAAATTCAAACCCCAGAAAATATCGCAAGAATCCCAAGTCTTTGATCTTAAAGTTCTGCTGAAGGGCTTGCTTTGTCTCCTGAATAAGTTCTTCATCGCTTCCTGTGATAAGAAGATCATCCACATATATAAGTACAATAACTGTTCTGTCCCCAATCTGTTTAGTGAGCAAAGAGTGGTCTAATTGACTTTGAACAAATCCTGAATTTTGCAAGGCAGTTGTCAATTTTATATTCCATTGCCTAGAAGCTTGCTTTAAACCATAGAGTGACTTGATCAACTTGCACACCTTCCCTTGCTGAGTATCAAAACCTTGAGGCATACTCATATACACCTCTTCATTCAAGTCACCTTGTAGGAATGCATTGTATACATCCATTTGATATATGTTCCAGCCTTTAGAAGCAGCCCATCGAATCACCGCTCACAAATACCATCTTGGCTCGCGGTGAGAAGGTGTCTTGGTAATCTACTCCCTCCTTTTGATTGTAGCCCTTGGCAACCAATCTAGCCTTAAACCTTTCCACTTCTCCATTTGCCTTGTATTTGACCTTGTAAACTGTCACGACCCGATCCCGGGCCCGTGACTGGTGCCTTACCCCGGGCACCCTAGTGATACAACATCAGAGAAAACCAGCGGAAATAAAAACTTAAACATAAACATGAGACAAGATAATGAAACAGGCCAACCAAACGGTTACCTTCCAATAAAATATATATATAAACAACTCCTTTTTAAAACGAACAGTTTAATCCTTTTACAAAACCCTGCCCACACAAAGCTACATGCACTTCTAAGAGTTTATACAACAACTATGACGGACAGGCCCCGCCATACCCCGAATGTACAAGAACCCATGCACTGTGGTAACATACCAACAGATAAGCCTCCAAGGAACTGAGCTTCCCAAAACATCAAATGAGATCCTAAACGCGGATCGACAGTGATGATTCCTACCATGCAGATGAACGCAAATTCGGGCGAGGTCGATAACAGTACCAAGTATGTGAAATCAGAAATATCAGAAATGAAATCATAATAGTCTATAAAAGCGAGAGATGTATGATAACCAAACTACAAGACACACACATAACAGCTTATATCAATTCGTGGTCTCACGCCCACAACATCAATCCCGCCCATGAGTACCTTTCCTCACTACCTAGCATGATATGATAACAACAAGACAAAGAATCCAAATGGAGCATACCCGCAGCGCTACGCATCGTGTCAGTATGTCCAAAGGGAACAAATAAGACAACATTCCAAATGGAAGCATACCCGTGCGCTACGCATCGTCAAGATGTCCAGTGGAAACAATAAGACAAAGATTCCAAATGGAAGCATACCCGCGCGCTACGATCGTGTCGTGATGTCCAAAGGGAGCAAATAAGACAACATTCCAAATGGAAGCATACCCGCTACGCGATCGCGTCGGTATGTCCAAAGGGAAACAATAAGACAACAAGGCGGTAATCAAAGTGGAAGCATACCCGCGCGCTACGATCGTCGGTCGAGATGTCCAAAGCGATTAACAAAAGTAACACTATCAACGTGAACGCACTGCGGAATTTATCCACATCGCGGCCACGCCCAAGTAAGTTCTCAACAAGTCAACCGATCCTCCATCGAGACGCCAGAGTATAGAAACACAATTCTTGCACAACAAAGGCTATCACAACAAGATAGACAAGTTTCACAACAACAAGCATAAGCAAGTTTATACACAACTCAAGTACTTCCATTTTATGCCCAAGTTCGGTTTAACCCTAAAGTACTACGATGTTAAATTCCTTTTAAAGAGATTTATTCCTTTTATAAAAGTCACCCGATACCCGTAGTATAAAAATAGAGTGACTTATATCTTTTAAGTAAACCAAAACAACTTCCATACTTTTTTTTAAAGTCAAGTTACCACGTTAAAACCAATGATAAAACCTTTCTTTTGTTTTCATAAGGTCGTTATAACCAACTTCCCATAAAGTTGTTATAACACCTTATGCTTTAAACCATTTTAAGACAACACAATGCCTTTCTTTTCCTAAGGTTCCAGCTTTGCCTAATTTCAAATACACAAGTCTCTTTTTGAAAAGTTCATAGTTCAATGTCTTAATCTCTTTTAAAACAATTGAGTAACATATACGCCTTAAAGTAGTAGGTTATTCTTGTTCATAATCAATCTTATTAGCAGCCATGATCTAGAAATGTAATATCATTTTGTCTCATCTTAGCTTCTATGCATGGAGGTTTCTACCGGTTTTAATAATACTTAATTATTCAATACATTTTCCTTTATTAACGCCGCAGATGGTTTGTCGATACACATTCGATTTCAAATCAAGAAACATTATTCCTTCCAAAACCAAGTACTCATTACTCACGAATGAGGTTTCACACAAACATCCATATTAAGTCAAGTCTCTTATCCTTTAAGAATAAGTCTCTTAACTTTTAACCCATTAAACCATTCTTTTATCTCTCTTGGCGTTACACCTAACTTCTCATAAAGTTCGGTATAACTCTTATGTTTTCAAACCAAGTACACACTTCTTTCAAAAAGGTTTCTTAATCTTTTAGAATACTCCAAGGTTCTTTTACATCCAATCGGTTATAAGTCAAATCGCTTATCTTTTAAAACCACAAAGCATTTCTCATTTACATAGAGTTATAACCAACTTCCCATAAAGCCGTTATAACACTTTATGTTTAAAGACAATCAAATACATTTGACACACGACGCCTACCGTACTACATAGTTATACACATATCATGCTAGAACAGATAGGAAGAGGTTCACATACCTCGCGACGAGTATCGACTAATAGCAAAACGCCCAAGTACCTCAAACCGCTCACACTCTCACCAAGCAGATCACTCCACACGTAGTACTACAACCTATAGAGGCCACAAAGCGCCTATTAATATCTTTAGATCTCAATGTAGAATATTCTGTAAAATTCGAAGACTTCTCCCGCAACAACAGAAATCTCCTCTCTATCGAGCCGCCAAGCCAACCGGTGGTTAACACGCCTAACCGACGCGTACAATTCTACTCACAAGAATACTACAAGCTTCATCGTAATACACCCTATGTAATTACATTCGCCACTTCTTAAAATTCAGCTTAAGTCGCAAGACATCGCGTAAGTATTATTCAGCTTAAGTCAAAAGACATTGCCGCACAATTAATGTTCAGACTATATATAGTATACATCAACTATATATTCCTACAACATGTAATTTCCAATTACAATAGAAGGTCAAGAGTGTTTACCTCGATAAGCCCAAAATTATCCGAGTTTATATGCCGATCCCGAGCAAGGTTTAGCTCCTACTCGTGCGCCTAACCCGCTCCAACCAACCCTTAGAAGTTCTAACCAACTTCTACTTATAACTTCAACTACGGGTGAAGATTTACTTAGGGTTTCGTTTTGTGGATCGAGGAAGTATAATAGTATTTTCTGGCTTTTGTACAAGTGTAACTTTGGGAATACTACAAGGTATTTGGGGCCAAGGTATTTGGACATTATAACACTACTAGAGAGTATTTCTATACCACAAAAGGGGGTATTTATACGAGACAACAAGGCAGTGGGGTACCCATCGGCCAGGGCACCACAAAGGGAGTGGAGGCCTCGCCAAGACTCTCAAAGGAGGGGAGGAGAGTTGGACGAACTCAACACTAAAGGGGAGGGATTTTAACACTTAGAAAAGATTTTGATGAAGAAAGTTCATCACTTAGAGGGTATTTATAGGTCAAGTGAAGGCCAACCAATGGCCAAGATGAAGACAAGTGCATAGCAAGTGTAAGGCCAAGATTTAGCCACGTATACCTTATCCATCTACACAAAAATATCCTACCTAACCCTTGACCAAAATTTCACACCAAAAACGTGCAAGACTTAGCCCAAATGCCGTCCAACCTCTTCCAATGTGAGGTGACACATGCCACCCTCCCGTTGGTCCAAAATGTTTCGCCTCTCTAAAAATCCGCAAAATTATAAATGACATAGCCGAATTTTCCCTTCGAAAGTCATGGAAACGCTTTCGTCGAAAACGACTCCTTTTGGTAGCTATGCACAAATTCGAACCTATGCCTACTTTAAGGCACAAATTGTATAATGCACGCCTCACGTATA
Organism: Przewalskia tangutica; assembly: GCA_029844215.1. Classification (NCBI taxonomy): domain Eukaryota; kingdom Viridiplantae; phylum Streptophyta; class Magnoliopsida; order Solanales; family Solanaceae; genus Przewalskia; species Przewalskia tangutica. The sequence continues at coordinate 14,643,057 of CM056723.1, forward strand.
TACTCGGAAATACGGGTATAACATTCTCCTCCTTAGAAACATTCGTCCGAATGTTCCTTCTCAAACAGATAGCGAAGTTCTAACAAGTTGCCAACGCCACACCGCCACGAAATATCACACGCTCTCTTCCTTCCTTACTCGTCGTGTTCTTCTGACACTTGAACTCCTCTAGCATACGCATTCACACTTCACCATTGCTTTCCCAAAACTTTGGAGTCACCACCTCCAAACTTGGTTATCTTACTAGCTTCAATCTCCCTTAAGGCCATTCCCGGCCTTCACGATCCGCCTCTGGTCGAACGTATCCACGAACTCCTACGATGGTTATCTAATCACGGCCTAGCGCTCGTGACCCTACCACCGCGGGACCACCCAGAGCTGACCCCACTTTGAAACCGGCCGCGGGTTGGCCCTCAACATGGCCCCAACCCGACCCACTTACGCATCAAGCTCTTGTTCCCCGATCCGGAACAATCTTACCTCTACAGGTCATGAAAGCTACCACTTCCATTACACACTACCTGGGACTTTATCACACAAAACGTTCTAGGCATAAAATGCACTCCGACAAGGATCACTTGCAAAACTGTACTCAAGACGGCCTTACATCTAAGGCCTCAACTGTAATATTCTAAGGTTCATCATTTTCTCACCCTCAAGCTTACCCTTCTCACAACCATGTTCTACATCACGTTTTAGCACAACGCTATCCGAACATAACACTAAACACATCATCACATCATCAATACATACAAAACTCTGAGGTTAAGGATATACCGAAAATAGGCGATTCAGAGGACCGCTAAAATCGGGAACTCTCTACCGTGGCCCGCCGTGTATGAACATCCTGCTCGACTGGAAGGTGAAGAACCCGCAATCGATCCCGTAGTCAGGCTATCCTACCAGCCGCTACCCACAGTCGGACAATTTCTCCCAAAATGGCCCCTGCTGGCCGCATGTAAAACAAACTCCCGACTAGCACGACATTCCCATCGCGAGTCTACCACACGGCCACAACGAGGTATGGGTGGCTTCACCGTTAACACCCCCGCTTCTCCCGAAATCCAACCTCGAGCCCCGACCGCTCCCGAAAACTCGACGCTCAAGATTGTAGAGGACCACTGCATCAAGCGAGGCACATAACTAGTTCTGGCCGAGGCGGTGCGCTCGAAAATCACCAAGGACCTGCAGCTCGCCCTTTTTGCCGACTTTCGTCATTCCGCCGATTTCTCCGCCTCGCCTCCAAGTGCATAAGCTCGCATGCGGCAATGTCCATGCCCTGAAGAGCTACACCCGAACAACTCTCGCTAGGTAATCATCGAGCCTCAGTAACATATCGGTGCACTCGATCCTCCATACTAGCTACTAATGCGAGGACGTCTGGCCAATGAGTCGAACTCACATTGTACTTCCCAACCGCACGCCCGCCCCGCCGCAACCCCAAAAATCTGTTTACCGAGCCCTCCTCATCCGCGAGGCAAGAAATGTGCAAGAAAGGCCTCTCGAGAACTCGCCCCATAAAGCCGGAAGTGCATGCTCTCCCGACGCTCCCACGAATCAAACTACCGATCATGCGGTATCACGCACCGACGCGAACCTAGGACCACCGACTCGGTCTCCGATGCTCGATCACTCACGATCCGGCAGAATCGCCGGATGAACTCTCGCGATCATCCTCGTGCCTCACCCATAAAACTCGCGGGTTACACTCGGAAAATCCCGTAATCTCAAAATGTCGCTCGGGGTGAACTACGGTGCTCTGGATCGAATCGCTGGCCCAGCTTATCCTCAAGTTCGCCACAACTCGCCATTAATCGGGCCATCTCAGTAACCCGTCTCATCTCGCCCCACTGTAGGATCGAGGCTCGTGTATCGTGGTCTCGTAGAGACCGCCGCCGCTTTACTCGTATCTTCCTTCGCCGCTTCGCCTTCTCGGGCCCGGTTGCTTGCGCGAGGCATAATCGGTAAAGGAAAGGAATACGTCGAGGGTTCAACTCATCACATGCCTCAAGGCACGATCTCGTAATGAGAAGAATGGAAACCAATCCTAAATGTCCTATAGCCTCGATTATAGATGTGGTGCACAACACACCGATAATCAAGACTTACTAGACACGGTCGTAGACACTTTCCGAGGACTAATCGCTCACGATACCACTTTGTCACGACCCGATCCGGCCCGCGGATCGTGCCTTACCCTGCACCCTAGTGATACAACATCGTGAGAAAACCAAATAAATAAAAACTTAAACATAAACATGAGACAAGATAATGAAACAAAGCCAACCAAACGGTTACCTTCCAATAAAATATATATAAACAACTCTTTTAAAACGAATGCTTTAATCCTTTTACAAAACCCCGCCACACAAATACATGCACTCTAAGAGTTTATACAACAACTATGACGACAGGCCCCGCCATACCCCGAATGTACAAGAACCTCTGCACTGTGGTAACATACCAACAGATAAGCCTCCAAGGAACGGAGCTTCCCAAAACATGAAATGAGATCCTAAACGCGGATCGACAAATGATGTACTCTACTGCAGATGAACGCAGCCTCGGGCGAGGTCGATAACAGTACCAAGTATGTGAAATCAGAAATATCAGAATGAAATCATAATAGTCTATAAAAGCAGAGACATGTATGATAACCAAACTACGATACACACATAACGCTTATATCAATTCGTGGTTCACGCCCACAACATCAATCTCGCCATGAGTACCTTTCTCACTACCTAGCATGATATGATAACAACAAGACAAAGAATCCAAATGGAGCATACATGCGCTACGCATCGTGTCGGTATGTCCAAAGGGAACAAATAAGACAACATTCCAAATGGAAGCATACCCGCGCGCTTACGATCGTGTCGATGTCCAGTGGAAACAATAAGACAAAGATTCCAAATGGAAGCATACCCGCGCTACGATCGTGTGTCGATATGTCCAAAGGAGCAAATAAGACAACATTCCAAATGGAAGCATACCCGCGCTACGCATCGTGTCGGTATGTCCAAAGGGAAACAATAAGACAACAAGGCGGAATCAAAGTGAAGCATACCCGCAGCGCTACGCGTCGTGTCGATGTCCAAAGCGATTAACAAAAGTAACACTATCAACGTGAACGCGTGCGGAATTTATCCGTCATCACGGCCACGCCCAAGTAAGTTCTCAACAAGTCAACCGATCCTCCATCGAGAGACGCGGTAGTATAGAAACACAATTCTTGCACAACAAAGGCTATCACAACAAGCATAGGCAAGTTTCACAACAACAAGCATAGGCAAGTTTATACACAACTCGAAGTACTTCCATTTTATGCCCAAGTTCGGTTTTTAACCCTAAAGTACTACGTATGTTAAATTCCTTTTAAAGAGATTTATTCCTTTTATAAAAGTCACCCGATACCCGTAGTATAAAAATAGAGTGACTTATATCTTTTAAGTAAACCAAAACAACTTCCATACTTTTTTTTTTAAAGTCAAGTTACCACGTTAAAACCAATGATAAAACCTTTCTTTTGTTTTCATAAGGTCGTTATAACCAACTTCCCATAAAGCTGTTATAACACCTTATGCTTTAAACCATTTTAAGACAACACAATGCCTTTCTTTTCCCTAAGGTTCCAGTTTGCCTAATTTCAAATACACAAGTCTCTTTTTTTGAAAAGTTCATAGTTCAATGTCTTAATCTCTTTTAAAACAATTGAGTAACATATGCCTTAGGCGAGTAGGTTATTCTTGTTCATAATCAATCTTATTAGCAGCCATGATCTAGAAATGTAATATCATTTTGTCTCATCTTAGCTTCTATGCAGATGGAGGTTTCTACTGGTTTTAATAATACTTAATTATTCAATACATTTTCCTTTATTAACGCTGCAGTGGTTTGTCGATACACATTCTGATTTCCGAAATCAGTAAAACATTATTCCTTCCAAAACCAAGTACTCATTACTCACGAATGAGGTTTCACACAAACATCCATATTAAGTCAAGTCTCTTATCCTTTAAGAATAAGTCTCTTAACTTTTAACCCATTAAACCATTCTTTTATCTCTCTAAGGCGTTACACCTAACTTCTCATAAAGTCGGTATAACTCTTATGTTTTCAAACCAAGTACACACTTCTTTCAAAAGGTTTCTTAATCTTTTAGAATACTCCAAGGTTCTTTTACATCCAATCGGTTATAAGTCAAATCGCTTATTTTTAAAACCACAAAGCATTTCTCATTTACATAGAAATGTTATAACTAACTTCCCATAAAGCCGTTATAACACTTTATGTTTAAAGACAATCAAATACATTTGACACACGACGCTCACCGTACTACATAGTTATACACATATCATGCTAGAACAGATAGGAAGAGGTTCACATACCTCGCGACGAGTATCGACTAATAGCAAAACGCCCAAGTACTCAAACCGTCACACTCTCACCAAGCAGATCACCCACACGTAGTACTACAACCTATAGAGGCCACAAAGCGCCTATTAATATCTTTAGATCTCAATGTAGAATATTCTACGTAAAATTCGAAGATTTTCCCGCAACAACAGAAATCTCTCCTCTATCGAGGGCCGCTACCAAGCCAACCGGGGGTTAACACGCCTAACCGGACGCTGCAATTCTACTCACAAAGAATACTACACAAGCTCATCTGAATACACCCATGTAATTACAGATTCACTTCTTAAAATTCAGCTTAAGTCGCAAGACATCTGTAAGTATTATTCAGGCTTAAGTCAAAAGACATTGCCGCACAATTAATGTTCTGTACTATATATAGTATACATCAACTATATATTCCTACAACATGTAATTTCCAATTACAATAGAAGGTCAAGAGTGTTTACCTCGATAAGCCCAAAATTATCCGAGTTTATATGTCGATTCTGAGCAAGGTTTAGCTCCTACTCCGTGCGCTCTAACCCGCTCCAACCAACCCTTAGAAGTTCTAACCAACTTCTACTTATAACTTCAACTACGGGTGAAGATTTACTTAGGGTTTCGTTTTTGGATCGAGGAAGTATAATAGTATTTTCTGGCTTTTGTACAAGTGTAACTTTGGGAATACTACAAGGTATTTGGGCCAAGGTATTTGGACATTATAACACTACTAGGAGAGTATTTCTATACCACAAAAGGGGGGTATTTATACGAGACAACAAGGCTAGGGGGGGTACCCATCGGCTAGGGCACCACAAAGGGGGATGGGGGAGGCCCTCGGCCAAGACTCTCAAAGGAGGGGGGAGGGGGAGAGTTGGACGAACTCAACACTAAAGGGGGAGGGATTTTAACACTTAGAAAAAGATTTTTGGATGAAGAAAGTTCATCACTTAGAGGGGTATTTATAGGTCAAGTGAAGGCCAACCAATGGCCAAGATGAAGACAAGTGCATAACAAGTGTAAGGCCAAGATTTAGCCATGTGCTACCTTATCCATCTACACAAAAATATCCTACCTAACCCTTGACCAAAATTTCACACCAAAAACGTGCAAGACTTAGCCCAATTGCCGTCCAACCTCTTCCAATGTGAGGGTGACACATGTCACCCTCCCGTTGGTCCAAAATGTTTCGTCTCTCGGAAAAATCCGCAAAAATTATAAATGACATAGCCGGAATTTTACCTTCGAAAGCTGTGGAAACGTTTCGTCGAAAAACGACTCCTTTTGGTAGCTATGCACAAATTCGAACCTATGCCTACTTTAAGGCTCAAATTGTATACGTACGCCCTCACGTATATACTCTGGAAATACGGGGTATAACATAAACCCATTTGCATCCAATGGCTTTCTTATGTGCTGGGAGATCAGTGACTTCCCATGTATTATTGCTCTCTAAAGCCTGCATCTTCGCCATCAGATCGACCCATCCGCATCCTTCATCAAGAGTATGAAGTTGGTTCATGCTCACCAAGCTTAGCAATATAACTCGATATTTTGTAGCCAATCCAAAGATAGCTAAGATTGTTTGACATAGGATATGGCCCGCTGCATTCTCTCGCATCTTACGTGTGGCACCTGTATGAAATCTCTCAACCAAGCAGGTTGCCTTTTATTTCTATCTGATCTCCTCAATGGTGGTTCAGCTCCAGAATCAGGCAGATGACTGTTATCTGCAGAATCAGGAAAAAGGCTGGCATCTGCAGGATCAGGAAGGTGGCTATCATCTGGTTGTCTTATCAAATGCACATTGTTCTCCTCCTGTGTCCTTTTTTCAACTGTTGAAATATTATGGTCTGCTGCAACAGCATCTGGAATTTGTTGGAAGGCATCAATGTCAGTGTCTATTTCACCTTGTTGTGATTGTCTTGAGTTCAGATTGGTGTCAGCAGTCAGTGATTTCTGCTGCTGGAAAGGAAATATATCCTCATAAAAGGCAACATCCCTTCTTACAAACAAGACATTGTTAGAAAGATTCAGCAACCTATAGCCCTTCTGTCTGGTAGAATACCCCAGCAATACTGCCTTGATGGCTCTAGTATCAAACTTGTCAGTCTTTACTAGATTAGATGCATAGCAAAGACATCCAATAACCCTTAAATGAGATAGAACAGGTGCCCTTTTGTACAATTTTTCATATGGTGAGATATTGCCCAAGACCACAGATGGCAGTCTATTCATGATGTATACATCAGCCTCTACACAGTCTTCCCAGAATCTGGCTGGTAGACAACTCTGAAATTTGATGGCTCTTGCAAGTTCCAGTATGTGCATGTACCTCCTCTCAACTACTCCATTCTGTTGGGGGCTATAGGGTCAGGATGTTTGGTGTATAATTCCCAACTGTGTAAACAAGTCTTTACAAGAACTGTTTATGAATTCTGAGCCATTGTCTGTCCTGACAGATTTGACTTGGGAATCAAACTGAGTTTTGATCATCAGAAATAACTCTTTTATCATAGAAGGTACATCTGACTTTAAATGTAAAAGGAAAATCCATGTCCATCGAGTAAAGTCATCCACTATAGTTAGAAAAAATCTCATTCCAGTATATGTGGGAACCTTGTATGGTCCCCAAACATCAAGATGTAGCAATTCAAAAGGAAAACTAGTCATACTCCTGCTAGTAGGAAATGACAACCTAGTTTGCCTTGCCATTGGACATACATCACAATGTTGAATTGTGAACCTAGAATCATTATTGAAAACATTAATTTTCCTAAGTATACTCATTGGTACATGACCTAATCTCTTGTGCCATAAGGCATCTTTCATTTCTCCTGTATTGACCCTTGACATGTGAGCATTTGCATCCACTATTCTATCTTGTTTCCTTGCTGAATCCAGCACATACAAGCCATCTACTTCTCTACCAATCTCCTTCACCTTCCCAGTGAAGAGATCCTGCAACACAAAGAAGTCAGGGAAGAACCTCGCACTACAATTTAACTCCTTAGTCAACTTAGACACTGAAAGTAGGTTAAATTGAAAACTTGGTACACAAAGGACATGTTCTATGAGTTCACCTCCTGTCAGTCTACAATTTCCAGTTTGTGTAATTGGAGCAAAACCTCCATTAGGCAGTTGGACATGCCCTGAGTTTTCTGTCAAGTGAGGTGTCTCAATCATATTTTTATTTTTTACCATGTGATTAGTAGCTCCTGAATCGATTATCCAAGGACTGCTGGTACCTTCAACATGAGTAGATTTACCTGCCATACACACTTTTGCAGCATTAGCCGAGTCTGTACCTGTTTCCTTAAATTGATTCATCACTGACAGCATCCTCTCCAGCTTGTCTGGTGTACAGGTCCTCACCATCTGATGTAGTTGTTCCTGTTGGTAAGTAGAAAACTGAGTCGAACCATTCCCTTCATTCTGTGTTGCTACGACTGCATTGACCTTACTCTTCCCTTTATAATTTGTGGGATATTCTAATAGTTTGTAGCACTTTTCCTTAATGTGTCCCTGCTTCTTGCAATAGTCGCAGTAATACATCAATTTATGGCATCCTTCCCTATTATGTCCCTTCATATGGCAATAATCACACGATGCGTATGTATTGTACTTCTTATTTTTGTTGTTATTGAAGGAGGCCCTGCCTGTGAGTGCAATATTATCGACTGAATTTCCCAAATATGAGATCTATTTTTGGCTTTCATCCTGTGCTATCATTGCATAGGCTTGATTTACACTAGGCGTAGGAGACATCAGCAGGATATGACTCCTCGCCTGGTTATAACCATCGTTCAGTCCCATAAGGAACTCCAGCAGCCTCTGATTTCCCAGATGAACAATGTATTCTCTAGGATTTGTGCATTCACATGTAGGAGGTGGTATAATCGAGTCTATTTCGTCCCATAAATCCTTCATTCTAGAGTAATACTGAGCCACTGGTGAAACTCCTTGATTGAGCATTGTTAATTCCTTTTTCAGCTGATACACTCGCGAGAGGTTGATTTTGTCAAACCTTTCCTTCAAATCCTTCCATACAGCAGCGGCACTAGATCTTTACAGAATTCCACTTAGCAGATTTTTGTCGACATTCTTCATTATCCACGACATCACCAAGGCATTGCACCTATCCCACTGCCTTATGTGATTGGGCCCATACGTGTCGCGCTTTATAGATCCGTCGATGAAACCAATTTTGTTCTTCATCAACAGTGTTAGTTCCATCGCCCTACTCCAGAGAGTATAATTTTCTATTCCTATTAATTGGATATCCACCTGCAATACTCCGACGTTGTCTGACGCACTCAGGAACAGAGGATGGTTATGATCGATGGTTTCTGAATCTGCATGCGAACTTTTCTCTATGGTTGCCGATGGTGTATTCTCCATGGATCTTCTACTTCACAGCTAATTTTGCTGAATGTTTATCAGGAATTTAGGATCGAAATCAATCAAAAAAAAAAATATGTAAACACAGAGATCGAATCGACGAGTATGTCGATCGCTAAGCTAAATCAACAGCCTAACTGCTAGAACAATGTTTGAATCGTCCTGCATGGCTCTGATACCATGATAAAACTATGCAAAACTCTGTATATTGAGCTTTGCCATGGAAGTTTCGAGAAGCAGCACGAGAGAGAAGAGAGAGAGCTGCCCAAGCTTTTCTTATTTTTTATTTCTGTTAAGGGAGAAGACAAATGTTTACAAGTATATAAAATGAAGAGAGTAAAAATTGGAAAATGGGCCTAAAAATATGGGCCAAGTATAACAGATCTAATAACAGGCCTATCTATCAATTATCAAATAACATCAATGAAGAATAACATACTACTAGTGTATATGAATGTATATACTAGGTATCCTCAACAATTGTCTATCGTCAGCCTTTATGGTAGAATCCATCGGAGAACCTGAGATGCGTGTGGTGGTTTAACGTGCGCCAAATGTGGTTAATTTGACTATACAATGATGTTAATATTTCATAGACGATTTTTAAGGACTTCAATTGATATGAACACTTAGATGGTCTCTTAATCCCTTTTCATAATTAGATAGCAATATATTTATTGTTACGTGGAGAATAAAAATACGAAGATTATTATAGGAAAATAAATAATGTACATAGAAAATTTTAACAGTAACAGTGTAAACACATAATTTTTATTGGGTTAAATTCAAATAAAATTTGGAGTAAATTTATGTTCATTTGGGTTAAACAATTAATTTGGACTATTTAATTAAACAAGTTAATTTTATTAAATTCATGTCCAAGGTCTATTTCATCTCGAGGCCCAAACTCATGCCACGTGTCAAGTGACATGACATTCCATATAAATTCAAGATCAACAAAATGACGATTTCAATAAAAAGTCGTCAAGTGTCCAAAATGACATGTTTTGACCAATTACAAACAACCTTATAATGTAGCATTTGTGACAAACTTGATGGCTTACATGAACCAATCAGAATGAGGGAAGAAAGTTCATTTACACTTGGACTGCCTACTCCTACAACTATAAATAGGGAGGTAACATAACTTTATGAGGATATTCATCAAGTATTAGAGAAAACTTTAACATCGACTACATAGTTTTTCGAATGAGTGGTCAACTGAGTTCTGCCCCGAGATCAACCGAAACAATGAAGTGATGCTCGAATTTCCTAGCGATTGAAATACATCTCCCTCGAATCACGGAGAAGTTTAGAAAAGAAGAATCAAGAGAACAATAGATTTGCACTCACAAAATTCATCAATAATTACATTTTTATTTTATTTTATTTTTTATTACTGTTAATTTTCCACTCAAATATTTGTTGCGAACAACTAGAAAACTAGAGTAACAGTTTTGGGTAAAGAACATAATGAAATTTATACCAAATTTGATAGATCGATGAGATTTAAATTTAGACTCTTCCTGTTTTGTACCTTACCTATATTAGGCTTAAACCTCATGGCATTGGGCAGTTATTCTTGACCAGTTTCTAAACCTAAGTCGGGGTTAATTTAATTTACCAGTTGATACTGAAAACTATACGAAATACTATTTCTAGTGGATTAATACTAACAATCTATCTTTGAAGTTTCAAAATGTTCTAAGTTATAGATAGAAATTTGTCCCCCAAAAAATCTGCCTACATTTTACATTTAATGGAGTACCAATTTTGCAAACATTAACGCGTGTCTCAAGCAGTGGAGGATCTACCCTAAACTCAGTGATTGTTCGAAATATATAGAAAAAAAAGTCATAGCGTTGTACTATCTATTACCTGGATTCAGCACCAAGAATGTAGAATTGGACAATAATAACAACTACGCATCCGTTCCAAACAAGTTGGGTCGACAAGGATGTAAAATTGTAAACTGAAAAAACAATGTGATAAAAACATAGTTGATCTAAATTTCAAGTGAAATGGCGTACATTAGCTTAAAAGTTAGCATTAAAAATTGCTTGAAACAAACACCAAGTGAACTACAGAGCTGGAAAATCGTAAATACTAAGCTTAAACCACATATGGGCATGTTCATGAGCTTGGATAAAGCGCAAGGAAAATATCTTTTCATCCTATAGAATCAAAACAAACTTAACTTAATAAACAAACGGTAGCAAATGCAATTCTACCAATTAGCAAACTGTAACACTAACACACAGATGCAACAAATTCAAATCAAAACACAACAACAGGAGAGTACACCTTAAGCAGCGGTTATTGTGATATGGCGATTGGCGAAGCAGAGTAGGACTAGGAGCAGTGGCGATTGGCGATGGCGAACAGGCGAAGCAGAGTAGGAGCAACGAGCAGGGACAATGGCGCAACGCGACTACGCGAACCGCGAAGGCGAGTCGTGGTGGAATGGAACTGGCGTCGTCGGAAGAACTGTGGAAGAATGAAGTCGTGGTTCTCCCACGATGGCAGTGACGAAGAGATTCTTGCTGGTGATAATTGGGAGTTGCCTTGCTCTATTCGAAGTCTTAGAAATTAGAATAAGCAATCTGAAAACATTAAGCAGCCATGGTAAGTGACGAAGAGATTCTTCTGTGAAAGATGTTCTTTCATTTGATTTGGGTAAGAAATTAGAGGAGAGGATTGTTGTGTTGACAAATGAACTTGCTTTGTGGATTGTGGTTCAGTGGTTGTCGCCTCTCTCTCGCCTCTGCGCCTCACTTCTCTTCAATGTGTTGCCCTAATTTGAAAACATTAAGAAGCCACGGTCCGAATCTCGCCTTTGTTTATAATTGTTCTGTGTCGTTTTTTTTAAAATATAAAACGACGTCGTTTTGCCAAAACACCAAAACGACGTCGTCTTGGTGTTTTGGCAAAACAACGTCGTTTTGGTATTTTGGCAAAAAATCAGCTTGTTCAGTTGAACAACTTTGAACATTGACGGTCCGCGCCTGGTCTCAAGCCAGGATAAACAAGTAGATCTAGCTAGTTGTAGTAGGTGACAACCTAAAATAGTCTGATTAATGAATCGATTTAGGCACGCACTACATACAGTGGTCATTGGCGGATCCAGGCAACAAAATCTGATGGTGCAAACATACGAAGTAATATTTTTGTGTAGCAAAAAAAAAAATTGCGAGGCAACGTGAGTAGAGTACAAAACGACTTTATTTTGTGGCTATTGACAACAAAACGACGTCGTTTTGTATATAAAAAAAATAAAAAAACTGAAAATTCTGGTGGTGCAATTGCACCACCATGCTTAAGGTGTATCTCCGCCACTGACTACATATATTGGCGTATGCACCTTCAATCAACTCGTGTCATCTCACATGGAGCTGAAGATATTGGCGGATTGATTCATATAGGTGACTCAATTACTAATTAATCTAATTTAGTTTAGCTTTGAAAATTAGTTAAATTAATTTTAAAGAAGTGAAACGTGACAAGTAAAAGTGAATTAAATGAGTAGTGTATTATCCCAAAGGTTAGGATTAATTAGCAGCTAACGAAACTGCCAATAATAAAACGTAAAAATCAATGAAATATATCTTTGTGAAGTCCGTTCACTAAACAAGTCACCGCCCAAGAATTCATTATATAATAAAATCTTCCGAATATGTGAACAAATGAAATATGTCAACTGCTACTCCGGCATGTATTATCAGCCCACTGTTCAGATTTAGCACTCAACACAATGGCAGTGAACTCTATGATTCCTTTGAGCTTCAAGCAGTTGCCAAACAGCTAAATCGCGCCCTTGTCAAAGCATCAGCTGAATCATCATCTCCCATTACTTCTGGTGTTGTAAATTCTCCTTTTTACAGCAAGTGCTTAGGAGGTGTGTACAAACAAAATGCTAGAGCTTCTAGGAGAATTTCGTGTTCACAAATCAGGAATGAAGCAGTTGATAATAGACAAGATTGTGGAAGCACAAGTATTAGTAATATATTTCAACGAGTTTGGAATATGGCAAAACAGAGGTTTCTGAGAGGCAAAAGAAACCCTGCGAAACTCCCGAGTCCAACCATCTGAGAAGAAGCAAATTCAGTTGGTATTGAATGAACTTATTACTTAGTGTAAAAATAAAAAAGTATTCAACTTGTGCTGTAACTATCCAAATAATACTACATCTTCCCCAGTTCCATGAATAAACTTGTGCTGCCAATGCATAATCATATACACAACGAAAGTGATTAACAATGAAGGCTTTCGAAAATAATTGGGTCATTTGCACCTCTATTTTGTGTTGGTCTTTAATTTTTGCCCCTGAAGCCAAATAATTATTTTGCGACGCATCGAATCATAATAACTCAGTTATGTTCCACGCTCTTAAAAACTTATATCCCGCTAGATATAAATTCGATTTGAAGGCTACAACTATTAACTAAGTTACATAAATACTAGTAAATTAGTAAAATATTTCATAATCTACAACTATTAATTAATTTACATAATCTACAATATATACTCTATAATATATAGGGTATATATGATTTTATACCATAATTCAAGAATATTAGCTATGAATAAAAGGCTAAAATAAGGAGTTTTCTATATTAGTGATAGTGAAATTAAATACATATCAAAACACATTACTTTTCTAAAAATCTCTTAGCTAGCAATCCATAAACAAGTATATTACTGTTTATATGATAAATATTATATAATTTTTTTAGTAAGTACATATATATATTATTGTACTTTTATATTACGTATATTACACTATTATATACTACATATAAGATTATTTGTTATGTATATTGACTATTACATACTATACATCATATCATTTCTTGTGTATATTACACAAAAGTATTATATGCTCAATATATATATATATATATATATATATATATATATATATATATATATATATATATTGAGCACATACATTATTGTATTCATATATTAGGTATATTAAAAGAAGCACAATGTAATATTCATATATTAGGTATAAGGTGTATAATGTATACTATATTAAATATATACAGTTTTAAATACAATTGAGTTAATTTTCCTATATAATGGAAGAGAGAAAAAATGAATATCTAACAAATATGTGATGGTAGAGAGGAATCCAAGTTTTTATGAAATGGGATGTCAATTATTAATTAAGATCCTATTTTAGTGGTAATTCATACGTAATTAGAGTTTTAGGGAAGCCAAGTTTTCCCTTTTAATGCATTTCATAAAGACATTTAAGGGATATGAAAATTTGTGCACAATATAATTAAAAGGTTAAAAATTAGAATAAATTGTATTTATGTAATTTTTTAAAAGTAGTTGTAACTCTTTTAAATAACTTTTTTTTAAATTGTATTTGTGTAATATTCCCAAAAATTAAAGGCCGGTCCATTTAAAGGTCAAAATTTAAAGACAAGCCCATTTGAAGGGAAAACCATGCAAAGAATTCATGACAGAGTAATTGGACATTAGGCTGTATCTTATTGCTTCTCATCAGCCAGTTACAAGGAATTTGGGCTTATATAAGGTCTTCTATTCAAAGGGGGGCTCAGAGTAGCTTTTGGCTAGTAACACTAAAATATATCACACTAAAGCAGATTTTTAAATAGTTTATAGAAACAACAACAACAACAATAACATATTCAGTAAAATCCCACCGCGTGGGATCTGAGGAGGGTAGAGTGTACATAGACATTATCTCTACCTTAGTAGGTAGAGCGGTTGCTTCCGGGAGACCCTCGGCTCAAGACCTGCGTAATCACAATCAAAGCAAACGTTGCATAGCAAGATAAATGGCCACAGACAAGAAATTAAAGCTATAGGAACATGCTGGTAACAAAAATCGAATACGCCGTGGTAGCACATTCTGTCAAAAGAAAGCAGTAGGTAACGCAAATAAATAATATGAACAAAGTACACTAGAGAACACATAGCCGCAGAAATCAACTACTCAGAATATAAAGCAATACTACTTCTATAATTGTGATGAGCTAATTGTAGAACTATCTTTTTGTGGGCGTGAGTGAGACTACGCTCGACTATCTACTACCCTTCAACCCTAATTTGTGTCATCCATAAACCTCTATCTAAGGTCATGTCCTCAGTAAGTCGCACATGCGTCATATCCCGTCTAATCACCTCTCCCCAATACTTCTTTGGCCTACCTCTACCCCTACTGAACCCGTTCATAACCAACCTCTCACACCTCCGCACTGGGGCATTTGTGTCTCTCCTCTACACATGCTCGAACCATCTCAACCTTGCTTCCCGCATCTTACCCTCCACCGAGGCCACACCCACTCTGTCCCGGATATCGACATTTCTAATTCTATCTCTCCTTGTATGTCCACACATCCATTTCAGCATCCTCATCTCCGCAACTTTCATCTTTTGGATGTGCGAAGTCTTGACTGACCAACACTCCGTCCCATACAACATAGTCGGTCTGACGACCGCCCTATAAAACATGTCTTTGAGCTTTGGTGAAACTTTTTTGTCGCACAAGACTCCAGATGCGAGCCTTCATTTCAACCACCCTGCCCCAATACGATGTGTGACATTGTCATCAATCTCTCAATTTCCCTGAATAATAGACCCGAGATACTTGAAGCTTCCTTTCTTTGGGATGACCTGAGTCCCAATCGACATTTTCACTCCTGTATCAGGGTCGCTCCCATTACTGAACTTGCACTCCAAATACTTTGTCTTGGACCTACTCAACCTGAACCCTTTGGACTCTAGAGTTTGTCTCCAAACCTCCAACTTGGCGTTCACTCCGCTACGAGTTCAATCAGGACTATGTCATCTGCGAATAACATACACCATGACACCTCCTCTTGAATTTGTCGCGTCAATCCGTCTATCACCAAGGCAAATAAAAAAGGGCTAAGAGTTGATCTCAGTGCGCACTCCATCGCATTAGAAAGTGCTCGAGTCTCCTCCTATTGTTCGCACTGGTCTTGACACCATCATACATATCTTTGATCGCCCTAGTGTATGTCATAGATACACCTCTAATCTCCAAACATCTCCATAAAACCTCCCTATGGACTTTATCATATGCCTTCTCTTCTCTAGGGACATAGTTTATAGAAACAAACCTAAGAAAATAAATTAAACATTGATGTCTAAAGGACGGTGTGATTGTAACATCAAACATATCATTGTCATTGCAGTCGAGGCCTTTTTCACGGGTCAAGGCCTTATTCATAAAGGAAATATGTAATGAATCTAAAATATCTGCAGAAAAAAAAAGAGAAATTCTCTAAAAGAACTTGAAACAAAAACTTCATAGACGAAACCAATGTCTGCATCTTTTTAGTTCACAACAAAGTGTTTCATATCACAACGAGGCTGGATCTGGGCTAATAATATCCTCTTCCCCTTCCACGAGAACTCCTTCCTCTGCCTCTACCCCTTGAACTTCTCCCTCCATATGATACTCACTGGAAAGCTCTATCAATGAGTTGGTTCTGCATTTAACACATAGCGTTTATGGGTGTTACATTTGCTCTCAGGGTGGTTGGTAACTTAATGTATTTTGCCGGACAGAAAATTTGTATTGAAGTGCTACTATAGTTAACATTATAATTGGAATGGTTAACGGACAGACACACTTTACTGGGGAGGAAATTTAAGAATACATCTCTTTAAGAAACTGAGAAGAACAAGGACATATTTTGCAACTTACATACTGAAACTTATTGGATATTTTTATCATCATACTCTTTAATTTTATCTTATTTCTTACCTAATCGGTTATGTAGGTAAGTTGTAAATGATGCCAAATTTAGGAAATTTTTTAAGACTAAGTGTGTTCGGTAGAGGAAAATGACTTTTCTAAGATAGATTGTTGCCATTGTGCCTTGGTCGTCAAAAGGGGCACGAACAGCCTTAAAGTACTGTTCCATGTCCCAGAGGTCTTTGAGCCTTGGCATTTCGAATCCCGTTGAATGGCTGTGGTTCCGAGACTCAAGTCTGAAGTCGCCAGGTGAGACATTCGGTTCACGAACCGGAAACCTATCTCCACAGCAAGCTCCTCAATTTGACCCGGTCCGTCACGCTTTGGACATCGCCATCGGGATCGTTGAGGCCGAATTTTTTACTAAACCCTCACCCCTCAAATGTGGGGTAGGGGTGAGTGAAGATGAAGCGCGTTCAAAAGTGGTGGGGTGGGATTTGATTGGGTGGTGGAGGTGGGTGGTGGGCGGTGGGGGTGTGATGGATTTGGATGAGGCTTGAGTGAGTGTTTTCCGAAAATATTTTTTAATAACCAATCAAATATAAATAAAAAAATAAGTAAGAAGTTCACTTGTTTTCCAAAAACTCATATTCATACCGAACACACCCTAAGTATACATCATCCCAACTAGAGCTACTTCAAAACTATTTTTTCCTATCCCTGTACTTATCTATGCAAAGAATGTTTTATAATTAAATCTTGTAGGGTGATAAGATCATATATTTCTTTTAAAATTACACATAAATAATTATTAGGTTCAATTCCAAGGTCAAAGTGATAACATGCTTTTTTTAATTAATATGCGAAAACAATAGATGTTAAATCTTGTTGATTGTGATTTGATCCAATAAGCGGCCCAAAAGTAGGGAAAAAAGTCAAAGAACAAAACCAAGAGGGGGACCATTTATTAGTCTTTTAAGTTGTTAACCCCTTGTGCACTCATCCCATCTGCCACTGCCACCTTAATTCGCATCGACTCGTCCCCCTCGTGTGTATGGCCCCCTATTTTCTCCAATTCCAGCTTATATCTCATCAATTTCACCGTCACTATTCTCTTCTACATAAACCCCTCATTCCCAAACAATCACAATTTTCTTGATTGGCAATGGTTTCTTTCAGTGTTCCTTGTCCCAAGATTTCTGTTCTCTCTGTCGCTTCTTCATCCCATTCCAACCCGACCCATGTCTCCCTTTCCTTCAGATCCGGTCCTGCATTGCTCCCTCGTCTGCTCGAATTTCCTAGCGATTGAAATACATCTCCCTCGAATCACGGAGAAGTTTAGAAAAGAAGAATCAAGAGAACAATAGATTTGCACTCACAAAATTCATCAATAATTACATTTTTATTTTATTTTATTTTTTATTACTGTTAATTTTCCACTCAAATATTTGTTGCGAACAACTAGAAAACTAGAGTAACAGTTTTGGGTAAAGAACATAATGAAATTTATACCAAATTTGATAGATCGATGAGATTTAAATTTAGACTCTTCCTGTTTTGTACCTTACCTATATTAGGCTTAAACCTCATGGCATTGGGCAGTTATTCTTGACCAGTTTCTAAACCTAAGTCGGGGTTAATTTAATTTACCAGTTGATACTGAAAACTATACGAAATACTATTTCTAGTGGATTAATACTAACAATCTATCTTTGAAGTTTCAAAATGTTCTAAGTTATAGATAGAAATTTGTCCCCAAAATCTGCCTACATTTTACATTTAATGGAGTACCAATTTTGCAAACATTAACGCGTGTCTCAAGCGGTGGAGGATCTACCTAAACTCAGATGATTGTTCAAATATATAGAAAAAAAGTCATAGCGTTGTACTATCTATTACGGATTCACACCAAGAATGTAGAATTGACAATAATAACAACTACGCATCCGCTCCAAACAAGTTGGGTCGACAAGGATGTAAAATTGTAAACTAAAAACAATGTGATAAAAACATAGTTGATCTAAATTTCAAGTGAAATGGCGACATTAGCTTAAAAGTTAGCATTAAAAATTGCTTGAAACAAACACCAAGTGAACTACGTAGTGGAAAATCGTAAATACTAAGCTTAAACCACGTATGGGCATGTTCATGAGCTTGGATAAAGCGCGAGAAAATATCTTTTCATCCTATGTAATCAAAACAAACTTAACTTAATAAACAAACGGTAGCAAATGCAATTCTACCAATTAGCAAACTGTAACACTAACACACAGATGCAACAAATTCAAATCAAAACACAACAACAGGAGAGTACACCTTAAGCAGCGGTTATTGTGATATGGCGATTGGCGAAGCAGAGTAGGACTAGGAGCAGTGGCGATTGGCGATGGCGAACAGGCGAAGCAGAGTAGGAGCAACGAGCAGGGACAATGGCGCAACGCGACTACGCGAACCGCGAAGGCGAGTCGTGGTGGAATGGAACTGGCGTCGTCGGAAGAACTGTGGAAGAATGAAGTCGTGGTTCTCCCACGATGGCAGTGACGAAGAGATTCTTGCTGGTGATAATTGGGAGTTGCCTTGCTCTATTCGAAGTCTTAGAAATTAGAATAAGCAATCTGAAAACATTAAGCAGCCATGGTAAGTGACGAAGAGATTCTTCTGTGAAAGATGTTCTTTCATTTGATTTGGGTAAGAAATTAGAGGAGATGATTGTTGTGTTGGCAAATGAACTTGCTTTGTGGTTCAGTGGTTGTCGCCTCTCGCCTCTGCGCCTCACTTCTCTTCAATGTGTGACTGCCCTAATTTGAAAACATTAAGCAGCCATCGAATCTCGCCTTTGTTTATAATTGTTACGTATGCGTTTTTAAAATATAAAGCGACGTTGTTTTGCCAAAACACCAAAACGACGTCGTCTTGGTGTTTGGGCAAAACAACGTCGTTTTGGTATTTTGGCAAAAAATCAGCTTGTTCAGTTGAACAACTTTGAACATTGACGGTCCGCGCCTGGTCTCAAGCCAGGATAAACAAGTAGATCTAGCTAGTTGTAGTAGGTGACAACCTAAAATAGTCTGATTAATGAATCGATTTAGGCACGCACTACATACAGTGGTCATTGGCGGATCCAGGCAACAAAATCTGATGGTGCAAACATACGAAGTAATATTTTTGTGTAGCAAAAAAAAAAATTGCGAGGCAACGTGAGTAGAGTACAAAACGACTTTATTTTGTGGCTATTGACAACAAAACGACGTCGTTTTGTATATAAAAAAAATAAAAAAACTGAAAATTCTGGTGGTGCAATTGCACCACCATGCTTAAGGTGTATCTCCGCCACTGACTACATATATTGGCGTATGCACCTTCAATCAACTCGTGTCATCTCACATGGAGCTGAAGATATTGGCGGATTGATTCATATAGGTGACTCAATTACTAATTAATCTAATTTAGTTTAGCTTTGAAAATTAGTTAAATTAATTTTAAAGAAGTGAAACGTGACAAGTAAAAGTGAATTAAATGAGTAGTGTATTATCCCAAAGGTTAGGATTAATTAGCAGCTAACGAAACTGCCAATAATAAAACGTAAAAATCAATGAAATATATCTTTGTGAAGTCCGTTCACTAAACAAGTCACCGCCCAAGAATTCATTATATAATAAAATCTTCCGAATATGTGAACAAATGAAATATGTCAACTGCTACTCCGGCATGTATTATCAGCCCACTGTTCAGATTTAGCACTCAACACAATGGCAGTGAACTCTATGATTCCTTTGAGCTTCAAGCAGTTGCCAAACAGCTAAATCGCGCCCTTGTCAAAGCATCAGCTGAATCATCATCTCCCATTACTTCTGGTGTTGTAAATTCTCCTTTTTACAGCAAGTGCTTAGGAGGTGTGTACAAACAAAATGCTAGAGCTTCTAGGAGAATTTCGTGTTCACAAATCAGGAATGAAGCAGTTGATAATAGACAAGATTGTGGAAGCACAAGTATTAGTAATATATTTCAACGAGTTTGGAATATGGCAAAACAGAGGTTTCTGAGAGGCAAAAGAAACCCTGCGAAACTCCCGAGTCCAACCATCTGAGAAGAAGCAAATTCAGTTGGTATTGAATGAACTTATTACTTAGTGTAAAAATAAAAAAGTATTCAACTTGTGCTGTAACTATCCAAATAATACTACATCTTCCCCAGTTCCATGAATAAACTTGTGCTGCCAATGCATAATCATATACACAACGAAAGTGATTAACAATGAAGGCTTTCGAAAATAATTGGGTCATTTGCACCTCTATTTTGTGTTGGTCTTTAATTTTTGCCCCTGAAGCCAAATAATTATTTTTGACGATCGAATCATAATAACTCAGTTATGTTCCACGCTCTTAAAAACTTATATCCCGCTAGATATAAATTCGATTTGAAGGCTACAACTATTAACTAAGTTACATAAATACTAGTAAATTAGTAAAATATTTCATAATCTACAACTATTAATTAATTTACATAATCTACAATATATACTCTATAATATATAGGGTATATATGATTTTATACCATAATTCAAGAATATTAGCTATGAATAAAAGGCTAAAATAAGGAGTTTTCTATATTAGTGATAGTGAAATTAAATACATATCAAAACACATTACTTTTCTAAAAATCTCTTAGCTAGCAATCCATAAACAAGTATATTACTGTTTATATGATAAATATTATATAATTTTTTTAGTAAGTACATATATATATTATTGTACTTTTATATTACGTATATTACACTATTATATACTACATATAAGATTATTTGTTATGTATATTGACTATTACATACTATACATCATATCATTTCTTGTGTATATTACACAAAAGTATTATATGCTCAATATATATATATATATATATATATATATATATATATATATATATATATATATATATATATATTGAGCACATACATTATTGTATTCATATATTAGGTATATTAAAAGAAGCACAATGTAATATTCATATATTAGGTATAAGGTGTATAATGTATACTATATTAAATATATACAGTTTTAAATACAATTGAGTTAATTTTCCTATATAATGGAAGAGAGAAAAAATGAATATCTAACAAATATGTGATGGTAGAGAGGAATCCAAGTTTTTATGAAATGGGATGTCAATTATTAATTAAGATCCTATTTTAGTGGTAATTCATACGTAATTAGAGTTTTAGGGAAGCCAAGTTTTCCCTTTTAATGCATTTCATAAAGACATTTAAGGGATATGAAAATTTGTGCACAATATAATTAAAAGGTTAAAAATTAGAATAAATTGTATTTATGTAATTTTTTAAAAGTAGTTGTAACTCTTTAAATAACTTTTTTAAATTGTATTTGTGTAATATTCCCAAAAATTAAAGGCCGGTCCATTTAAAGGTCAAAATTTAAAGACAAGCCCATTTGAAGGGAAAACCATGCAAAGAATTCATGACAGAGTAATTGGACATTAGGCTGTATCTTATTGCTTCTCATCAGCCAGTTACAAGGAATTTGGGCTTATATAAGGTCTTCTATTCAAAGGGGGGCTCAGAGTAGCTTTTGGCTAGTAACACTAAAATATATCACACTAAAGCAGATTTTTAAATAGTTTATAGAAACAACAACAACAACAATAACATATTCAGTAAAATCCCACCGCGTGGGATCTGAGGATGGTAGAGTGTACATAGACATTATCTCTACCTTAGTAGGTAGAGCGGTTGCTTCCGGGAGACCCTCGGCTCAAGACCTGCGTAATCACAATCAAAGCAAACGTTGCATAGCAAGATAAATGGCCACAGACAAGAAATTAAAGCTATAGGAACATCGGTAACAAAAATCGAATCTGTAGTGGTAGCACATTCACAAAAGAAAGCAGTAGGTAACGCAAATAAATAATATGAACAAAGTACACTAGAGAACACATAGCCGCAGAAATCAACTACTCAGAATATAAAGCAATACTACTTCTATAATTGTGATGAGCTAATTGTAGAACTATCTTTTTGTGGGCGTGAGTGAGACTACGCTCGACTATCTACTACCCTTCAACCCTAATTTGTGTCATCCATAAACCTCTATCTAAGGTCATGTCCTCGATGTCGCATACGCGTCATATCCCGCCTAATCACCTCTCCCAATACTTCTTCGCCTACCTCACCCCCTCAACCCGCTCATACCCAACCTCTCACACCTCCGCACTGGGGCATTTGTGTCTCTCCTCTACACATGCTCGAACCATCTCAACCTTGCTTCCCGCATCTTACCCTCCACCGAGGCCACACCCACTCTGTCCCGGATATCGACATTTCTAATTCTATCTCTCCTTGTATGTCCACACATCCATTTCAGCATCCTCATCTCCGCAACTTTCATCTTTTGGATGTGCGAAGTCTTGACTGACCAACACTCGCCCCATACACATAGTCGACCGGCCCCTATAAAACATGTCTTTGAGCTTTGGTGAAACTTTTTTGTCGCACAAGACTCCAGATGCGAGCCTTCATTTCAACCACCCTGCCCCAATACGATGTGTGACATTGTCATCAATCTCTCAATTTCCCTGAATAATAGACCCGAGATACTTGAAGCTTCCTTTCTTTGGGATGACCTGAGTCCCAATCGACATTTTCACTCCTGTATCAGGGTCGCTCCCATTACTGAACTTGCACTCCAAATACTTTGTCTTGGACCTACTCAACCTGAACCCTTTGGACTCTAGAGTTTGTCTCCAAACCTCCAACTTGGCGTTCACTCCGCTACGAGTTCAATCAGGACTATGTCATCTGCGAATAACATACACCATGACACCTCCTCTTGAATTTGTCGCGTCAATCCGTCTATCACCAAGGCAAATAAAAAAGGGCTAAGAGTTGATCTCTGGTGCAGCTCCATCGTCATTAGAAAGTGCTCTGAGTCTCCTCCTATTGTTCGTACCCTGGTCTTGACACCATCATACATATCTTTGATCGCCCTAGTGTATGTCATAGATACACCTCTAATCTCCAAACATCTCCATAAAACCTCCCTATGGACTTTATCATATGCCTTCTCTTCTCTAGGGACATAGTTTATAGAAACAAACCTAAGAAAATAAATTAAACATTGATGTCTAAAGGACGGTGTGATTGTAACATCAAACATATCATTGTCATTGCAGTCGAGGCCTTTTTCACGGGTCAAGGCCTTATTCATAAAGGAAATATGTAATGAATCTAAAATATCTGCAGAAAAAAAAAGAGAAATTCTCTAAAAGAACTTGAAACAAAAACTTCATAGACGAAACCAATGTCTGCATCTTTTTAGTTCACAACAAAGTGTTTCATATCACAACGAGGCTGGATCTGGGCTAATAATATCCTCTTCCCCTTCCACGAGAACTCCTTCCTCTGCCTCTACCCCTTGAACTTCTCCCTCCATATGATACTCACTGGAAAGCTCTATCAATGAGTTGGTTCTGCATTTAACACATAGCGTTTATGGGTGTTACATTTGCTCTCAGGGTGGTTGGTAACTTAATGTATTTTGCCGGACAGAAAATTTGTATTGAAGTGCTACTATAGTTAACATTATAATTGGAATGGTTAACGGACAGACACACTTTACTGGGGAGGAAATTTAAGAATACATCTCTTTAAGAAACTGAGAAGAACAAGGACATATTTTGCAACTTACATACTGAAACTTATTGGATATTTTTATCATCATACTCTTTAATTTTATCTTATTTCTTACCTAATCGGTTATGTAGGTAAGTTGTAAATGATGCCAAATTTAGGAAATTTTTTAAGACTAAGTGTGTTCGGTAGAGGAAAATGACTTTTCTAAGATAGATTGTTGCCATTGTGCCTTGGTCGTCAAAAGGGGCACGAATGACCTTAAATCTCGCTCCATGTCCTGCAGGTCTTTGAGCCTTGGCATTTGAATCCGTTGAATGGTCGTGGTTCCAGACTCAAGTCCAAGTCGCCAGTGAGACATTCGGTTCACGACCGGAAACTATCTCCACGAAGCTCCTCAATTTGACCGGTCAGTCACGCTTTGGACATCGCCATCGGATCGTTGAGGCGAATTTTTACTAAACCCTCACCCTCAAATGTGGGGTAGGGGTGAGTGAAGATGAAGCGTTCAAAGTGGTGGGGTGGGATTTGATTGGGTGGTGGAGGTGGGTGGTGGGCGGTGGGGGTGTGATGGATTTGGATGAGGCTTGAGTGAGTGTTTTCCGAAAATATTTTTTAATAACCAATCAAATATAAATAAAAAAATAAGTAAGAAGTTCACTTGTTTTCCAAAAACTCATATTCATACCGAACACACCCTAAGTATACATCATCCCAACTAGAGCTACTTCAAAACTATTTTTTCCTATCCCTGTACTTATCTATGCAAAGAATGTTTTATAATTAAATCTTGTAGGGTGATAAGATCATATATTTCTTTTAAAATTACACATAAATAATTATTAGGTTCAATTCCAAGGTCAAAGTGATAACATGCTTTTTTTAATTAATATGCGAAAACAATAGATGTTAAATCTTGTTGATTGTGATTTGATCCAATAAGCGGCCCAAAAGTAGGGAAAAAAGTCAAAGAACAAAACCAAGAGGGGGACCATTTATTAGTCTTTTAAGTTGTTAACCCCTTGTGCACTCATCCCATCTGCCACTGCCACCTTAATTCGCATCGACTCGTCCCCCTCGTGTGTATCGCCCCCTATTTTCTCCAATTCCAGCTTATATCTCATCAATTTCACCGTCACTATTCTCTTCTACATAAACCCCTCATTCCCAAACAATCACAATTTTCTTGATTGGCAATGGTTTCTTTCAGTGTTCCTTGTCCCAAGATTTCTGTTCTCTCTGTCGCTTCTTCATCCCATTCCAACCCGACCCATGTCTCCCTTTCCTTCAGATCCGGTCCTGCATTGCTCCCTCGTCTGCAGGTTTGTTTTTAATTTGTGACGTTAATCGTAAAGATTGAAACTTTAACCATGCATTTTGATTGAGTTTGTTTTGTTGTCATTCAGGGTTCCAGTCGGCTTCAATCTCAGGTGTTTAAGGTTAATGCTCAGCTCAATGAGGTAATTTTCTATCTGTTGTTTAATATTCCATGTTTTTTTTAAAGTTTGAGCTCAAGAAAGAGAAGTTGTGTGTTTAAAATTATTAGTTTAACTGTGTAAATTAATCGAGGAGGTTGTGGTAGGCTGAGAGCTAAATTAAAACAACAATATATCCAGTGTAATCCCACAAGTGGGGTCTGGGAGGGTGGAGTGTACGCATACCTTACCCCTATCTTGGGAGGTAGAGAGATTGTTTCCGATAGACCCTCGGTGAGAGCTAAA
Source organism: Przewalskia tangutica (assembly GCA_029844215.1). Lineage (NCBI taxonomy): Eukaryota > Viridiplantae > Streptophyta > Magnoliopsida > Solanales > Solanaceae > Przewalskia > Przewalskia tangutica. The sequence continues at coordinate 14,668,921 of CM056723.1, forward strand.
TTAAAATAGTTTAGCTATAATGAATCATCATATGTTCTGATTTATCAGTTAGAAAAGGAAAAGAGACAAAAACTTAGGAGCCGTTTGGCCATGAAAATTATTCACTTTTTTCCGGAATCATTTTTCACTTGCTTTCAAATCCAAATCCAAACCAACTTGGAGGTTGATTCCAAATTTGGAGAAGTGTTCCAAACCTGTTTTCCAACTCCATCTTTATTCTCCTCATTTGCAAAAAATATAACCAAACACAACTCAACAACAACATACCTAGGGGTCTGGGAAGGTTAGAGTGTGTGCAGACCTTACCCCTACCCTGTAGAGATAGAGAGGTTGTTTAACTTAACTCCATCTTCAACTCCAATTCCATAAATTCCAAATAAAGTGAGAAATATTTGGAATCTATGCCAAATGGCTACTTATAAAATAAATAAATAAATAAATAAATAAATAAACAAATAAAAGAGACAAAAGTTTCATATAGTCGGCCCCATTTAATTTGGGGTTGAAGCTTACCTGATTGGATGGATTTTGTAAATGTAAGGTTGATATTGACAAGTCGAACAATTCAAAACCAGTTTCTGAGAAAAGCTTGGAGGACATTCCAAAGATTGAGTACACAATTCCAGATGCTTCATCCATTCAAGCATTCATGTCTCAAGCAGCCGATCTTGTTGAGTGCGTTGAGCTCTCATCACCTATTTAGTTCATTTTCTCGTCTTTTGGTAGAGTTTAGTTTTTTAAAAGTTTTTGTCTTTTTATGCTTAGGCTTGTGGATTCGAGGGACATTGTAGAGCTGCAGCTAAAGCAAAACGATTGTGAAATTCTTATAAGAAAGAAGGTGGCATTGCCCCAGCCACCTGTTGTTATGACCCCACCATCTGCTCCACAGGCCTATGCTCAACAACAGTTCCAGCAGCCTCCTGCAAGTGCCCCTGCTCCTGCAGCTCCAGCGGCCCCCGCGCTTCCACCACCTGCGCCTTCAAAGCCTAAGTCTTCACATCCTCCAATGAAATGTCCCATGGCTGGAACATTCTACCGGTCGCCTGGCCCAGGGGCACTGCCTTTTGTAAAGGTAAATTACACACATTGCTTTCACCTGTGTTTTAGTAGTCATCGGACCAAGAGGGCGGTTATGATATTTTCCCAACATTTATGTGCCTCGTTACAAAGTGAGCTAAGGAGGAGTACCTTGGTTTAACCATTCCATATATTTAGTAAGCAGTTAAAGAAAAGATGGAAACGAAGAATGGAGCAAAATTAGCAATTGTTAAGCAATTAAATTTGCATCATTGTTCTTATAGTTTGGAGATGGTAAATTTGGCAGAGTAGGGCTTCCCACTTTGTGTCGGTAAATTGCACATTTTGGCAGTGAGAAACTGGGATGAAATTTTGCTGTTGCTGTCGACTGTTATTTCCTCTTTTCCCCTGTCTTTCCTTTTATTATCATTTTCAGGACGGAAGAGACTGGAGTGAGTTGTTGCTTTTTGGTCTATAGGCAAAAGAACATCCTTGAAGTTCTCTAGAAAGAGAACGAGAAGAGGAAACTAAAAACAGATTATTTTTTTCATGCTACTCTATAACATGTCCCTGAATTCCTTAATTTTATGTGAAATTTGGCATTAAATGTTTGGATTAATACGGAAACCAGAGAAATATTAATTAAGGGCAAATTCACTATTGCGTTGTTCACATCTTCTAGCGACCAAAGTGAGATGTTTGCCACTATGTGCTTGCCTGCAGTTTCTCTTTTCCCTTTACCTCCATATGTTCTTGGTGTTGTTGTTTTCTCATGACCCTGACTAAACTGGTATATTACCAGGTAGGAGACAAGGTCCAGAAAGGGCAAGTAGTTTGCATCATTGAGGCTATGAAATTGATGAATGAAATTGAGGTAAGTTCTGGATTAAGATTTCAATTCCTTAATGTGCAAACTCAGTTCTATAGTTGCTGCAATTTATAGATTCCTAAAAAGATGAATATGATAGGTAATCAGATAATTCCTAATGCGGAACATGATTAAGTGTTGTATTTTCAGTTCCATTTCTATTGCATCCATTCTCATGGTTAGGTAATTAGAGGCATGTGGGATTAATGTAAATAGGCAAGTGATGTTTCATAAAGAGGAGCTCCTCTCAACATTTCCCATTTCGGTGAAGTTGGTGGCGAAAGTACCCAAAATAGTTATGTTGTTGAATGTTTAGAATTGAATGGCATCTTCAGTTCTGACTTGTGAAAGCTGTTGAGTTAACCCAACCGAAATTGCTTGGGCCATTCTCTTTGCTCTATGTAGCCTCACACCATGACGTATAAGTTTTAAGTTCCTTTTTCCCCTACTCCATTCAATTCTTTGTCAGGCCGATTCAGCTGGAACCATAGTTGACATAATTGCAGATGATGGTAAGCCAGTTAGTGTGGACACGGTACGTCACTCTCTTTCTGTAGTATATATCTTTAGACTAGTTTGGGTCTACTTGTGCTTAATGTGATTTCCAATCTCTTCTTGCAGCCTCTATTTGTCATTGAACCATGATAGACAAAAGTCATCTTGGTGTGCAACATAGGTGGATGAAGCAGAGTGAGATTCAATAGTTACCGAGCGCAAATCTGTCTTTAGCTCAAGGCGGATCTGCTCAGAAGATTGGTTCACCATATTGGTCTTGTTCAAATCTATGATCATATTTATAGCTTGTATTCGTCATTTTCCTTATGCTGCTCATAAATTTTGGAACAATATTTTCTTTATAAAGTTGTGACTTATTGATATCCTCTAGTCTATTGTATTTGTCACCCAGCTATCTCTCTTTTCTGTCTTTAAGTACTTTGCTGCTATGAACCTCCCAATACTTTGGTTCAGTGGTAAGACTGCAAAGTGAAGTGTGTAGTTAGGCGCTGCACGTTATGAGTTCGAACCCTACACTACAATGGACAAAAGATTGATATTTAAGTAGAGAAGTGTAAAGGGATTATCTACCAAGTTTTGAACCTTGTGCCAATTAGCCTTCAGGATTTTTGCACTTAAATGCTGTGAGCTGAGATATGATAGCTGCAACCTAATCTATCCACGTTTTTAATGCATCAGTTTACCGTAAAATGTTTTATTCTCTTAACGAAGTATCAAACAGAGTTTGTTAGTACTTCGAGGAGATGCAGTTTTAAAACTGACAGTACAGATATTATACTGACATTGGTACACTTGCCTAGTTAAAGCACCTATTATTTCTGCTCATGAAGTCGAAAACTGGCTGCCCTGATAAGGTCCACATAGGATGTGCAGACAGAACATAACTGAAATCCACCAATATACCACTTTTGGTATATCATTTCAGACTCGACAATAAAAAAGAAATGAACTATTTAGTCAGCAAGGCTGATACTTTTTTTTTTTTTTTGATAACTCAGGTCTCGAGACGACTTGTGCCATATCGCTAAGACCGCATGAAATCGCATTCTTAGGCTCCAGGGATAATGGGACCGGTCCCTCTCCATTACCAGGTAAATCGCGGGATGTGCTCCAGTGACCAGTGTTTGAGAGCCTACAACGGATCAATGATACAAAGTTGACCCCCTCATAGGCTTGGCGGGAATCGAATCCACACTGCACATGACCGCGCGCAGACTTTACCACTGGAATATGCCCCGGAGGATGATACCTACCGAGGGGATTTGAACCTGCGACCCAAGGGTACATGCAAGAACCTTTTACCAGCAAGCTGGCCTCAGCGGATCAGCAAGGCTGATACTTGATAGTCATGTGAGATGAAGAGATTACTTTAATTATTTGAAGCATAGAAATATGTAGGATCGCCGATGGCGGGCGACCGACCGATTGCCGAATTCGCCTTAAAAAAAACGACGTGTAAAAAAAACCAGGACGAGGGAGCGGGGCGCCAGGACCCGACCCGTCCCGATCCCGCCATTTTCAAATTGATAATTTATTTCATTGCAATTTTTTAATTTTTCTATGTCTTTTGCAAATTTTTTCAACAACAGTACACTACAATGTTGTAATTCTAAATCTTGTATATTTCAATGAAATAATTAATAATATAAAGCATAAAAACAGGATGTTTTTTTACACTCTTCGTCTTTGTTTAATTATTTAATTTATACTTTATAAATATATTATATATATGAATATAATACTATAATATTATAATAATATAATATGAGTCTATGACTATTGAGTATATGTTAATGTTACTTTGTTAGTAATTTAGTATTTTTAATTTAGTGAAAAAATTAAAAAAAGCGTCGATCCGTCGACTGGACCAGTGCCGTCCGACCACCTTGCAGTGCGGGGCGGGACACGATATCGTCCCGCCTGGCCCGCAACCAGGCCGACCCCGTTCCGACTCCGATCCAGGTGGGCCCGGCCCGGCCCACTGGCCAGCCCTATTGTCAAATATGTGATTAAATAAATAATAAAAAAATAAAAATTAACTATAAGAGGAAGGTCATCTTCTTTATCTTCTCCATTGGTCCACCCACCACCAATCCACCATTTTACCATTGCTGCCACCGTCACCCCTCCCCTCAGCTTCTATTCCTTTACTTTTTTTGTTTTTGGGTTATCATTTTATTGAACACATGTTACAAAAAAATTCATCGAAATGTAGAGGAGCAAGATTCCGGCGAGAACCAATAGCGGAACCGCCATTGCCACCACCATCTCCCTGGATCATCACCATCTCTGCAACGTCGGAAAAGCACGCCCACGACCAGATCTGGTCTCTTTTTTGCCTTAAAACAGAATATATAACAAGAAGAACAACAGAATAGAACTGAGAAATCAACGAAATGAACTTGTTAGAAGATCTAAAATGGACAACTCCAAACATGTGGTATGCTTTCGCCAGAGAAGCACCAACACGACATGGCGTCTTCTTCGGACATTTTGAGAGTTCACAAAGGAGATAGAGGGGTGATCAGTGGCATCGTGGTTGCTCCGGTTCACCGGAGCTACAAGCTCCTCGCCGGGGCAAGAGAACTGTGCAGGAGGAGAGGGGGTGGGGGAAGGGGAGTTGTTTTCGGAAGAAAGAGAACAACATTTTACTTTTTATTTAAAATTCACGTGTCTCTCCGTTTTATTGATTGTTTTGACGTGTGAATTGCAAGCACTCTTTATGTTTGGCTGCATATTAATTTTGTGGGTAAAAGTGATTTTGGAAGGTTCGGCGGGGGGTTGGGGGGTCTAATTGGAATAACAAATTGAAGGGTATGACTTCAGCCACATCTATGTTCCATATTGCCAAGTAATCTTGAAGAAAGCAAATATGAGTAATTGAAAGAGCGAATCTGATCATTCAAATTTAATTACGGGCAAGAGTTAAAAATCTAACAGTTACAGAAATGGAGGTAGTATGCTGGAGAGGAGCTAATCTTTAGTCCTTCCGACATTACAAGACGTTATAACGGAAGTCGGAAGGATAGAGGAACCTAGATTCCTTACGGTTAGGATAGGAAACAAATATTGGTCTTGCCTAACAGAACTTTTTTACCCTTTTTATATGTTAATAGAATGTCATATCACGAGTCACGACGGTAATAATTTTGTTTAGTTTTTTGCTAAGAGCAATTAGAAGTTAGAACAGACTAGCCCTGTAAAAAGAGCGCAAAAGTTTCGGGACGACATGAGCACGTTCGACATCAATGTCCTTATAAATGAGCTTGTGCCTTAAACAATTCCATCAAGTTTTCTTGCTTCCCCTGGGACCAATACCCAAGTAGTTTGTCATGAGACCCATAATACCAAACCTGAGTCAACAAAAATAATAAGTTCTGATTAGAAATGCAATCTAGCATAGGAATGAAACTGTGATAACAGCAGAACAATCAGTTTGCAATAAGTTTGATCTCTCAGCTTCATAAATGCTATCTTACCAATTCGTTTGATCTAATAACTCTTTAGATAGTCAAACAAACTACTCTTTGACAACGATTTTTTTATCATTTGCAATTCCAAAATTGATGGTTGATAATATATTTCTGTTTAGTTTCCACATCTATAACTACCTTACTGATAATTGAGAATCCGATCTACTTCACTACCTTGTTGATAATTGAGAATCCAATCTACTTCACTACCTTACTTATAACCAACATATAGTATAAACTAGGCTACTATACATTGGCCACAACCATTCTGGAATCTAGACATGGAAGCAGAGGGTGGTGGCAAGGGGGGGTAACAACGATGCCTTATTACTAAATTGTTTTTGAGACGTAAAAAAGAACACATGGGCATACAAGGCTCATAGGTACTATTTGGCTGCGGGAGAAGGGAAACGAGTAAGGCACAATTAACTTCCTGCAATTTCTGTTCATTTGGACAGCAAAAAGGTAAAAAAGACAACACTCCAGAAAGTACCTCATTACAAATTAAAAGTCCTACAACAGTTGCAATCACCCACACAAGTGAACATTATCTTTTTACTACACTTCCCTGAGATAATATATTTTCCTGGCTTATGCCATGTGCTCCAAACTTGAACTCAACTTCCTTTTTTCACCAACATCCGCTTCTCACTTAACTCCCAAAATTTGTTTGGGTTGAGTGGAACTACACGGAACCACACTTTTCTTTGATATTCTTGAAAAGCTAAATTACCCTCCTCTTTCTTAATGAAGGAAAATGATTACTGGTTATTATCTTTCCACCCCATTCCATACAAACCACATAATAAATGAAGTATTCTATATTTTTATGTATAAGCCAAATTACATGCCAATTTTTTTATGATGATCAAATGAAATATTCCAATTTAAAAGCTCTTCCCCTTCTTTTTATCCACAAGACCACAAGTGGCATTTTGTAGAATTTAGCTAAATTAACTGATGCCCAAAATGCACGGCAAAGCGCAATTGCATGGAAGGCAAACATAATCCCAATCCAGGAACTAAACATTCAAAACAAACTACAGGAATGATGACCACTTCATGATAATTTGATTTTAAAATTACTTCCAGGTTTAATACCGCCTTGTGAATATAAATGCAGGAGCAGCAAACAATCACAGTGAAAATTTACATTTAGCAAGCGCTAATTTCAGTGCAATAATAAGAGCAAGTATCAATTGTCATTGAAGCAAGTTCGTACTACTCTTAAGAAACCTAGACACTAATAGTACTTCTGGTGAGTTCTCTTGGATGTCTTTTCCTGATAATACCCCACTTATGCCTTTCAATACATATCAGTATTAGCCAATCTTTGTTTATTCCATAATCAGGTACAGGTTCAATCCAAAAAATGTAGCTCTAACAACAGCAGAATCCAAATTTAGGCAATTGAATTCCCTTACACAAACTAGGAGAACAGCTCCAAATGATACATGTAAAAATACATCTAACATACACCACCAACATGTATAGCTCTTAATACAATTAATCAAAAAGATGAACTTACATCATGGCCATTGAGATCTGCTTAAGATCATTTTCCATATTCCTCATGTTAGCAAGGGATTGAGAACTGAATATAATAGCAAGCCACGAGCAAACCTTGTACTACAAAACAGATCACCAGAGTAAATAATGTTTGAAGATACAACTATGTAAATGAACATTCAACCTAAAAGAGTCCACATGTGTACATAAACACTCTATTTGGATGGTTGTTACCGATTTCATTTTGTCATTGTTTATTATTTAATAATCCCAGCTTATCCTTTATCCTACCTTTTAATAGTAGCTCTACCCGTACCCTACTTTTCTTGTAGGTTATTATGTAACAACGGAAAAAGTTACAATCTATCCAAACATTGTATTCATCAAAACAACACAGTACAATACAACACAACACAATATAATACAATACATTACGAAACAATATGCAACAACCATCTAGAAGAGTGTAAATCTAGAGTTAATGGTAAAAAACGCACCTAAACTATCACTTTTTCGCGAGTTTTACACCTCAACTATCTATTGTTCCCTTTACCTACCTAAACTATCACACTCCTTTGTATTAAAACACACCTCGAGCTGCGTCGAGAGGAACCGCCCCGAAAAAAAATTAAATCCAGGATTCTCCTCCCAATCTGAATGGATAATTTAGAGCGGCATTCGAATCTAATTTTATAGATATAAAACCTAAATTATAACTAGATTCAAACTGCATCAAATTTAACCTAACATTTTAAGATGTATTTTTTTACAAAAGTGATATGAGAAAAGTTGAACTCATAGTACTTTTCAGGTATTTTTCAAATATATAAATTTTAATTTAAAATATTGAGTTAATCTAATGGAATTTAGCTTCAAAATTTAGTTAAATTGACTCTAGAAAAGCGAAAAGTATTACATAAATCGGGATGGAGGGAATAATATACAGAATAGAAGGGTACGTACTCTGAACATGGCACCAAAGACGCCGAAGATGACGGCTATGAAGCCGGAGTAATCAATAGGAAGATCTTGTGGAGCTACCAGCGGAGGCTTGTACGGCTTCGCCGCCGACGGTTGCCGTGGATCGTTCGTTTGTGACGACATGCCTGATCTAGTTTTTATGATTGTGGATCCGTACTAGAAAAAGCTTTAGAAATACTAAGTGGTAATTTCTTAATGAACCCCTTGCATCTGAAAAATATTGCACATGGTCCAAAATGGTTGAACAACTTGCAATTAGACCCCTGCCCTGGATGTCATAATTTTCTTGTGTTTACTTATGGACATTAGTCATTTTTTTCACTCTTAGACCTCGTTTGGTACGAGGGATAACAGATTTTTTAATTTCAAATTAAATTTAAGATGATTTTATTCCATATTTGATTAGAAAAAATCGTGATATAACTAATTTTGAGATTAGTTATCTTGAAATTGTAGTGTTATTCTTATTCTTGTGAGATGGTGGAATAACTAATTTCAGAATAACTTATTTCGAGATAATTAATATCAGGATAACTTATTTCCAACCAAACGACCCCTTACTGTCCCCATTTAGTGACATTATTTCCCTTTTAGTCTGTCCAAAAAAGAATGTCATTTCTATAATTAGAAATAATTTAATTTTAAAATTTTCCTTTTATTTTTAATTAAATGATTTATGACCATACAAATATCTAAGATTTATTGTAGACCACATATTTCTAAAGTCTTGCTTTCTTTTTTAAGCTTTGTATCAAGGCAAATGATGTCACATAAATTGGGACGGATATAACATATAATTATTCCAACTTTACTATAAATCACTTGCTCCAATTAATATTAGATATTATTTTTAATATTTAATACTCGAACACTGTTAAATTTCCTAATGTTTTTATCAATTTCACTATATATATATTTCATTTTTTTTACCTTCGCTAACTAGATATTTGATGGTAAGTGAGACGCCGTTTATTTTTGTAAAATATATTTACCAACCATTTTTGTATGGACGTTTTAGTTTATGAAATTAAAGATTTGATTTAGAATTTGCAACCAAAATTTTGACTAACATATTTCAATCTCTTGTTCAGCTTTTTGAAGTGGAAATCGATTACTTCTAAAAAAAATATTGTTCGGTAACTTATGTTGTAATTTTCTTGTTGAGGTTGAAAAAGGGTAAGAACTAAGATTATAACCACGAGGATTGCTCAAATTGAAATAAGACGAAAGAGTACTTGAATCGGATGTCATGTGGATTGTGGCGCATGTGTGAATGTACCAATTTGGATAGGAGGAGTTAATCTTAGCGTGTGTATTGCGACTTCAATACTGTCGGAGAGGAGATGAAAGTGGAGCCCTCAATCGCAGTGCATTGTGGCGAGGCCCAAACAGTCAGTGCTAGCAAAACCAGTGAGCATTCTTTGGGAAATTTGGTCATCGCTAACTTCATTGGTGGCCCGGGCTGGAAGGCGATGACCGATGCGATTCAGTACGCTCGATTGTAGTATAGGATGGTGGCGGTGGCGGTCAGCGCGACCGGTTGTTGGTGGCCACCGCCGGGATCCACCATTGCGTTACCGTCGCCATTACCACCACGATCACCATTTTTATTTTTTATTTGTGATTATGGCCTTGCCGCCGCCGTTATTACGATTTGGGCCCGAATGGTTATAAAATGCCGGAGAATTATTGGACGTGGCCATCAAGACGGAATTTGCGCCAGTAGCCGCCTTTTTAGCCAAACCGACCTCCTCTAGTGTAAGCATAGACTGGGCTTGGTAAAATTATGGTAGAGGGTTGCTTTGACGAAGTATCGAAGCAACGCTGTATAGGCCGCAGACAGGCCTGCCACCATCTGTAGGACGAGACGATCATTGCTAAATGGAGCACCAACGTTGCGAAGTTGGTCTGTCAATTCCTTGAGTCGTTTGCAATAGGAGGAAACATTCGGAAAATCCTCTATAGTGACTTGGAAAAATTCTTGTTCAAGGGTGACAATGCGGGAATGCCTGTTATCCTGAAATATATCACACAATCTATCTCAAGCAGCCATAGCCGTAGAGTTGGGTTCCATTATCGTCTGAGAGGTCGATGGAGATAGTGACATAAATCCACTAGAAAACCGTAGCATCAAGAGTAATTCATACGTTAGGATTTTCCTCCTTGGTGGGTACATCCCTCGTTCCAGGAGCAAGAGAAATTATGTGATGGAGGACTTGATGTGCAAGTGCGTAAATTTTGAACAACCCTGCCATTGTCTCATAATGGATGTTTTCTATGTCGAGAACAATAGGAAGGACGCTCTTGATGTTAAAAACCATTAGAGCAGGATGAAAAATGTTCTTATCAGTCATAGTGAATAGAACAAGAATTTTGGACAAGAAAATTGGGAAGGGGAGCTCTCGGGTTTGAGGAAGAAGCCGAGAGGGATTATGTGGGAGAGGAGCGGAAGTATTTGAGTCCTAGAGTTCTGATACCATGAAAGAAATAATCTCTTGATTATTCTCATTAATGAAAGAGTATATATACAATTTACAAATTGTCATAATAGAAAACATATTCCTATTCTAATTCCAAAACCTTATTCTAGTAGTACAAGACTCTTATAACTATGGTAAGTGTACAATACTAATTAAGGTAATGTTTACTCTAAAATATTGCAACAATATACACTCAATATTCTGCCCATGGGCTTCTGCCCACGCCCGTGATGGGCCACTGCCCAAGCCAGAGTGAGATCAAATATACATAAGTATACACACACGTGTACTTATGTATATTTAACAATCTGGTTAGTTAGTACGTAGTACAAGGTTATCACAGAGCTTTCATTAAAACTTTTGCTTCAGTATCCTTTAACTGATTTATTGAAAAGAAGATAGTGGCTGGGACGAGAGGATTGGTCAAGTGGAAAGCAGCCTTCCCTCCAATATTGAGGTTGAGGGTCCAACCGTTCAAGTCACCAAGAGAGAAAAGTGGGGAAGGGCCACTGTTATTCCTGGGAGGGTTGTTTGGGGACGATAGACGTAGGTTAACATATACCGAGAAAAATACTGTGCTGGGCCTGCTGGCTGTACATCTTTCTGCAACGTACACATGCTACTCGATCTAATAACTGCCTATAACTTTGAACTAATGCCACAGAGATGCCTAGCTTGAGGATGATTAACGGAGGATTGGCTGGATGCCTTGTGGATATTATTTAGAGAAAAATATCATCGAGTTAGTGTAGAGTGACAATGATTTCATTTAGACGATGCAACAATCAATTTTAATTCTACAGCCCTATTTGACCAAGGGAAGAAGTGGGACTTGGTGACTGCACAACAGTAGCTTGCTCACCAGTCAACCCATCCATTCCATACTTCACCCTATGCAGACTAGCAAATTCTTGAATGCATCATAGGTTTCAGCATTAGTTAGATTATCAATCTAACAGTTGAATCAAACAAAAAAAAAAGATTATTACAGTTTGCTGCGATGGACAATTGAGGCATATATATACACATATAATGCTGATGGATCTAGTCCCCAATGAGTTTGAAAAGATATAAAAACTGACTTAAGCTGGGATTTAGATGGTAAAATTGTCCAGGAGGAATTATCCAACTTACAAACAGGGCTACTGATGTTTTCCAGGCAATGAATGCAAGTCAGACAATACTGCAATAATGGCTGCTAAATGTGTCATTTGTTTGTCAAATCAACCAGCAGATGAGGTGCCAACATCAATATATTTATTAGTAATATGAAAGAGGCTCGGTGCTAGCAAGAACCGTTGTGGGAGGTAGAGATGCTATTACATAATTTTGCTTTCCCTGACTTTACCATTTGCCCAACATTGATATTACCATCAGAAGAAGCTTCAGAGACATGGTCTTAATTTCACAAAGCGTTTTCATTAAGTGTAACACTCTTTTGAAGATGGATCTCGTGAAAGACTCCGTCTCCTACTACGCTAATATAAGTTTTAGTCTGAGAAGATAAAACACTTGATTCTAACACGTGGGCGTCGAAGATAAAGTTAATATAAATAACATCAAAAGTATTGGAGGCGGTAGGTTATGGAACTGCAGTTTTTCCAGCAGAAAGTGGAGTAGAACTGCTCAAGTCGAGATATGGCTAAAAACACAATAAAATTGAATTTTACAGAAAGATGCATATTTCTAAATTTCATGCATAAAAAACTTTTGAGTTATGTGGTGAATTTTTTTGCAAATGCTTGGGCCTTGACAAATGGTCCGCCATCTTTTATGTTACACGAGCAATATCTTATATTTAAAGAATTTGGATAATGTAACTATATGAATTGCACACAGTTATAATTTTTGTAAATGAACTCTACATCAATTGCTTTTGGAAAAAATTCGTTGTGTCAATTAATTTGTGTTACTCTTGGTTAACCTCGTCTATGAGTTCTTTTACACATAATAAAACGTATGCAATTCTTTAAAAACTGCTATTATCAACTTATGTTCAAGTAGATTAAACGACATCTCCTATAATATTCCATCGGACTTTGATAGCTTAGTAACACCTTCTGGGCATTCATTTAGCCTTTGGTTATAGAGTACACTTTGATCTCTTCGTAGTTTCTATGCGCATTTTCACATTCTCTAACTAGACAAGCACATAAATAACACAAGCATTTGATGAGCCAACTGTTAAGAGTCTCACAACCTTATATGGACTTGGACAATCTTCCCTCACAAGCTAGCTTTTGGGGTTGAGTTAGGCTCAAGACATGGTATCAGAGCAATTCTTTATTCACCGATGTTGGGCCCCCAAATTATATTGTTCACGCTCCAGTTAACGAGGTCTAGACGTGCGGGGGAGTGTTACGAGTCTCACATCGAAAATGAAATGAAAAAAATGGACTTCTTATATGGACTTGGACAATCATCCCATCACCCCTCACAAGCTAGCTTTTGGATTAAGTTAGGCCCAAAATTCATTTTTTACACAAACAAACCAAAGTTTCTTTCAATTCTAGTATCGACCTCTTTACTGGACTGTTAAAGCTACAGTTGAGAAATCACACGTCAAACCAAGCAGTTGTTTGCTCATGCTCATTCCAAGCAAGACAAACCACATGGACGAGAAAATATGGCCTACAGAGTAAGGTTGCGAAGCATTTTTTCTTTTGTTTCCCAGAATGTGGTGGGTGGAGAGGGGGGAGGTCCGAGATGGAGCCCTCAGAAAAGAATGTATGTTTCTACAGAATAACCGAAGCACATATCAACATTTTAGACTATAAGACCAAAACAAGTTGTAAAAATCTGCCTAGCAGTTGCACATTAGAGCCAATCACGGTAAAGTACTAAACCTCCGTACAATCTTTTCCAAAAGTACCTTTTCATCTAAACTACTCCCTCCGGAATGAAATATAAGCAAAAATGAGTTAAATTACGCAGATTAAGAAAAGTAGTCAATCACATAATTTTATGCAGAACATTATTTATATTACCCAAATTGCCCTTGAGATAATCTTGGACCAAGAGATAATTAAATAAGTTGATGAAAATAAAAGAGTACTTTAGTCATAACAAATGACTTTTGCTTATATTTCATTCCAAAAAAAGTAGCCAATTTTTGCTTATATTTCATTCCGGAGGGAGTATGTTCTGAACAATCTGGACAGATTAGCACTGCTTCCGGCTGTTAACTCTAAAACTACAAATGGTTGAGGGATCCATCAGCAGAAAATTTAACCTTTATCAGAAAATAAAAAAATGGAGGGGCATCAACACAATAAATTATGAGCCTGGGCATCACTTAATGATGCCAATACAAAATACCTAGGACCTGCCTAAAGCAAATATAGTTACTTTCACAATTCTGCAAGGAGATGTTTGATCAACTACATATCAACAGCTTAGAAGCACAGGGTATGTATTATCCCCAGTTCTGGCAAAAAATGATGGGCACCCTAGTCTCTCCCCTTCCTCTCTCACTAACTTTGAAGAGATGTACATGGAATGAATTATATTTTCTTGTCAATGACTTAAATGGCCTATATGCAAAAGATTGGACAGCCTACACTGCATCTGAGGTGACAATAGAGTCTGTTCAGCAATACTGGGTGTGTGGTTCTATTTTCTTCTTGCTAGCACTAGTACATGACTAGGACACAAATTTCTACCGGAAGTTGAGGTAATCGATCACAGAGCACAGGGAAAATTCAACCCATTTGTGATTATAGAGAAAGACAGTGCACTCCACTAGGGAGATTTTTTGGTATTGGAAGCGCAGCCACGTATCTCTGAGGAATACCATCAGATTGTCCCCGACCAAGAAACTTCGCATACCGATTGATAACGGCAAACTTTTCTTGGTCTTGCCCTTCCACTATCATGTCTAATACCGATGCTCTCTTGTCCAGTCTGATCAGAGGAACAACAAATTAGAAAGCAAACAGAGCTAGTTATGCAAAATTAACATACCTTTTCCAGGTACAAACTGAAGGTAATACAGACAATATTAAATAATATAAACAGAAGTTTAAAACGTCAAAAGATAAATTGCCAGGAACTAATAGCAAGTCAAATGGCAGTAGATATTAAAGACTTCAGAAGTGTGGTTTTCCTAATAAAAAATCCATGTTTATATGGAGCCAACCAATAAGTACACTTGGCGCTTTGCCCTCGTTTCTAATGGAGTGGGAAATCGTGTTAAAGACCTATCATCAGCTTTATATGTCTTAAGACGTGCTAAATCAGAAGCAAAAATCCATCGCAATACAAAGTAAACCCTTGAATTTCTGAAATTGTTCATTGTAAATCTGAGATTTGGAAATCCGTCGTTAAAATTTAGCATTACATGTAGTTTCTACATAGAAACAGCTTTTCTACCTTTACAAGGTAGGACTAAGGTTTGCGTACACTCTATCTTCTCCGGGGGAAGTGGGATTATAATGGGTTTGTTGTTGTTGTTTCTACGTAATTAGCAAATTCACCTTTATTTAGCAATTACATGTAGCTTCTAACATACAATTCTACTAAGCGAGCCAAAATAGATGTCAACAGAAATGAAAAGTAACTTGTAAAAGAGACGTGACTCAAGATTATATTCCAGAAGGGAGGGAGAAGAAATATCAGGAGGAAGGAAATGTCTAAAGCAACAGGAGCTCATGAGCAATATAGATGGAGGACATATGATTTACCTCCCTAGAACATGAAACTCTCTTAATATTGATATTGACAGCAGAAGAGTCGAACCTATTCAACTTCATGTCAAGAGAATCCAATTTCCTTCAAGATGAAAATTTTCACCTACAACTAGTTTTTTCCCCTCCCACCACCAATAGTCCAACAACAACAACATATCCAGTGCAATCCCACAACGTGGGTATGGGGATGGTAGAGTGTACGCAGACCTTACCTCTACCTTGGTTTGTTTCCGAGAGACCCTCGGCTCAGGACAAGCAAAGCAGAAAAAACAATCAGCCCCGGTCAAAAATTTAAAGCAGTATGAAAATGCTGACAACAAACGCGAATACGCCATAATAGCGCATTCTGAAAAAGAAAAAGAAGAAAAAAGAAGCAGTAACTAATACAGATAAATGAGATAAACCAAATACATTAAAAACGCATACTAGAAGAAATAAAACTACATAAGGTTATAAAACAATACTACGCCTATTCCTTGCGGCAACCACTGGAATATTACAGATCTAAAGAGGGCCATAGCTTATTCAACTTGCAGTCAATTAGGCTATATGATCTTTGCTTGCGGCATCTCTAACTATTCGGTTAGTGTCTTTCACTAGTTAGATTTGCTCCCCCGCCGTCGTTCAATGAGAATGGATAAGAGGCTCGTGGGATTGACGTGAGGGGGCTTACTTTGAATGTGCTAAACTATTAGCAGGAGTAGAAACTACGGCTCTTAAGAAATTGCAGCCTTCCAAATAAGAACTGGCCAATCCATGGGTATACCATGAAGTTACATATGCTAAGCGGGCCTACAGTAAAAACACTATAACTATCCAATTGTAGGCGTAAGTAGGACTACGCTCGACTACATATTACCCCTCTACCCTAATCTGTGTCCTCCACAACCCCCTATCTAAGGTCATGTCCTCAGTAAGTTGTGTTTGCTCCATATCCCGTCTAATTACCTCTCCTCAATATTTTTTCGGTCTACCTCTACCCCTCGTGAACCCGTCCATAGTCAACCTCTCACACCTCCGCATTGGGTCTTATCCTCCACCGAGACCACTCCCCTTCTCGGATATCATCATTTCTAATCATATCCCTCCTTGTATGTCCACACACTCATCTCAACATCCTCATCTCCGCCACTCTCATCATTTGGGTGTGCGACGTCTTGACTGGCCAACACTCCGACCCATACAACATAGTCGGTTTAACTATCGTCCTATAAAATTTGTCTTTTAGTTTTGGTGGCACCTTTTTGTCGCACAAGCCTCCATTTCATCCACCCTGCCCCAATACGACATCGTCATCGATCTCTCCATTCCCTTGGATAATCGACCTGAGGTACTTGAAGCTTCCTTTTTTCGAAATGACCTAAGTCTCAAGCCTCACCTCCACGCCTGTCTCACAGTCACTCCCGTTGCTGAACTTGCACTCCAAGTATTCTGTCTTGGTCCTACTCAGCCTAAACTCTTTAGACTCCAGAGTCTGTCTCCAAACCTCTAGCTTAGCGTTCAACCCGATGTGAGTCTCATCAATCAGGACTATGTCATCTGCGAATAACATACACCATGACACCTCCCTTGGATTCGTCGCGTCAGTACATCCATCACCAAAGGCAAATAAAAAGGGCTAAGAGTCAACCCCTGGTGCAGTCCCATCATCACAGGAAAATGCTCCGAGTCTCCTCTCAATGTTCGTACCCTGGTCTTGGCTCTATCATACATATCCTTGATCACCCAGTGTATGCCACATGTACATCTTTAGCCTCCAAACATCTCCAAAGAACCTCCCTAGGGACTTTATCGTATGTATTCTCGAGGTCGATGAAAACCATATGTAAGTCTCTCTTCTTCTCCCTATACAGCTCCACCAACCTCCTAATAAGACGAATGGCTTCTGTAGTCGAACGTCCCGGCATGAATCCAAACTGGTTCTCGGAGATAGACACGCCTCTTCTCACCCTCATCTCCACGACCCTTTCCCAAACTTTCATAGTGTGGCTCAGCAGCTTGATACCCCTATAGTTATTGCAACTCTGGGTATCACCTTTGTTCTTGTACAAAGGAAGCATTGTAGTCCACCTCCATTCTTCAGGCATTCTCGTCGTCTTAAAAATGACGTTCAACAACTCAGTCAGCCACTCCAAGCCTGTCCTGCCTGCACTCTTCCAAAAATTCAACTGGGATCTCATCATGCCAGGTCGCTTGTCCCCCGTGAGAACAACACCCTTAACCTCATCAATCTTAATGTTTCTACAGTACCCAAAATCCCGGTACCTACCAGATCGCTCCAGATCTCTCAGCACAATGTCTCCGTCTCCTTTTTCGTTCAAGAGCTTATGGAAGTAAGACTGTCACCTCTGCCTAATATGCGCGTCCTCCGCCAGTACTTTGATGTCTTCTTCCTTGATGCACCTCACGTGATCTAAGTCACGGGCCCTCATCTCCCTCGCCTTGGCTAGTCTGTACAACTTCTTATCCCCTCCTTTTCCTCTAATTCCGCGTATAGGCATTCAAAAGCCGCCGTTTTCGTCGTCGTGACCGCTAGCTTCGCCTCCTTCCTCGCCATCTTATACAGTTCTCTATTCGTTCACTTCTCCACCTCGTCTTTGCTTTCTACCAATTTCGCATACGCCACTTTCTTCGCATCCTGAACTTTACCATTCCCCACCATCAGTCCCCTCGATGCCCACCACGGCTACCCCGCGAAACCTCTAACACTTCTCTAGCCACCTCCCGGATGTAACTAGCCATTTTGTCCCACTGGTCGCGTCCCCACTACTCCCCAATCCCCCTTGGCCGTCAACCTCTCCCCCAACCAATAGTCCCTAAAACAAAAAAATGACGGGAGGTTCTCTGGAGACTACAAACAATATTAAAGAAACTCATCTGCTATAGCAGTGCGCAATCAACAATTGTCAGTAAAATGTTGCTACTGGAGCAAAATTTAGAAACTGAAAAGAAACATCAAGCATTACCTCAAAAAGTCACTTTCTAATCTCCTTGCTCTTCCCATTAACTCTTCTACAGCTCTGGCAAAATGATGCTTATTGGTCCCCTGTGAAGTATTTCCCTTTTCAGGAAGTCTACAATTTGCATTAAACATATCATTAGGATCAGAAGAACAAAAATGTTACATAGATGATTGAATAATCTCATGCAACTAGAGAACTCACAGTTCTTTGTCATCACGAGGCATATTCAGATCACCATTTGAGTAACAGACCATGCTGCATGCATCCCCTAATGCCAATCTAGAGATGGAGTAAGCCACACTCTCATACTCTGAATTAGCTTCTGCAGAAAGAGTTGCTGCAGGTGGAGGGGGGAGTAGTTGCTGCATAAGCTGAGTGATCAATATAGCCCTTCTTTTAGCTTTAACCCCTGGTGCCCCTTCCTCATTAAAATCAATACCTTCTTTAACCTGATAATAGAAAAATACAGGTTGTTAAAAACGTAAGGCAACCAAATTTTGAAATCAAGAGGATTATAAAAGTCAGTTCATTATACCTTTTCAGTAAGCCTATTAACAGCTCTAGCCCACTCTTTTTCTGCCAGGCTGCAAAGCGAAAGTTAAAATACATCAGCATGACGCTGGAACTAATACAACAACCCAAATGAAGACAGCAAGGAACTAAAATGAGGTGTAGAGTAGCAGCTAAGTGGAATGAAAGCAAGAAAATTTATTAAAGAACTTGTTATGCATAATAAGAACCTGATTGTCTGACTGCTCCACGAATCCACTGAAACTTCTTTATGCCAAGGAGTATGTTCAGATGTAGCACGCTTCCGCTTCATGGGTTTCAAAATTAGCTGCTGATGACCAACATTCACTGGCACTGACGGGGAAGAAAAATGCTCAATTGCAGCAGAGCTGGGGACGGAATTTGGCCCAAGATTACCAATTGGACTTATACCAGAAGTTGCAGGTATTACTTGCAGCATAGTATTGATTGCATGCAAACTACTGGAAGACTTCCCAATAGTGAAAGGTTGTTCCACTGTCTTCATTTCAGCAGCTCTACGTGCATCATACATATGTAACATCTGCCCCTTTTTTAAGTTTCTGCACTGATTAAACCAGGAAGGTTCCAACTGAGGACCATTTTGAGTTTGTTCAAGCTTAACAGAATTTGTATTATTACTGTGAGCGCTGCTCTGAGAATCATCCTGACGAAGTGCAAGTACATCCTGAGGAGTCATTTTCCTCCCTTGTTGAGATGAAATGCTTCTTTGCAAATCCGCTGGCCCAGAGAATCCTAACATTCCAGTGTCACCAGAAGGAACTTGCGGAGCACCTGTACTGCTGTCTGCTACTTTCATTCTTTTGAAGGCACTATTGCTTGGATAGATCTCCACATGTTTGATGGTCTGCATTTGGTTTAATAGGGAATAGTTCTGATTTGAAAGGTTGTTCGGCTTCAAATATCGGCCAAAGGATTCAATATCTCTCTGCACAGATGCAGAATTTGTAGGAGATCCTCCCGCAGTAAGCTTCACAATAGGCTCTCTACCCTGTGAATCATACATCTTCTGGATGAGGTCAACATTTCTAAATGGTATTTGCTGAGAAGGGCTTTCCTTTGCTCGCTGTTTTTCCCCTTCAGAAGAAACTAAAGAATTCGCTGAGCATGTACCAACCTGGGAAGCGAAATTCCCTCCTCTGTTCGAGTATTGATCAATTTGCCTCTCTGGAGCAGATAATGATGACTCCACAATATTCAATTGATGAGATTGGGAAATATGGGAAGGATCCTTACCATACTGATCACCGAAAGGTTGCTGAGGTGGTGGAGAAGTAGCCCACATACTGGAGAACATTTTTGAAGACATACCCTGCTGACCGATGCCAGATACTAATGCCTGTGAAACTGACACTGACTCTTGGGATGAAACTTGATTGGTAAATATACTTTCCACTGTACCATTGGGGTTACTTAATTGAGACTTGCCTGCAGGGAGGATAGGCTTATCTTGTGTATTGTCAGTCCCATCTGGCAAGGAAGCCCCCATAGAGTGACCATTTGCAGATCCTCTGCAAGAGTTGCCTTTCTCTGTATGACAGGAAGCATGTTTATCAAATGATACACTCGTGGATTGATTTGTTGAGACTTGTGCAGTAGTCCTAGCCACATTTGGAATTTTAAACTGACCTCCCATATAGGAGAAACCGGAATGAGAATCAAATGCTGGAGAAAGGTTTCCGGGCATTGCATACATACAAGTCACATTATTGGTACTTCCTGGAATACCAAATCTACGATTCTTCAATCCTTCCTGGGATAGATCAGAAGGTGAAAGTAAGGATTGATCCTGATGAGGGGGGCGCATTGGTCCTTGATTCTTCTCACCAGTGTCAACAGAAGCATGACTTAAATGTGAAGAGCTAACTGCTTGGATAGTGCTCTGAGATGTCAAAGAATGGTTTTGGACTGGTGCACGTCGGGATGGAGGGCCAAGTTGTAGACCAAAGCCTTGAGAGGCAGCAGACTGACTTCTCAGGTGATGACCAACAGACTCACCAGAATCCTCTGCTTCAGGCATCTCAGATGCTGCTTTGTTTTCAGAGTGACCGAACTGTGCCACAGAACCACACTCTCTTGACTGGTCCATCTTCTGAATAAGATGTACCATGTTTGGACTGCAAGAACAGCAGAAACAGTCTAAACATTGACGTCAGAGAAAAGAAGGCATCGGAAATAGTTTATACAGCTCAATTGGACAGTCAACAAGGTTTTAAAGAGACGTGGAAAGATTCATACAAAAAAAATGTATAAAAATGTACCGACGACCACCGCTAATAAGTTCTGAGAATCAGAAAATTAACTACCTAGATTCCGCAACTTTATTAGGTGAATGTACGTCAAGAGATCTGTTGATGAGCCCAGGAATATTAGATACACCACCAGGAAACCTGCTTTGACGATGCACCTCACCAGAACCTTTGCCATCCATCAAAACATCAGACAACTGCCCCTGTAGATCAAAGAACATTCACCTCTTATTGTTGATAAGGATATATAGTACTGTGGGCTCTTCAAAAATATACTCTCTCTGTCCCATTTTTATGACACACTTTCCTTTTTAGTTAGTCCCTAAAAGAATGACACATTCCCCATTTTGGCAACAATTTAACTTTAAATATACCTTTTACGTTTAACGAGATGATTTATAACCACACAGATATCATTGGCTTGTTTTAGACCACATGATTCAAAAAATTTCCTTTATTTCTTAAACTCCGTACCCAGTCAAACTACATCACATGAATTGGGACGGAGGAAGTACTACGTTAAGCACACATATCACCTTTTCCAGTTCTACCTGACTATGAGAAATCTGACTAAGAACTTTTGATTGGCCATGGTGGGAATTGTGCTGCAGTATAGACTGAGAATGAGTAGATTGTTTCATGCTACAAGGAGGATCAGCATCCTCATCCAAGTTTCCCAGGGGATGATACTGAAACTTCAGAGGCCAAGAAATTTTCTGACCTCCCTGATCAGACAACTTCTGCTTCCCCATTAGAAGACACCTTGAATCACTGGCATCTGATAATGCATTTTCCCAAACCCCACCAGCAGAAGAATGAGGATGTATGTTAGAGTGATAGTTGTCGTTTAAATTATCCTTCTTATCACTGTTCTCCATCTCATGCATTGTAAACTCTTTATCACCAACACCAACATAAGGTGATGAGTGCAAAACCTGGTTGTCTTTCATAATATGATGATGTAACACCCCCAAGCCTTCACTTACATTAGATTTAATTAAATCAGCCTTCCAGTAATTAGATTGATTATTATTTTGAAGTGATCGGTTGGTTTCCTCACCACCCTTCATCGTACTTGAGTTTGGAACTGAGGCAGAGTGATACGAGCTAAAAGCCTCTGAATTTCCCTGCGGACTAGCCATAGATGATCCCACATGTTCCATATCAACTGCAGAATTACGGCGTGGACTAGATTTCAATGCCACACCACCATGAAAGACTTCGTCTTGGATGAATTTCTTCTGATTGTTTTCCTGCAAACGTTTTGATGAGTTCTCACTCAAAATACATGACGCTGCATCTCCAGAGGGTACTGCTAACCCAAGAACACCCCAACTAGCTGATTTCATCCATGGTTGTCTAGCTCCACCAAGCTCAGGTGTCAAAGTACTAGAACCCCTTCTTGAAATCATTTCTGTGTCAAGAGGATGTGAAGTATTGCTAAATATCTGGCTTACTTCAGTAACTGACGTCTGCAGGGGACCAAAATCTGACCACTTGCTTCCTCCATCTGATGACTGGACAGGTCTTTGAGAATTTTCTTGCAGATTCTGGCATCGCTCATATGGAAACCTGTGTCCCTGGACGTTGTGACAGCTGTTATTCATATTAGTGCTATCAGAGGGGCGAACAGAAAGAGAATTCAAGGATGGTTCTAGGGGCAACTTGTCTTCAGCAGAAGATGCTTTATGTCTCCCACTGTTATACATCAGATTCTGATTCCCTGAAGGAATTTCAGCAGTGTGAAAATTCAAACCACTCCATTCCTCTTGCGGGCCAGCATCACTGGTTGAAGTTTCTGCAACAGCAGACTGCATAAGAGCACTCCAAGTACCACGTCGGAGAGAAGGAGATCCAGTTAGCAATCCTGCACTATCAAACAGATTACCACCTTCCTCATTCCTATTAGGGCTCTTGGAAAAGGCACCCCATATATTATTTTCTGAACCAAACAGAATTCTTTCTTCTGTAGGATCCAAACCAACTTCATTCTGTGGTGAAGAAGCTTGTGCCGCAGCTTTCTCCTGTGAGGTCTCTGCAGGAATGGCTAGATCCGGTCTGCCACAGAAATCCTGGAGAGCTGAACCTTTTTGTATATTATTTGCTTGCTGAAGGTTCTCAGTATTTATTGCATTAGATAGAGCTTGATCTGACAATTCAGCACATTCATTAACCGGAAATGAACCACTAAAGGTTGGCATTGGCTGTACTGCAGGCTTCTTTGTTCCCACCTGTGGAAGTTGGCTCAGGCTTCCTCTTGAATTAGCAACAGGAATTCCATATAGAGACCGATCAATTTGTTGAGGAATCAATCCCATCAAACGTTGTGCTTGTCCATAATTGGTGGGATTGAATCCATTTGCAGATCCTTGAAGGACTGAAGAACCACGCTGTAACCAATTTGTGTTGCCAAGCTCAGTTGCCAGTGCAAAATTTACTGCACCGGAATTTGTGGTGCCATTAATAGAAGCTGGAGAATGGTTACTAGATGCCACCTTAGGAACTGGGGAAACCTGATTTAATAGATTTTGTGGACCGGCATCTAGTTGCTGAAGTTGCTGTTGCCTCTGAAGTTCTTGCATCTGTCTGAACATGACTTGCTGTTGCAGTTGCTGCATTTCGTTCCCAGACTGCTGCCGTTGCAAAGATTGCTGCATGTTTGATTGCTGACAGTTCATTTGCTGACCATCAAAAAGATCAAAACTAACAGGACTCCCAGAAGGTTCTGACCTGACTGGTCCTCTTGCCTGCTGCTCAAGACCCACCCCTCGCTGAAATTCATGAAAAGATGAGCCCCCTGAGGCTAGATTATATTGATTAGAACCTGTATTCACGGCCAAAAAGCTTGATTCATCCTGCCTTGTCTGGTAATATTGATTACCATACATGTTGCCATTCGAGTTTGGCTGCTGACTTTTAGCAAACTCAGCCCATGGAGTTGATTCTGCAGAATCCAAGCCACGCTGCAGATTAAATGGATAACTGCTACGTCCTCTCGTGGTATCTGCAAACAAAGGAAAGTAAGAAAATCATCCAACAAGCTACTTGGATACCAAATAAAGTTTTGACAACATATCAAATTACCAGAGTTCTGTAAATTGTATGCGTTGGAACTCAGTCCACCTGTCTGTCTCTGGCTTTTAATCCCCAAAATGTTGCTTAGCGCTGGCAAATTCCCATCCACTACAGGGGAATGATGCTGTCCTTGTGACAAACTATCTTGTGCAAAAAAGTTGTGAACCCTATCTCTGACTTCATTGCCAGGCATAGATAATTTAAGTCCAAAACCTTTGATTGCTAAATGTCGCTATGCAGTTACTAACATAGCAAGATATCAATAAACTCAAGTTTTTTTGCTATCTGGCATTGCAATGTAAAATCCAGAACTTAAGCAGTCTCTTGGGATTACTGTTCTTAGAAGCTAAGAATCAGCTGCCTCCTCAAACTGCAAACACCTGCAAGACATTCATCCAAGTTCAGTTAGTAGAGACATAGTCTGTTAAGTTGGCAACAGATATTACCTGAGATGCAAAGAAGAGGCATACAGTAATACTTGAAGATTCACACCTAGTTTGATGGAACTATTTAATACACAACTAAAATTTATATAACCATGGAGACACAGAGAATCCGTAGAATGCATAATCAATGGCTAATACATGTTGATTATCAACGGCATTCAAGCTCTCATTTTTTTCCTCAGTCAATAATCACATAACAGAGCCTGTAGTGGACCAAGTTGACATGACATACACAAAAGAAAGACCAGCAATGGCCATAAAGAGTATGAACAAAAGGGATCCGCGATAACGAGTGCTCGATAACATCGCCAGGACTTCTGGGCAATTCAAAATTACCATATTAAAGATTGGTGCATTACTGCATACCAGACTTGTTTCTATCCGGTAAAAGGGGGGGGGGGGGTGATACATGGAACAATACACTGGATCTGCATATTTTCTCAAGAATGAGAAGCATCGGAATATCTAGTGCCTGACTTAAGCAAGCCTTTCCTTTGACTTGCATCAGTCAAGGAGAAACTTCTGGTATAATCTCAAATTGTCCTTATGCAATCTACATTACCAGAATCAGGACATGTGCTGAACATTCATGGATTATGATCAAATTTAAAAGCTAGCCCACTGGTTAATAATTAAAATCTTACTGGTCATCCTGTTTTCTTATTTACCAAGGGCAAGTAATCTCACCAACTCAATAACATGCAACTGTAAAAGTTGACCACTACACTGCATTCATTGCAATTCTGTTAGAAATTTCGATCAGTAGTCAAAATCCTCATATCACACAATGTATGCTTCCTACTACATGGCACTACCACCTCATCCAAAACCCAAAAAGTCATTCTTTGCCTATCCTCAACTATCATCACACCTTCGGCCCCACTCATGCTTAATCTGCAAGAATTTGAACATTATCCTATGCCACCAAAATTTTCTTGCATCAAAATCTATTCAATTGTTCGCAATGCTATAAGTTAGTCGCAGCAACCTTTTGCCACGTTGCTAAATTGGTTGTAAAAGAGAAAAGTTTTCTCTTCTGCTGGCAGAGATCAAGCTCTAAATGCATATTATAATTGTTTCTAGAAAAAAATATGGAAGAATTGTCAGCAAGAAATGAGCCTTGTTTTTGCACAATCAATACAGAAGATGTTATCCACCACATATTAGTTAAATTTACGTCTAAAAGAGAGCCATGTTTGGTCTTTATCCCTGACTATGCCTAAGGAATAATACTGATCTTTGGACTCCCAAAAAGGTACTTCCTCTGTCCCAAAAAGATTGTCCTACTCTCATTATTAGTTTGTCCCAAAAAGATTGGCTCATTACTCTATTTAGAAACAATTTAAATTTATGAGATGATTTACAACCACACAAATATCTAAGGTTTGTTTTGGACCACACATTTCAAAAGTCATCCTTTATTCTTATCCTTTATTCTTAAACTCTGTGCCAAGTCAAACTAGGACACCCTTTTTGGGACTGAGGGAGTATTTAATTGGAGGAATCAAAAGATTGCTAACATGAGATATCGCTCAACTAATTATTTAAAACAAAAGATAACAATAGAAGTAAATCTGGATGGCAGTGGATCTGTAAAGATTGTGCTTCATGAGGATCTATCTTTATGAGAGGCTAAACAGTATTTCAGAAAGTGGAAAAGCACAACAAAGAAGGAAAAAAACAGACAAGCCAGCAGGGTTTTAGGCGAGAAGTGTACACACATCTTCGAAGAAGCGCAGAAGTTATAGAAAATACAGAATTACCTAAAATATATAAAATTCCTATTCATAACATCAAAATGCAATCAACATTACAAATTCATCATCAAATATCCAATAATGACTATATCAATTCCAATATCTCACATTGAACATCATTAAAATGTAAACGCGATGAAACACAGATAACATCAATTGCAAAGTTGATTTCTAGCATCTAATTAGTCAGCCATTTTTGGATATCTAGTTCTCAATATTAACAGTTTGTTGGATTCCTTGCCAACCTAAGTTATGTCCTTGTTATCCTTACCAGCAAAGATCAAGAAGAGATTGGATCAACTAAGAAGAAACTTTCTTCGGCAGGGCAACTGTTAGAATATGAATATGAGTAGGAATAAATTTGTATATAATATCCTACATGGTAAAGGATCGGGACATAGTGCCTACAAATAGAAATCAATGTAATGTTGTAGATACGCAATTCAATAATAGTTTTCACCCATAATTTCTCACATGGTATCAGAGCATTAGTGAGAAACATTCAGGAAAGAAAATTCAGTCAAGACAGTTTTCGTGTGTCAATTCCGGCGACTTTCTAGGGCTGTTTTTGCGTCAACTTCGTGTCCATCAGTGTTGTGCGAAAACCAACACCACCATGAGGTTGGTAGTGTCAGAGCCATTGTTGTGCAATATACCAGCAAATTCCGGGAGAAAATTCGTCACTGTGCAAGTTTTCCGGTGATGCGAGGGTTGTCAACGTCCATCTCTGTATATGTGGGGGTTGTGCAAACAAGGTTCCTCTGCCACCAGCGATCAAACCCCAGTCACCCTCGCCGGAAAAGTCACCTCCATGCGTTTTCACGCCAGTACGACTCTGCCGGCGCGCCTGTCATGCGCCGGCGTGTGAGGCTATTTCCGGCAACCTTTTAGTCAGATTGTTACTCCACGGTGGTCGCCTACTTGTTCCGACCTGATCCATTGCTGTTCCGACAATTTCCGACAACCAAAACTCAGATCTAGAGCAATTCCAACGAGTTTACAGGCTGTTTTCCCGCATCTAGAAAGATTTTCTGCAAACTTCATACACGTTGGAGGTTTCCAGCAGCCACCATAGGATTTTGTTGGACAACAGTCGCCGGAACAGTGTGTTCTTTTTTCCGGCTGTACAATGACTTTTGTGCGAACCAGTCACTTTTCAAGCCATTGTCATTCAAATTTCAAGTTCCAAGTCAGTTTTCCAGCAGTGTTTTCACTGTTCCAGATTTGTTTCCTTACTGTGGGCCTCGGCTTAAGCTGGTACAACCATTATCATTATTTTCAAATCCACTTTTGATTTTTCCGGTCGGTTTTGATATGTTTAACTCCAAAAATACGGGAATTGAAAATTCAAGTCCTATGATTACTTCAGAACCCTTAATGAGGAGATCCAGAAACCGAACATCACAGTCTTTGAAGAATCGACGAATAGGATGTCGATTTGGAAGATCTCGACCTAAGTGTAGTTATTGTAATAGGCTTGGACACACTCATGAAGTAAGCAGATCTCGACCTAAGTGTAGTTATTGTAATAGGTTTGGACACACTCGTGAAATATGCTATTATTTGCATGGTCAATCACCCAACAATGCTTATGTTGCTCAGACTGTCACTACAGATAATCAACGGGTTTATTTATCCGAAAAAGAATATAATGAGTACCTTCAGTATCGAGCAAGCAAGCACACATCTCCCCAAGTAGCCTCAGTTGTACGGTCCAATACCCTTGGATCGTGAGTTGTAGACTCTGGCGCTTTTGATCATATTTCTTATGATAAATCACTTTTGTCGAATATTGACTATTCACCGTCTCTTTTCGCTGTAACTTAACCAATGGGATCCAAACAAAAGCAAAAGGATTTGGACAAGCTAATCCCATATCATCTGTCACTCTAAATTTTGTTTATTATGTCCTTGGTTGTCCTTTTAATCTTGCATCGATCAGTCGTTTGACTCATGTCTTAAATTGTGCTATAATATTTTTTGATGATTCTTTTATTATGCAGGACCGATGTACGGGACAGACGATTGACGTAGGATATGAATCACAAGGCCTTTAAGCATGTCTGGTTACAGATCCTCCAGACTTGATCCACAAACGATTGAGACATTCGAGTATGTTCAAGCTATAAAAGATAGTGCCTAGTTTATCTAGTCTGTCCAAATTAGATTGTGAGTCGTGTCAAATTGGGAACCACACTCGCACTACCTTTCCACATAGTGTTGCGAGTCGTGGAGAGTCTATTTTTTCCTTAGTCCATTCTGATATTTGAGGTCCTAATAGAGTCTGTTCAACATTAGGATTTCGTTATTTTGTTAGTTTCATTGATGATTATTCAAGATGTACTTGGATTTTCTTAAAGAAAGGTCGTTCTAAATTGTTTTCTATATTCCAGCATTTTTGTGTTGAAATACAAAATCAATTTGGTGTCTCTATTCGTACATTTCATAGTGATAATGCCTTAGAATATTTTTGTCCTCTCAGTTTCATCAATTTATGACTCATCAAGAAATTATTCATCAGACATCTTGTCCATACACTCCTCAGTAGAATGGGGTAGCAGAGAGGAAGAATAGGCACCTCATTGAGACTGCTCACACTTTTTTCATTCAATCTCCTGTTCCGTTGTGTTCTTTGGGCGATGCAGTTCTCACATCTAATTAATCGGATGTCTTCCATTCAAAATCAAATTCCTTATTTAATAGTGTTTCCTCGGCCATCTCTACACTTTCTTCCCCCTCGTGTCTTTGGAAGCACATGTTTTGTTCATAACTTAACTCATGGGAAAGATAAATTAGCCCCCGTGCTCTCAAATGTGTTTTTCTTGGTTATTCTTGGGTTCAAAAGAGGTATCATTGCTACTCACCTGATCTTCATTGATACCTTATGTAAGCAGATGTCACCGAAAATACACGCAGACAGCTATGTGTTCTTTAATGTATTTTGTTTAGCTTATTTAGTTGTGTTAGTTACTGCTCTCTTTGGTTCGAATGCACTTTATAACGCTTTAATTCCTTATCTGAGTCGACCCCGTTTCTCTTGATACTTTACTCTTGCTTTACTCGTGCTTTGTTTTGATTGTCTTGCTTGTGATTATGCTTTGTCTTGAGCCAAGGATCTCCCGGAAACAGCCGCTCTACCTACTAAGGTGGAGGTAAGGTTTGTGTACACTTTATCCTTCACAGACCCCACGGGTGTGTGATTTCACTGGGTATGTTGTTGTTGTTGTAGTAGTAGTAGTATTGTTCTTGTGGTTTATAGTCTTTTGATTTATGTTACTATATGTTGTTTCTTGTTTCTTGTATCATGTACTTCAACTATTTTATTTATTTGTGGTGGCTATTGCTCTTTTTTCAAACTGTTTTATCATGGCTTATTCGTTTTTGTTATTTCCTTTTCATACTATTTTAAATTGCTTGTCCTCATGCCAAGGGTCTACCAGAAATAGCCTCCTTATTTTCCAAGGTAGAGGTAAGGTTTGCATACACTCTATCCTCCCCAGACCCAACTTTGTGGGATTTCACTACGTTGTTGTTGTTTTAGCTCTTGGATATCCCCATCTAATTTGTCGAATTTAGCGTTGATCTCTCTAAGTAGTTGCCTCTTCACGGTCTTGTTTTCATCCGCCATGAGAGCAAGAATGAGATAGAAAATAACTATAGTACCTTTATTTACAGTGAGTGTGATGTAATATAAATAAGAGTATATTCTTTATATATAAAAGAAAAGAAAAAACCCCAATTAGCAGACACTTTTCCGATCGTAACAGATTTTGTACTATACGTGTCCTGACCTTTCCTTTCCTTTTAATCTTTATTCGGATTTATACTGTGTTTCCAAACCACACGTGATATAAATTTTATCCCGGGATAAATTTATATTGTTAATCAAACACGGTATAAATTTTATCTCAGGCTTAATCTTGGATATCTCGGGATAATTTATATTGTCAATCAAACATAGTATAAATTTTATCTTAGGCTTAATCCTAGATATCCTGGGATAAATGTATACCATCAATCAAATACAGTATAAATCTTATCCCATGCTTAATTCTGAATATCCCACCTTATCCATGAAACTTGATATTATTTTATCCCACCTCCCAAATGTGATAAATTAATACCCGAATTATAATTTCAAAACTATAATGCCGAAATAATATCCCAACTCCTAGTCAGTTTCTAAATGTAAAAGCATGTACCGGTAATAATAGCTACCAACAATATTTTTTTATACAACAACAACAGACAATCCCATCGAGTGGGATCTGGGTAGTGTAGAGTGCGCAGAACTTACCCCTACCTCAAAGGCAAAGATTTTGTTTCCGATAGACCCTCAGCTCAAAGAAAAACAACAATAAATTTTTATGTTGTTGACTATTAGCATGCAACAGGTTAGAATGGAATTAAGCTGGACCTTTTAGTCCAACTTTCAGAAAATTTATAAGTAGTGTTAATAGGCCCCCAACAACAACTAGCACCTCAATTCCCAACTAGTTGGGACTACGCCCCGGAATCTTCAATGTCCATTTCTCTCCATTTGGACCGGTGTCATTCAACTAATAAACTGTCATTCAACTAATAAACTATGTTAATTGCCAATCATGAGAAGAGCAGTCAACAGTAAAAAGGTAACATTTTTTTTATAATACCCAGTACCATCTGAAAGACTCATGTTGACATCTCAATACAAATTACAGAGATTGAATACACAATCAATCACAAAATTATAGTTCAAGTTGTGTACTCACTGTAAAAAGAAAGCCTGAAAATCTAAAACCTCAAATCCATAGAAGACAAAATAGAGTTGTACATAGAAACTAGGGTTCGTGATAACACACTGAACAGATTTTTTTTTTTTTAAAATACTTACATGAATTCCAAAGTTGCATCAACTGTGCTTGGAATTGATCCTTCTGGTATTCGAATTGAGGATATTGAATCGCCGAGAACTGTGAATGGGGAGAAAAAGAGTGAGAGGAGATGAACAGAGAGAGAGAGTTGAGAGATATAAAGGGTGTGTTGGATATGAAAGAAAATGTTTTTCTATAAGTTAAAACAGATTTCTTACTTATTTTTAGTCTTTGATTAGTAAGCAAAAAAGTATACTAATTATTTCAACAGTATTACATATTCATGTGTAATACTGTAATTATGTGTAATTATGTAATTTGACCGAATATGAAGTTTAAAAAATAAATAAGTTTTTTGAATTTTATGATCTAAAATAAATCAAAGATATTTGTGTAGTTATAAATTATCTTATAAAGCGTAGAAGATAAAATTTAAAATTAAATTATCGTCAAATAAAAAAATGTGTCGTTCTTTTTTAGATTGATTATAAAAAATTGTGTCATGTAAATTGAAACAAATAGAGTATGAGTTGAGATGGTGTGGAGAGTACAAGGGTGTAAAGGTAGGGATGGCAATGGGGCGGGTTAGGGCAGGGCATATCTTAATCTGCTAAGATATTAATCCGCTCTGCCCTGCCACGTTTAGCATTTTTTAAAAATTTGTCATGCCCTGTTTATGTTTATGAAACATGACACAAACTTAAAACAGTCATAATTTTTTATCCGTAAGTCGGATTAACCCCATAAAGTATCAAACTATCGAGAACAGAGAAAACTAGAGCTTTTATTCAGCACAAACTTTAAGACTCTCTACTGATTTGTACAGTTTTTACTTTATACATTCTACCCTTCAAGATTTCTGTTGATCCGAGGAAGAAACTTTAAACAGTGATAACTTTCAAATCGTAAGTCGGATTTATCCCCGTAAAGTCTCAAACTGTCGATAACGGAGTAATATAGATCTTTTATTCAGCACAAACTTTCAGATTCTTTACCAATTTATACAGTTTTTACGTTATACATTATGTCCTTTCAAATTTCGGTTTATCCGAGGCAGAAACTTTAAACAGTGATAACTTTCAAATCGTAAGTCAGATTAATTCCCGTAAAGTATCAATATGACCGTAACATAAAGATGTACAACTCTATAAAATTTTATCCAATTCTAACAAGTACAACCCATCGTAACAGATTATAATTTCACAATCCAAACTAGTTAGAATTTTCTAAAAATTATAACCTATTAACTGTCTTGCCCTATTTAGAATTTTCTAAAAATGTGTTTTGGCATGTCCCGCCCTGTCCCGTTTAAGCATTGTCCTGCCCCGTTTAACGTTTGACTTGTCCTACCCCGCCCTGCCTCATTTGCCATCCCTATATAAAGGTCAAGATGGGTGTTGGGAGCGTTGGGAGAGTGGAGAGGGGTAATAAACTTGTAATGACACTTTTGAAACTTGATTTTTTCTTACTTTTATGGGAGAAATCATTTTCTTAAATTTTTCAACAAACTTATTTCCTAGAAAAATTATTTTTCAAAACATCTTGACAAATCATACATGAAAAAATTTAAAAATATTTTCCAGCCTCCTACCAAACACACCCAAAGTGAATGTGTAATTTTCAACGAGTTGAGGAGCGATGTTCGGTTCGGGTGTAGGAATTTAGTAGCTTAGTTGGTGTTATTGGTGAGGGTTCGAATTCCACATTATAATTTTCTTCCCATTTCATGTTCCCCTACCCCTGTATAACAAAGATATATTTTTTTTAAATGTGAGGTTCGGGTCGAGGATGAGCTCCGGATTCAAATCGGAATTCGGGTTCTCTGGTCCTTTACTAAGATTTTTGCCACAAATAGGCAAGGTGGGGCCCACCTACATTATTTGTTTCTTTTTCCCGAATAATCTGATTGAAAGTATAATAATTCAAAGTAAATTTTGACCTTAACTGCAAACGGATAGATTGTAGGTTCGCTTAATCTATCATACTAATAAGCGCAGTATTGTTTTATAGTCTCATGTAGTTTGATTTATGTTACTATGTGTCATTTATTTCATTGCACTAGTTACTGCTTACTTTTTCGGAATGCGCTATCATGTCTTATTCACTTTTGATACCAGCATTTTCATATTGCTTTAACTTTTTTTTCCGACTGGGTCTGCCCGTTTCTCTAATTTTGTTTTTGTTTTGCTTGTGTTTATGCTCTATCTTGAGTTGAGGGTCTCTCAGAAACAACCGTTTTACCTATTAAGGTAGAGATAAGGTCTGCGTACACTCTACCCTCCTCAGACCCCACATTGTAGGATTGTTTAACACTGTGTATGTAACTAATGAATAAAGGAAATAGTTATTGTACTTTTTTTATGTTAATGTTTTGCTATACACTATCCATCCGTCCCAAAAAGTGGTTGAGTTTCTTACTCTTGCAACCAGGACACGATCAAGATGTTGTGCTTTATCACGCCATAGTAAATCTTTAATTGCATTTCATTTGAAGCCTTTGGTGTTCCAACGAGACACTAGAGTTGTATATCTCGATGTGATTGTTCCACTCTATTTTCGATTCCCTTGAATTTGAAGAAAGCCTTGTTTTGTCAGTTGCTGCAAAGTTTCTCTTGAAACAAGAGCAGTCATAACAATGAGTGGTGGCATCCATCCAGTGACACATAATTTTTAGTCCATCATGATTGATGAAGGTAGGATGGATGCACATATTTCCAGAAATCGTGGCTGTTGTGCTTTTGGGACATGGGACATACTAGTAAAAGTTCCTACAATAATCGGGAGAGAAAGGGTGGGACCTCTTTCATTGCGTGCCTGGCTTGGATATTTGTTGATATAACTTAGTATATAGTTTGCTAATAATCACTCCAGTATATTCCCTAACACACAAGTCCAAGGTGGAAAACAAACAAGTACCGTGCTAAAGATGTTGGAGATAGTTCTTCGATTTTCCATAGATATTGTTTACCCATCAGAAAACTTATTTACTGTTTAATAGGAAGCAAGAAGTAAGAATGCTTGTGCCCGAATTTTCGCTAATTTCTCAGAACCGCTTTCCATTATTAAAATAAACTTCACTGGTTAGTTGTATAAAGTTTTCAGACTCTACTTGTGATCGAATGTTATACCCCGTTTTTCCAGAGTATGTACGTATGGACGTACGTACGAAATTTGAGCCTTAAGATAGGCATTGGATTCGAAATTTGGGCACAAGTGCCGATTAGAGTCGTTTTTACGTGAAGCGTTTCCACGACTTCGTAGAAAATTCCGGCTATGTCATTTATAATTTTTGCGGATTTTTAGGTGACGAAACATTTTGGACCAGCGGGAGGGTGGCGTGTGTCACCTCACATTGAAGCAAATGGATTGGCTTGGACGATTTGGGCGTCAGAGCCTTGGTTGGCCTTGGCCGATTGGCTCCCTCTTTTGTGCCTTGCTTTGTGGCTTGTTTTGTGGAGTGTTTTGTGGAGTAGGGTTAGGGTGCACTTGGCTTGATCTTGGCCTTACGCTTGCCTTGCACTTGGCTAGATCTTGGCCACGTTGGTTGGCCTTTGGTTTCTTATAAATACCCCTTTGTGAAGACTTCATTCATCCACAAATGTTTCCAGTCTTGAAATCCTCCACTCCCTCTTGTGGCTCTCGTCCTAGCCTCTCCTCCTCCTAGTGGCCTTTGGTAGAGAGGTCTCCACTCCCACGTGGTGTCTAGCCGTGGGTTACCCCACTGCTAGTTACTTTCGTATAATACCCTTGTTGTGGTATAGAAATACTCTCTAGTATTGTTATAATGCCCAAAATACCTTAGCCTTATACCTTGTAGTATTCAAAGTTACCTCTTTGCGTGAAGTACGGAAATACTACCTTTTGTCCTTTTAGTCTCAAACCGAAACCACAAGGAAAATCTTCATTGTTGGTTGAAGTTTTGGAGTAAGTTAGTTAGAACTTCAGGGTTGTTTTAGGAGTTGGAGCACTCGGAGTAGGAGCTAAGCGTTGCTCGGGATCGACTTTATACTTGGATAATTTTGGGCTTATCGAGGTAAACACCGCCCTTCTATTGTGATTGGAAATTACATGTTGTTGATTATATAGTTGAAGTATACTATATATAGTCTTGAACGTAGTTAGTTGGCAATGTCTTTTGACTTAAGCTGAAGAATCTGAAGAATCTGTAATTACATGGGTGTATTCTGATGACTTGTGTCTTGTGTAGTAGATTATGTACGTCAGGTTAGGCGTGTAAAACCCCCACTGGTTGGCTTAGTAGCGGCCTCGATAGAGGAGATTTCTGTTGTTGCGGGGGAGGTCTTTGCCGAATTTTACGTAGAAAGATAGAAACTTGTGTTTTGGGGTTAATAGACGTTTGTGACCTTTATAGGTGAAAGTACTAAGAGTAGCGTATTACTCGAGAGTGGAAAGAAATATGAGGTTGTAGTACTTGGAGCTTTTGCTTATTGTCGATAATCGTCGCGAGGTATGTGAACCTCTTCCTATCTCTTCTAGCGTGATATGTGTGAACTATGTAAGTCGGTGAGCGTACGTGTGTTAATCGTGTTTGATTGTTCTTAAAACATAAAGTGTTATAACGGCTTTATGGGAAGTTGGTTATATGACTTTATGTAGGTAAGAAAATACTTTGTGGTTTTAAAAAGGTAACTGATGTGAATTATAACTGGCTTGTTATAATAAAGGACTTGATGTATTTCAAAAGATTTATAAATCGTTTTGAAGGGAGAGTAACACTTGATTTTAAAAGGTTTTTAAAAGAGTTATACTAAGCTTTATGGGGAGTTAGGTATAATGTCTTAAGAGAGGTAAAGAAAATGGTTTACTGATGTTAGAAGTTAAGAGACTTGATCTTATAAGATAAGAGACTTAACTTATTTGTTTTAATGTGAATGTTTGTGTGAAACCTCATTCGTGAGTAATGAGTACTTGGTTTTATTTAAAGGGATAATGTTTTACTGATTTCGGAAATCAGAATGTGTATCGACAGACCACTGCAGCGTTAATAAAGGAAAATGTATTGAATAATGATGAATTGTATTAAAACCAGTAGAAACCTCCATCTGCATAGGAGCTAAGATGAGACAAAATGATATTACATATCCTAGATCATGGCTGCTTAATAAGATCGATTATAAACAAGAATAACCTACTCACATATAAGGCATATGTTTCTCAAATCATTAAAGGAGAATTATGTTTTAAAGGATTAAAACTATGAACTAAGAGACCTTTTCTAAAAATGAGAAACTTGAGCATTTGAAATTAGGCAAACTTGAACGTTTGGAAAATAAGGTTGTTACTTGATTTTTACAAAGGAAAGCATTTTTGTTTACTTAACAATGTTCGTCACTCTATTTTTATACTACGGACATCGGGTGACTTTTATAAAAGGAATGGATCTCTTTAAAAGGAATTTAACGTACGTAGTACTTTAGGGTTAAAAACCCGGACTTTGGCATAAAATGAAAGTAGCTTGTGTTGTGTAACTTGCCTATCTTGGTTGTTGTGTAACTTTTATGCAGTGTTGTGTAACTTGCCTATCTTGGTTGTTGTGTAACTTGCCTATGCTTGTGTTGTGTAACTTGCCTATGCTTGTTGTTGCGTAGCTTGCTTATGCTTGTGATGATAGCCTTGGTTGTGCAAGAATTGTTATTTTTATGGACTAGCTTTCCATGAGGTTTCTTCTTGTTCGGCCTTGGTCCCCGGTGGTGGCTCTGCGTACTTGCCGTCACGATCGATTCGGCCTTGGTACCGTAGTCGACCCTCGCGACTTGCCCGTTCGGTGTAGTGAAGTCTCGTGATCTGACCTTGGTCCTGGTGGTCGACCAGACTTGCCCGATCATTCGTGGCCGGCGCTTGGTATCCGATGTCGGCTCTCGCTTGCCGTATCGGCCGTGTTTTGGTTGCATTATATTATTGTACGGTCGGATCGTAGTTATACTTGTCCTATACGGTTTTATGACACAGGTGGGACACGGTGTTCATGTATACTCCTTGCTTGTCATATCATAAAGCTGGCGGTGAGGAAGAAATTCCACGCACGAGTGATAATTTGGAGCGTGAGTCCACGACTTGATGTAACTAGTTATATGTTATGTCTTGTAGCTTAGTCATCATCATACATGTCTCTGCTTTATATAGACTATTATGATTTCATTTCTGATATTCTGATTTCACATACTTAGTACTGTTGTCTTGACCTCGCCGAGTGCGTTCATCTGCGGTAAATCGTTAATCGATCCATTTCTTAGGATCACCTTTGGTAGCGTTGGGAAGCTCCGTTCCTTCGAGGCTTATCTTTTGGTATGTGTTCCACTGAGTTGTAGGTTCTTGTACATTCGTGGTATGGCGGGGCCCTGTCCGTCATAGTTGTTGTAAATCTTAAGTGCATGCCTTTGTGTGGCGTGGTTTTGTAAAAGGATTAAACTGTTCGTTTTGAAAGAGTTGTTTATATATATTTTATTGGAAGGTAACCGTTTGGTTGGCCTGTTTTATTATCTTGTCTCATGTTCATGTTTAAGTTTTTATTTCCGCTGGTTTTCTCTGATGTAGTATCACTAGGGTGCCCGGGGTAAGGCACCAGTCACGGGCCCGGGATCGGGTCCCTTCCTCTGTCTTCTCATTTCGTCAGGTAATTTTCATATTCGGATTTGGTGTTCCTCTTTGAAAGAAATAATCCTCTTTATTATTTTCATTAATTGAAAGACAATATATACAAGTTACATATTTTCATAATAGGAAAACTCTATTTCTAAAACCTTATTCTATTTGAAGACTAACTATACAAGTATGGTAAATATACAATACTAATTACACTAAGATATTACATTACACAATTTACCAAAATCTGCCCAATCTCGTGTGGGCTGCAACGGCCCAACTCATGTGGGATGCCGAGAATCTGATAATGAATATACATGAGTATACACATGTATATTGTGTATACTCATGTATATTTAATACACCCTCAATCATAGCGGGCGATCTTCGAACGCTGAGACTATCCCTAA
Organism: Przewalskia tangutica; assembly: GCA_029844215.1. Lineage (NCBI taxonomy): Eukaryota > Viridiplantae > Streptophyta > Magnoliopsida > Solanales > Solanaceae > Przewalskia > Przewalskia tangutica. The sequence continues at coordinate 14,707,358 of CM056723.1, forward strand.
AATCTTCAAACAAGATTGAGGGAAGACCCTTTGTAAAGATGTCTGCAATTTGGTACATGTAAGGGATATGGCAGATGTGTACTTGTCCACGAACTACCTTTTCGTGAACAAAGTGAATGTACATCTCGATATGTTTAGTGCGCTGGTGCTGAACCGAATTACCAGAAAGGTATATGGCACTAACATTATCACAATACACCAAGGTAGCTTTCTGAATAAGACAAGGAATCTCTAATAGAAGATTACGTAACCAACATGACTCAGAGACCACATTGGTTACCCCTCGATACTCGACCTCTGCACTCGAGCGAGATAAAGTCGACTGACGCTTTGCAGACCATGAGACCAAGTTATTACCAAGAAACATACAATATTCAGACGTAGATTGTCTGGTGTCTGGACATCCACCCCAATTAGCATCTGTATACGAGACAAGTGTAGACGTCGACAAAGGATATAAATGTAAGTCATAGTCAAGTGTCCCCTGGATGTATCGAATGATGCGTTTGAGAGAATTCATGTTCGCAGCCATGGGATCATGCATAAACAAACACACCAGTTGTACGACATACATAATATATGGTCACGTGAATGTAAAATACTGAAGGGCCCCTGCAAGACTGTGATAGCGTGTCGGATCATCATACGGTGACCCAGCCGCAGCACCCACATTGGGTTTAGTATCAACCGAAGTGAAAGTGGACTTACAAAATGACATCCCAGCCCTTTCAATGATCTCAGCTGCATACTTCTTTTGGGATAAGAACAATCCACCTGCATGACGAGTGATAAAAATCCCTAAAAAGTAACTCAAGGCCCCCTAGTCTTTCATAGCAAACTCAGAACTGAGCATAATCATGATAGACTGACGTAATGTATCAGAAGGTGCGGTCAAGATAATATCATCCACATATAAAATTATATAAGCTAAGGAAGATCCCCGATGATAGATGAACAATGAATTATCATACATGTTGTGAGATAACTCAATAGTCGAAACATAGTCCGCAAACTTCTTATACCAAACACGTGGAGACTGTTTAAGTCCATACAAGTACTTCTTCAACAAATAGACACGATGAGGATATTTGGGATCCCTAACCCCCAACGGCTGATGCATATAAACTGTCTTCTTGAGATCACCATGTAAGAAAGCATTCTTCATATCTAACTGATGAATGGGTCATGCTTTCGAAAGAGCCAAGCTAAGCACAGTGTGAATGATATCTGATTTGACCACCAGACTAAATGTCTCTCCACAATCCATACCAACCTGCTGAGTCTTATCGTCACCTACATGACGAGTCTTATGACTCGCAAAAGAACCGTCAGAATTGTTCTTATGAGCAAAAATCCACATAGGCCGAATAATATTAACACCAGCTGGATGGGGTACCAACTCTCACGTCTTATTATCAATAAGAGCATTATATTCGTCGGTCATAATAATTTTCTAATTCGGGCCATTTAAAGCAGACAATGAGTTACGGGGTAAGGGTAATTTAAGAATATTAGAATGTAAATTAAAATATCTTTTTGGTTTAAAAATACCCCATTGACTACGAGTGACTGACCTCTGACTCGTGGGAGAATTGGACGAATTTTAAGAAATATCGGGACATGTGATGGACTGCCAAGCAGGCAATGGGCCTGCTGGCCCATCACGGAAGGCTGGGGCATTACCGAGCACCGAACCGGTCGATCTCGGTCTTGGGTTGAAGCGGCGGTTTACAGCGGCCCAACGTACGGCATCGGGTTCGCAGAAGAAGATTTGATGATGTCCGATAAATGATGAATAATATACGAGAATATACCATCATCCAAAAAATTATACGAACAAAGCACGAGACTACTCGATTTTGTAAACTGGAATTGGGACTCATAAAAAATAACATGACGACTAATGATGATTTTATTAGATGATAAATAAAAACATTTGTAACCACGATGATTAGACGGATAACCCAAAAATACACATTAGGTAGAACGTGCCTGAAGTTTGTTAATTGTAGTGGATGAAAATAATGGAAAACATAAGCACCCAAAGACCCTAAGATGTGAGAACGAAGGGGCGTATTATATAAAATTTCTGAAGAGGGCATGAATACGTCAAACTTTTGATAGGAAGGATGTTAAGAAGATATGTAGTCATTTGTAGAGCATGTTGCCAAAAGGTATGGGGCACTGAAGCATGAAGCAATAACGTTAAGATAATATTGTTAATTGTACGAATTTTTCGTTCCGCTTTCCCATTTTGTGAAGACGTATGAGGACAAGAAAAACGAAAATTGATTCCATTATTAGCAAAAAATTCCCGAAACACCCCATTATCATATTCTTCATCATTATCACATTGGATAGTTTTAACTTTTCGTTTGAATTGGGTTCTAATGAATATTCTAAATTTTAAGAAGGTGGAAAAAATTTGAGATTTTTTCGCAATTGGAAAAGTCCATAAAAATTAAAGTAATCATCCAAAAATAAAATATAATAACGATGACCCAAAAATTGAGAACGAGAGATGTCCACAAATTACTATGAATAATATCAAATGACATTAAATTATGAGAATTAAAGTCCACAAATGGCAACCTAATAATTTTGTCTAGAGAACAAGATTGACAATTCGGAGTACTACGTGTACCATTATGTGAAATAAACTTATTTCTATCTAATGAAGATAAAATAGACTACACCGGATGACCTAGACGAGCATACCACAAGGAAGGAGCAAGAGCTGCAAAAGTTAATGGCACAGCTTGACGCGAGAAATCGAAACTTGGCGTGATAGAATAAAGATCTCCCCTATTATCACATCACATGAGCGGGATCCCCGTCTTGAAATCATTCACAGAAAACTCAAACGAATCAAATTCAATAGAAACATAATTATCAGTGGTGAATTTACGGACATACACCAAAATTTTAATCAATTTAGGGGCATGAAGGGTATTTTTCAAGACAAGTGTTGGATGGGGGGAGATAAAGTTTTATGACTATAACCACAAATTGGAATGAAATTACCATTAACAACAATTATACCGCAATTACTGCTCAAATTAGAATAAGACGAGAGAGTACCTTGGTCAGATGTCATGTGGGTAGTGGCGCCAATGTACATGTACTGATTCGGGTCCGGAGGAGTCAGTCCAAATGTGTGCATTGCAACTTCGATGTCGGTAGGAGCGGGGCCCACTGTATGATGAGCCTGCGGAGGCCTAGACCCAAGCATCTTTGCTTATTGCCTTGGCCCGGAGTCGAAATTGGGTCGATATCTGTTTGTGACCATTTGGAAACAGTTGTGACGGAGCGGGACGATGGGTTAGACCAGCTGCGAGGCCCAGTGGGACCAGTTGGGCGTGGCCCACTGCTGCCGCTAACCCCGCCAGAATCGCCGCGTTTGCCGCCGCAATTTCTGCCGTTGTCTTTACAATTATTTTTACCGCCACTGTGAGAACGATTTTGACCCGAATTATCAACAAAATCTGAAGAATTTATGGAGAATGTCATCTTGACTATGGAACTAGTGCCGGTAGCAGCCTTCTTAGCTAACTCAACCCCAAAAGCTAGCTTGTAGGGTGAGGATTGTCCAAGTCCATATAAAGAGTTCATGTTCTCATTCCATTTTCGATGTGGGACTCTTAACACTCCCCGCACGCCAGAACTCGTTAATTAGAGCGTGAACAATATAATTTGGGTATTAGAGATATATTTAATTTATAGAGTACTCCTAATAAGTTAGCTAAAAGGCAGCAAGCGTGCGTGATATACAAGTTCAAGAACACTAATTAAATACACATTAGTAAAGAAAAGATTGTCGAGTATGAACTGAACAAGCCTGTCCTAGTAGAACACAAACTAAGACTTTCTTTTAGTTTCTTTACTCTTCAAATATGAGACATTGGGTTGTCAAAAGCCCCAACATTTTTAATTAGCCATTTTTTTCTGTTTTAACTAATACTTCTGCTAGCCTTCAAAAATTATTATATCACTATATGTCTTTTATTTTTGCGTTGAGATTTTATAATTCAATTATATATTATTTTTATTGATTTTTCTCTTTACTCTGATCTAAGGATTCAACCCTCTAAAAATTAATTAATCTACAAAGTCAAAGACATCTCTTTGTGGTTGACCATAGCGTGCTTTAATTTGCTTGTCAACAAAGGAAGCTTATTACATTGGTTTACTATTAATTTTTCCAGTTTGAATTAACTAATTAATTAAGAGATCGATCTAGGTTTTATAAGGTGCATGAACTCATCTTTGCTACCCTGTCTTTACATACCAACTACACAAGCTAGCTCGAAAGGCAAAAAAGCATCTATTCGAAAGTCATAATTAGAGCTTAATTAACATGTTTTTTTTATTTATCTCCAAAATATCGAAATTATCATGACTCAAAGCAAAGTTAAAAGGAGTTTGATTGTCCCTAACCAAATTAGAAAAGTATATGAGCGAACCATTTTAATCTACATTATAATTATATAAAAAATTCTACATTATAAATCTAATTTACTCTTATTGTCAATAATGTCGAACGTCAACCAATTGACTTACATTATCTTTGAAATATGTACATAAATTTTATGAGAAGTGTATAAATTGTATGAGAAGTGTATACTCATGTATATTTAACCTTTTCCTTGATGCAGAAATAGCTGATAGGGGGGAAGTGGGGCATCTGGTTCACCCACAAGCTTCTTCTTACTGCAGCTTATGGCTACATATTATTTGTGCATTTCTCTAAGTGGAGAGATAAGCTGCCCGGTAAGTTAATTTTTTCATTTCCTCCACTTCTCCATTTTCAGGGTCCAACTCTTCATATTAGGTCTAACATGCAGTTGCTTCCATTATATGCAGCACGACCAGCCTTCTACAATTATGTTACTGTCATGCCTGCAACAACTGCTGTGATGTTATTTGCCTGTGGGCTTACAGTCACTAGGGCTGGCTTTGGACTTTGGTACTGACAAATTTGTTTCCAACACCTATACTCTTCCTTTTCAACTCAATTGACATATGTGAATCGTTTAACTTTGCAGGTTGTATAATTTGGCAGTAGTTTATTATCACTCCCTTTATCTTCCTTTTCTTTATGTAACATTCCTGGCTGATTTTTAAAGGTAATTTGCCCAAGTTAGTTCTTCGACTAATTAGTTATTTGCTGTGCACAAATGCAAGCATTCTCTCACTTCTCTCCTCACAATTGCAGGAGGAAGATTGGCTTCTGGACAGTGCATACTACTCAGAGATGAAAGATGCAGGATTTTTTTATGCAGACTGGGAGTAAGCTTGTACAACTGGTAGAAAAATAAGCAATTACACTGTAATTGTAAATATTAACTGGCAGGTATTGAGACAAACAAAACCGCTGGTTGAAAGTTGAAACAGATCCAATTGCCGGAGAGAAGAACAAGAAATGGATAACTAAATGTTGTTAATACGCCATTTTGAACAGCTCGTGCCAACTAAATGTTTGATTTTAGCTCTTTAATTTAGCTATCGTTCATTGCAGTAATAATCCCGAAATTGCTTACTACCTATCTCACTACAAAAATGCACCTTCACAGATTATAAGATGTAGGGTAACCATTGATCCTCCAAATGAAAAAAAGTTACACCCACTCTGTTTAGACGTTGGAGGATGATAACAATTGCAAAGTTTGGATTAACTTCCAGTATTTATAACTAATATGGAAAGAGAAACTTCCTGTTCCGACAGTTACAAGCTAATTTAGGAAAATCATATGTACTGTTTTAAGGCATGCCAAAATGGGTCCTGTGGTTTAAATTCTAGATGCATGAACCACTTGCAAGCATGGCGGTTTTGTAGCACAAAGATGTCAAATTAGTACTGTTGGTCAAAATTCCAGCATTGATAGAGTTCCAGACCTGTGTCCTACAAAGCTGTTAATTAGGACTGGGAACCTGCTTGTGTACTTCGTTCCAGAACTGTTGATAAGGATGCACATAGGACTTCCGCGATGAAAAACAGAAATGAAGAATGACGATGACTACTAAAAAAGAATTACAAAGCAATACCTCAACAATGTCTCATTACTAAAGTAGACATTAATGTACCTTTTATAACTGACTGGAAAAAAGAAAGAAAAAAAGCCTCTTGTGCTATACAAAGTTTGGGGGTCACTGCATTTCAATCTGGAGTTGCTATAGCTTGTTCCAGATTAAGCCAATCCTTCAATCGAGTGTTCTTGTTCAAACCCAATATAAGAATCCGATACCAGAATGAGCTTTATCCCCTGCAATTGACAAATCTCAACCATTCAGAAAGAAAGGAATATGCTTTTCCATCTTTTCTGGGGGTAGGTAGGTGGGAGGACTGAATCTAGACTCCCAAGAAAAAGAAGACAAACATGTCATCCTCCATCTCCTAATAGCTGAGCTGTTATTAACTTCTTTTATTTTGGTGGGGTGGGGGTGGGGGTGGGGGTGGGATAGCTCACTCGTGTACTGAGAGCTGGCAAGTTAATTTAATACAAAAAGTACTTCATATACTATATAATCAGATTTCAACCTGGAAATTGGTCAGAACGGATGGCAAATCCATGTGTGTCTGCAAGCGACCAGAGAAAGACACTCTCTTCAGAGCATACAGTTCACTCGCGGAAGTATTACAAAGGACTAACCACCAAGCTTCATCTTTTACCTGCAAAGACCAAAATGTTAAGTGTTTTGCATGCTCCAGATTACAAAACTAGCAGAAGTCAATACCTTTGGATATCGTGGGATAAAAGCTTTTGCTGTTTTTCGATGAGTGTTCGCATCTTCCAATCTAATGTTCAAGGTAGAAGTCTTGCCAAGATTAGATTCCTTTTTCTGAATTTTAAGTCGAACTTGAATCCGAGGGAAATGCTGCATATCCTGTCCAAAATGTAGAAGTACGTGAATCAGATCTGCAATTAGTATACGTGCTACCACAAGCAGAGACTTTCCAATACTCATCATACACAACACAAAAGCGGATTTTGACAAATAAAACACATATTTAGCACATAAAATGATTAGAGTATCATTACAAAGTCTACTAAGCATAAATCAAGAGATCCTTCGATTTCCTGAGAGGAGACAGGAGGAGCCCAAAAACAAGGAACAAGGCCCAAAAAACATGGAACAAATACCCCGACATTAAAAAGGGCAGCCCGGTGCACTAAGCTCCGGCTATGCGTGGGGTCCAGGGAAGAAATACTCGGCATTTACGGGAGGAAATTTTAGAACTCAAAACAAGTATGTCAAAAAGTCGGTCTTTCGGCATCAAGCTGGGACAACAAGTTGGGAACGCTACTTCAACAAGGTTATGCCGTAGACAATAGATATAATTAAGTAAATACAAAAAAAAAAAACTCACATCTTAAGCTTTTAGGAGAGATGGTCATACAATTCACCATGGCATCATAGTAGACAGAGGTCTTGGGTTCGAGTCTTAGTGTCACTCATTATCAAAAAAGAATTTCAACGTGTTTGACCCATAAGAAAGAATTAGGCCGGCATTGGGAGAGTGCGTTTAAGACATAATTAAGTAAATAAAAGTATAGTCTCTAATAGTTTAAAACTTTTTGAAAAATGGTAACACTTTAGAATATCTGTCATATGCTTGTCAATGTACCCCATATATCATTCTACAACTTAATTTATGAAGAAGCATATATCCACATGTAATTTATAGCTTAGGGGCAACAAAATAGGATGTCACTGGTACACATGCATTATGCAATATTTTTTATAACAAAACCGATTCACACTAAGAAGAACTAAATTGAGATGCCTGATCAAAGAAACTGTACTAAGAATAGAGCAACTCGCATGCAGATAGTCCCTCTTGCAACTTCGAAAAATTAATCACCATTCAAAATAGATCGAGTGATTTGTCAAAAATCCTGGGAGGAGGTTAAGGGGGTTCAAATCAGGACCAGAATGCTCCCCGTTAAGTTTTGCTGTTTAAAGATGTTCCAGAGTGATCATAATCATGAGATGCTGACTTCCAGTGTTTAGTGTTTCTCCAACTAATCAAATGTTTGCTCTGATCAAATGAGATAGGTTAATGGTGCTTGAATTTTTTTCCAGGTTTAAAAGTTCAAGCTTCATTATTTTTTCCTTTGGAACAAATCACAGATATCGAGTGTCCTGCTACCTCAACTCGGACCAACTTCGGCATGTCTTTTCAACACAAAACCCCAGAAGTAAATCCATAAGGTTCAAAACAGAGAGATCGATAAAAGAGGCCTTTTCCTTTCTAGTTTTTCTCAAGGTTATGCCTATACGTATTAAACATCTGTATCTGCAGTCTAAGGTTGAAAACTATACAAGAAGAAGTTAATTTCTGAAACATGCCTTCTAATAGTGTGGAGTAAGTGCTACTCATATAGATGTTCGACACATGTTCAAAACATTCTTAGGAAGCAATAAATCAATAAATTTTTCAGTGAGACAGGAGAGATATGATTTTGCCAACACCATCAACTACTAAAAATAATTAGAACACCTGATAGAGTCTCGAGGCAGCTGAACTCCCAGTGATAGTTCGCAAAGATTCTGAAGGGCAATTCAACAGCTGCTGGATACTAGCAATTCCTTTTTTATGCAATGAACTGAGTAGATCGTCAGTCATGCATGGTAACATCCAAAGAGGCGAGTCCCTATCAAACCACAAGCCCTGTAGATTAAACAAAGACAAATAATCAAATGATGCTCAAGCGCAAAGTCCAGTTGCTAATGATCTAGTTTATATTCAAGGGAAAACTTTTGTAAGAATACCAACAACTTGTTCAAAACCACCATTTAAAAGATATTCTAAATGATCAACCAATCAATCAACTACCTCTCAATCCCAAACTAGTTGGACCGATATAAAATCATCTGCATCTTTTCATCTCTATTCGGGCCAATTTCGTCCCAATACTAGAACAATTGTCATCTAAAACAGAATAGGGATTTCCAAATTATAAAGATTCTCTAAATCTTAAACTTATTCCTATGTTGACAAATAAGTCTTCACCCGAATAAAACACTCCTTGCAAACGCTAGACCTGATGTAAGTTAACAAAAATGAGCTTTTAATCTTAACTAGCTGGCATCACATATATGTATCATTGATTCCATTGTGTTCTCATCTAAGCCGCCATTGATTTCGAGAAAAATAAAAATAAAATAAACTCTCGTACACCTTCCTCTAACTTCGTCTAGCATGATAGATGAATGGTCCGAGTTCAACCTCGGAAGGGGGACCTGAATCACGTTTGGAGTTGATTGCTCCAAGGAGGTGGAGGAAACCAGGAACTTGTCAAGTTTCAACTTAGATGTTGAAACCTCTGACCTAGACCAAGTGAAAATGGCACATGTCAAAGGAACATCAATAAAGAAGTGGTTACCAATAAACTCCGACAACATCTTCATCGCCCTAGTCACCACCCTACATCGAACCTTTTCCTCCTGAAATCTAATAATGTTAAAATCCCCGCCCAGCATCCATGTGATATTCCAACCCCTCAAAACAACCACCTCTCTTCCCAAAAGGTAGCCTTGGATCCATCACTCACAAGACCACACACCCCGATATCCCCATTTTATCCCGTTCCCGGTGTTTCTAAATCGAACTTCTACCATAAACTCACCTTTTTTCACCTCCATACTCTCTAGCTTTCTCATCACAAAATAATAATATTCCACCGGCATTCCCCCTAGGGGTGGATAATCATACTTAACCATCTCTATTTCAGATTTCCTGGAAACAAAGCAAGTCTGCTCCTACTCCCTTGCTCCTACCTTGAGGATGGCCCTTGTTGGGTCATTCATCCCCTCATATTCCAACTAATGATTTTAAAATTCATCAAACACTACTATTTCTTCTCTGTTATACTCCACCCCCGCCTCCCTTCCTTTTCCAAACTCCTTATTCCTCCTTTTGTTTAAGCTATAATGTTACCCACCCCTCCAAGGATCCATGTGTCATCCTAGACGAAACCTCCAAATCCCTCCCTCCCCCCGCGCGCACGCGCGCGACAATCAACTCATATTTCTCCTCTATTTTTCTTTGCCCTCTCTCATTATGATGCGAGTTTTTTTTAAGGTAACTTTGTATTCCTCAGCACTAAGGACCTGTGAAACCCCAAAAAGAAAAACACAGGAAAAGAGAACTCCTAAGATAAAAAGGAAAAAAGGAAGCCGATATAACAATATATTGGGACATGAGAAGGAGGCCGATATAACAATATATAAAAGAGTTGATAAAAGCAGCACAGTAGTCCATTTTACAGTGAATGGATAAAGGAAGCTTAGGAAACAGTAGCAAGACCTGCATGACCATTTGCAACAGATGCATACAGGTAATGGTACTTGAGAGCCATCCACTGTTGGCACAAATATCTATCATAGCCTGGATAATACGTATACTTTGATCCAGCACAGACTTCAAGTCTGTGACATAATCGCTGATTGGTAGCTCTGATTGGGAAAAATGAGCCTGCAAAACAGTGGTGTAAGGAAATAGGAAAAGAGCAAAAAAATATTATAGCCCCCAGTGCTTAGTTCAGGTAGCAATGGTTGATGGCCTTGTGACTTGGGTCAAAGGTTCGAGCCCTACTCCATGCGAACTAAGTCTGGTATTTAAGCGGACAAGGTATAACGGCGGCCCCATTATCCCCGAGTTTCGAAGGCTGCGGTTGGTCCCTGCCGAGAGAGAGAGAGAGGGGGGGATTGACATTAAACAGAAAACCTAGTAGCCAAAGCCAAAACCTTACCTGAAAGAGCAGATTTGCTTTCACATGAGGATCATCCAGGCGATTGTGGTCGACAGCATATGGAACTTTCTCAGCTAATTTTTCATTGTAGTTTTCCTAGAATAGGAAAACAATAAGCAGACGATGTGTACAATAGACGAATAAAGAAGCAATTGATGTATATTCATCAATAAGCAGACGATGTGTACCAACAAACCGTTGTTCAGCAACACTGCCTTCAAATATATATTGCCTAGCTGAGAAAATTACCTCATTATGCCTCACCGGGAGCTCATCGTATTCAGAAGCACCAGCCAGTATTTGCAGGAAAACCTGAAGTAAAAGATAAACAGGAAGAAATGCCAAGAAATATAATTTTAAAACATTTAATATAGAGAAATAAGGTTTGAACATCCATGTTAGGTTCTCTACAGACCTCAAGAGATGTATCAGGTCCTATTTTTGAGCCAAACATTGATACAGTGGTGTACTTGAGATAATACTGAGATGCTATTGAGCCCAACATCAGTGGTTCGACACTATCCTCAGTAATCTTGATGCATCCACTGTCTTCTAGATCCTCAAATGTGCTTTGCACCAAGCTGTTTATACATACATAAGGTGAGCACAAACAGAAATATCCAAGAAAAGCTATTTCAGGAGTATAGTGCTTTCATTTTACCTAGACAAATAAGAATTTAGAATCCCAGGTTCTGCATGCTCTAGGCCATAATAAGCTGGGTTAACCATCTGCCAGAAAAGACTTCTGTGATTGGCAAACACAATAACTAGCAGGGAAAGAACAGTACATCATTTTTTATAATTCTTCAAATATAGAAGATTTTCTTGATAACATCATCGATCCACAGAAATGCATTAGTCGAGTGAGGTGAAAATATACTTTCTTCTAATTCCTTTACATTCAAGTGTCATGTCATCTCTCCTTTATCTTTAATTTTATTAATTATTATTTTTTGATTTGGTAACATCCTTTTTTTTAAACCCCTTTCCCATGGGCAACAGTGCTCTCCTACTTTTCCCTATGAGTGTCCCGAACCACAAATCTAATGATTAGAGGTGGAGAGGCCCGTCCAGTAGAGCCCGACCTCCTTTTGAACCATGGACTAACCAATGATGCCTTATTGTGACATAAATCAAATGAATTTCTATTCGCTATAACAAACAAACAACAACATACGCAGTGTAATCCCACAAGAGTGGTCTTGGAAGGGTAGAATGTACGCAAACCTTACCCCTACCTTTATGGGGTGGAGAGGATGTTTCCGATAGACCCTGAGCTGAAAACAAGTGTAATCAAAGCAGGATAGAAAGAAAAATAACGACAAAATAACAAGAAAAACAAAGCAAATGAAGAATGAAGAATCAGATACTATGCGAATACTAAATAATACTACTAAATAAGGAGAAGATGAGAGGAGGAGACTAGTCCCCTGCCTCTCCACATAAAAGTACGATACCTACGACCCTTATACCCTAATTTTGTACCACAATGCCTTTCTATCTAGGGTCATGTCATCACTGAAGATGTGTCATGTCCTCTCTAATCACCTCCCCCAGTTCTTTTTCAGCCTACCTCTACCTCTCCTAAAACATGTTATAGCCAACCCCTCACACCTCCTCTTCAAATGTCCAAACCATTTTAGTCTCGCTTCCTTCATCTTGTCTGCCATAGAGGTCACTCCCACCTTGTCTTGTATAACTTTGTTCCTAATCTTATCTATCCTAGTATGCCCACAATCCACATATCCATCTGAGCATCCTCATATCCGCTATCTTCTTTTTTTGAACATGTGCGTTCTTGACTGACCCACCGCATACAACAATGTAGGTCTAACCACCACTCTGTAAAACTTACCTTTAAGACTTGATGACACATTCTTATCACACAGTATTTCGAACACGAGCCTCCATTTCACCCACCCCGCTCTAATACGATGTGTGACATCATCACCTATCTCCCAATTTCCTTGGATTAGAGACCCAAAATGCTTGAAACTACCTCTTGGGTATGCCTTGTGTATCGATCTTCACTTGCACCTCCGCTTCATGTGTTATGGCACTGAACTTGCACTCCAAGTACTTTGTTTTAGTCCTGCTTAACTGGAAATATTTACATTTTACGATCTGTCTCCAAAATTCTAGTCTATCGTTAACTCCACCGCGCGTTTCGTCGATCAATACTAAGTAATCTACGAATAACATACACCACAGCACCTCATCATGAATATGCCGCGTCAATTCATCTATTAAGGAAAATAGAAACGAGCTATGGGTATATCCCTGGTGCAACCCCATCATGATCGGAAAGTATTCTGAGGCACCTCCCACTGTTCTTACTCGAGCATTTATACCGGCAATACACAGAAATGTAACTTTTATCTAGTCCTTTTGCACGAGGTGGAACATACTACACATGCAACATCAACACCTAAAGTTGGCACTGCATTTGTCGAGAGGGGGAAGGATGCAATGAGTAGCACAAGTAAACCATTGTTTCACCACTCGATGTTGATTTTTCTATTCCTTCAAAGCTAGTGCTTTAATTTTGAATCTACATTGACTTTATGTTAAGAGACTAATAAATATTGCCGCAACCCAAAACACAAGGTCTATTTAGTTAAATAATTAATACATAGAATTTGCGGATTAGCTATTCCTGTCACTCGGGGTCTGGTTAAAAATGGGCAGGAGCTGTTTCAATTTGGGCTTTGACCTGGAGTAGATCTCACTTTCTCCTTACTTTTCCTTTGTAGCAAACTCTTCGATGGCATCAAGCAGTAGTAAACTTGTAAAGTACATCAAACGAGCACATGCTTTTCTTGTGCAACTATAGCTGCTGCTTGAACAGGTGTGTTCCCTTTGTCTGCTTGTTGATTACAATAATTTAGATTTTGAAGTCCACCAGTCTGAAACAAATCCTTTTACTATGAGATCACCAACAACTGCTTGATACAACTGAAATTAACCTTTCCTTTAATGGGTAAGTAAACATTATATTAAAAATAGAGCATCCTAGAACAAAGATATTAACCCTTTACCCACCAACTTTTTTCCCAATTTCAATAGTCACATGCCCCAGAAATAGACAACATAAGCAAGATAAAATGGCAACAAGGTCACACTATTGCGGCCTCCCTCATCTTTTCTTTTTGCCAGCTAAACTAATCAACTCTTAAAGCTCTCGTGTTACATTAAGTCAACCTCATTTCAAAAGACTCATTTCATTTACTGAATTTCTATTTATATAGTTCTTCACTGTAGGAGACGCAACTTAGTTCATTACATAGAATTTTCGTATTAATAATGTTCACCTTGATGAGTAACCCATATAGATTTGCAACTAAGTAGCCTAATTATGATTACTTTCTGAAAGAACACATGCATCAAGCAGAGTATCAATATAATGATGGTGATTCCTAACTTAGCACTGCCGTTGGTGAAAGATTAATTTTTTTTCTTGATTGGTAATGCAAGATTGAAAATTTGGAGCAACAAAAACTAAATTGTCTGCCCTAGGATCACGAAACCATACCAATCTACGAAACAAGTAGGTCCAAGTGAGATAATGCACTGCGTCCTCTTTATGAGAGATTGTTCCCGTAACAATCTCAGCGTTGAAGTGGTCATGCAAGTGCTCTCTCAGGCTACTTTCAACTGGGAATGGTTCATATAGAAACTGCAAAAGGAAAGCATAGCATGTTGGGCAACAAAATGCAATAGACTAGTTACTTAAATATTTGAAAGAAAGGAAAAGTAACACTATAGTCAAAATAAATTGTTCAAAGAAAAGAAATATAGATAACCTTTTTGTAAAAGCTCTTCTTGGGTTCATGAACAAGAATAACAGCTTTCCCGTGTTGATCATATTGTGGACGACCAGCTCGACCCATCATTTGTAATATATCAGTGATTGGGAAATCAACATATCTTTTTGCCTTCCCATCATAATACTCTGTTCCCTGCAGAAGGATCTATAAACTTTAAACACCAAAGATGGTGTGTATCCTGAGGACGCATGATGAAGTTTGACAGTCATCAAGAAGCATAAAAACACAGTATCTGTTACGATGAGCAGATTAAACTCATCGAAGGATCACAAGGTGAAGACATATATGTATTTAATTTACTTTTTTGAGAGAAAGGAAGACTTGAAAATTTACCTACGGTACCAAGACAACAAATAGAAGAGCTTTACATAAAGAATACTCCAAATGTTCCGCATAAACCAGAGAGATAAACCACTTATGTTTTAATGACCTCACACTAATGAAAAGCAACGGAAAGTGCTTTCCTGAAAAAGACTTGGGGGCAAAGTTGATTTGGAGTATTTTCCAAACACAAATAATAAATGGGGAAAGGATCTAGGAATTTCAAATAATTTTCATTTAGTAACAAATAATAACATCAAAGGGACTCAATTTGTTAGTAAGAAATGGATTAAAGCAAAGTTCACGATATACGGTAAGATTGTGTGAAATAAAGCTGAAAAACAAAGATGACAATAAGCCCATGGTATGTGTGCATTCCAATGAAAGATGATATTATACCATTCCTATCTTTGACCCAATTCTGGAAGGTGGATAAGATGGCATACAGACACGTACCTTAATAATAACCAAATGTGCAGGAAGATTCACACCCCATGCTAACGTACTTGTACAAACCAACACCTAAAAGATGCAGCCAAAATTACTCAAATATAATTTCCAATTTCAGCATATTATTGCTCCTATAGATCTACAAATTTCAGGGTGATATAGTTGCCTGGATCTTGTTGTTTGCAAACAGTTCCTCAACCAATGATCGGTCTTTATCATTCAGCCCGGCATGATGTAACCCAATTCCAAATTGTAAGGTGTGCTTCAAGTTCTGATCCGTGACTTGAGAAAGAACCATCTGAAGTGAATCTTCTGGCATGTTTATGAACTGCCTCGAGTGCTCATCTGAAGCTGCAAACTTTGAGATAAGGAAAAAACATGACAGATTAGTTACCATCACAGCGAGATAGAAATATTTATATTGATACAGTTTGATTTTATCTCACCTGAATAAGGTCCAGAGCTGTAAGCCTTGTTTGGCGACGAGATGAGACAAAGATCAGAACAGGTTTTGTTGGTGAATGGGTACATATAGCAGCATATGTGGGCTTGTTCATACTATTCATCCTCGGGCAGTAAAACTTCCCAGGATATCCCTGTTAAAGGAAATAATTTATAAATCTAGATTAAAGCACGATACTGTAGGTAAATATACTTTAGTCTACTTTGATGATGATGGCACTTGGGCAGCTTATAATCAACAGCTCCACTTACCTGAATATGAACTTCAAGAGGAACAGGCCTCACACTTGGCTTGAAATTGAAGAGGCCAGTTTCATCGACACCCAACCAATCAGCCAAATTACTGGATTCAGAGACGGATGTAAGAATGTCTTTTGAAAATTAACAAGATCAAAGGTTGTATCTTGCAATCGATAGCTAAAACTCCAAAAAACTAATTAGCGTGTTTGCACACAAGACGAGCAAGAAATATAGATCCAATGAAACACATACTGTGCATTTGCTAATGCTGTCGACAGGCCAACAAACCGAACTGGACGCTCTGTTTGAGAAGATATGTATCTCATCCTTGAGACAATAACCTAGAACCAGAAAATCTAGCATTAGAGATGATCAAGAGATTACGATATGATCAATGAATCAAGGACCATGCAAGGGTGAAGAGAATGGGGCACATTCAGTGACAACTGTGTACCTCAAGTATGGGTCCTCGATCAGCTCCGAGTAAATGAATCTCATCCAAAATCATAAGCCCAACCTATAGATGTAGGTTTTAACATTTGATTGTGGTCAAGAGAGCATCCATGAACAGAATGTTCATGTTAGAATTTTGATATTACGTACAAGTAGCTAAAAAAAGGCAAAGGATTAAAAAACTAATGAGATATTGCACCTTAGTGACGTAGCTTCGACTGTGCCAATTGCGACTGATACCATCCCACTTTTCAGGAGTCGAGATTATGATGTCTGCCGACAAGAGAGCCATTAGATCCGGGGTGTAGTCACCAGTCATTTCGACCTGCTTAAGATATTTGAATTAGCAGCGATAGCACATCCATGTGACACAAAAATAATACCCAAACAGAAGAAACTTCACACACCATCTTCTTTCCAAGTTTGGAAACAAGACCCTTTCTCCAGTCCGTCATTCTCTCCCGAACAATAGCCTTTAAAGGTGCTATATAGATAACCTACAGAAAGAAAATCATTAAAAGATCATAAGCAATTACGAAGTTGTGATACAAGTATAATGATGGGGAATCTTAAATAGACAACCAAATATGTAATTCCCCAATAATCTGAATCAGGAATTATAATCCCAAAATGTTTCAAAGGGGCTAATAAGTACCTAATTATGGAGTCCATTTGGTATCTTTACATCCTAACCAAGGAGGATAAAGTTTGTAAAGAAATGGTTCTTGGGCCCAACTCAACCTCAAAGCTAGCTCAAGAGGTGAGGATTGCCCAATCCATATTAAAAGACTACCCATCCATTAAAGGATCAATGTAGGCTCTTCACACACCCCAACTCCAGCATGGGAAATTTTAATATGGGGTTCCAACATCGGGAAACGAGAATGGGAACGGGTCCTGCTCTGATACCATGTAAAGAATTGGATCTTCGACCTAACTCAACCTTAAAAGCTAGCTCAAGGGGTGAGTATTTCCCAAGCCATATTAAAGAGACCACCCATCCCTCAAAGGACCGATGTGGACTCTTCACAGAGTTGACCCACATTTTTTGCCGCACCTCCAAACTGAGTGCATCTAAAGCATGAGAGGCATCTCTCCAGAGTTGCTTAAGAAATTGAAACAGTTAAAAGGTCCTAGGCTGTACAGGTCGTCACCTAAATCTCATCAACCACTAACATCCACTAAAATACCAACTAGACATAGGAGGAGGCAATATCCTTCTTTTTGTCCGTATTTACAGCTCATGTAACCATTACAGTATAGGGCAGTATAGGCTCGCAAGTCAAGTTCTTACAATTAATCAACGCAAGAATTTTCTTATTCTTCAACTCCCTAATGGTTTTCCCAGAACAAATAACTCAACACTAATTGCTTAACCCACAAGAAAAACTTAAAGAGCTATCATGATTTAACACATGGCATTAAAATATGTCAAGAGCTGATCTAGTGAAGTAGATTACAGTAGAAACAGTGACACGAGAAAAAAGACTGACATCAAATTGCACAGAAAAAGTACACCTAAAATCAGCTCCGGTTCCATGTCCAAGAACCCACTCTCATCCACATCATAATGAATTGACAAGCATAACCCATGGCACGTGAGTGATCATTTTGAAGATCTGATAGTAAGTATTAAATCCATACCCTCATTAAGTTTAGCTTTAAAATGAGCTGGAGGAATAAATACATCCTCACACAATTTAAAAAGTGTCATTGCTTCAAACACTTTCTTATTGACAAATGTCAAGGACTGTTCAAGGTCGGTTGAAAAGTGAAATCTATATCCCCGAGGGAAATTTGACATGGGAAAAACATATTACCATAAAAAAACTGATAGAACAAGTGACTATCCATGTGGAAGCATTTAGCAAAACAAATTGCAACAAAGTACCTTCATATCGGGCTGTGTATTGAATAAATGGAGCATAGCAAGCTCAGCTGATATTGTTTTCCCACTTCCAGTCGGAGCTCCTAAGAGGATATTTTTGTCCGTGTGATACAGCACATGAAAAGCCTGCCAAAATTGATTTAAGCTACTAATGATATTGACTAATGAAACAGACAATTATTCGAATTTAAGGAAACAAAAAACTAGATATCCACCTGTGTTTGTATAGGATTGAAGTGTGAAAATTTATACAAGGCCTCAAAAGTTCCATTGGCGAGTGCAGACACAGGAAGGGGTTTTAAATCTAGAAGCTCAGTGTGGGATGTTCGGGCCTGAAGAAACATTCATTCAAGTCAAAGAAAACCAACACCCAATTCAAACTTTAGGACATATTGCAGATATTCAAATATATAGAGATGAATTCAAGTTGATAAAACAACCTCTGGAAGAGCAAGATTGTGGAGAGTTATAGTGTACAAAGCGTCTGCATGTAGCCACGAGTCAGAAACAGCACGAATGTAGTACTGCGGAGGATGTGGCTCAAATATTGGCAAAGTAAAGGAAAGTTTCTGTGGATCCGCTCTGGCCATCTTCTTTGTGAGGGTGAAGAGCTCAGAATGGTAAATGTGGTCATTCTCAGAATCCTAAGGCAGATATTTTAGACAAGAAGATAAACAAGTAAAAATCAATAACAATTTCCTAGCCAAGTCATAAGATCAAAGTGACTCAAACTAAGAATTCCTTCCCTCCATGCAAAATGAAACTGCCCCAGTTGTGGGATTATAATGGGTATGTTGTTGTTGTTGTCATGCAAAATGAAACTAAGGGTTCCAATTGGAGCGCTTGACGTATATTCAAGAATAAAACAAGACTTACATACGCCAACTTGATGTAACGGAAACAATTACAATGAAGGTTTGAAAAATATTACCAGGGGAGGGCAAAATTCAAAGGCAAACATTGAACATAATCTACAATGTAGGTTTTGATTACCATTGTCAATTTAAGAGGCATTCTAGACAGAATCCCGACATCAATAGATAAACACCTATATCATCAAAGCATAAGATAAGTGAACAAGTGGGTACCTCAACCAGAATCCACCAGCGTAGCGCAGTGCCATGAATCCGATCCTTCCAAACAAACTGAGGAGCTATAACCAAATCAACCTAATAAAGGAGCTTCATGATAATCTCTCTTTGCATTTGATATAAAATATAGAAGGAAAAGATAGATGACCTCATTCTGGGTTTTTCTTCTTTGACCAGCCAGTGGCCGCAGGTGTTAATAGTATACAGTTGCATAAGTAGAAGTGGCCCCAAAGGTAGGAGTCTTTAAGTATGAAGAAATTGCACTGTTTAGGTATGTCGATTGGCACCATGTTACCTTATTGCTCATATGGTATTGAAAAGTACTAAAATGTGGCAGGGAAAAGTTTCTTTTAGTAAAGTGGTACATTTTATTACATTGTCCGAGAAGGAAAGTGGAAGTTAAATTGGGATAAAGGGAATAAATTTCAGATAGAACAAGAGGGAAAAGCGAGTGTAGAAATGTACTCACCTTCAGAACCGTTCTAGTGATCGGACTGACTGTAGCAGACAACTGGACTGATGGGAAGTATCCGAGACATTGCTTAACAACCTGGAATTATGAAAAACAATTTCTTTAACTGAAGGTCACAGGGTAAGCCTCGAACCAAAAAACCTGTAAAAAATGATTTACCTTTCCTCCAGGTGCATAACGAATCAAAGCTCCGATATCTTTCTCTTGCATCTCTTGTAAATGATCCAAATCCGCACCCCTTTCTTCAAGCTTCCTCAATATCTGAAACAGAAGTTCTTAATAAACACACATAAAGTAGTAGAAATTTTATTTAACAGAAAGTTATTTATAGAGCACGAACTTCTGAAGAAATGTCTTTGTCAAACTGTCTAAGAGGATGTAGATGGGGCCATATTTTGCGATCCACAGCCTTGCAATAGTCTAACATAAGAGCAGACATCTCACACCACCCTCTACGCAGACAAATCTCAAAAAGAGCCCGCATGATACGAGCCAAGCTTGCACTTATATAAGCCGCATCAGAGATCAGTGAAAATGTGTCAATTGATCCTCGAGAAATGTACAGCTGCAAGATACAATCAACGTTGTTAAAAACTATATGTTGAGAAGCCACACAGTTTTTAATGGACAAAGAGTAAAACAAGACCTGAATAAGAATTGAAACTTTTCCATGTTTGTTAGATGGACCACCCTTGACTTCCAATGGACAGTATGCACGAGCCAACGTCTCAAGCTCATTTTGTTCCTCATCTCGGACCACAATATTTTCAAATTCCGAAGAATGAGCTACCATATTTATCAACTAATAACCAGTGAATAAATAGATGTCAGAGACGGCACAATAAAAACAATGGACAGTGAAGTGTAACACACGTAGGCATGGAAGTCATGACAATTAAATAAAAGTATCTTGTGACACACAATTAAAAAACATAACAAATAGGACCATAACTTAGAAGATGGAAAACTCAAATAGTTGGCAACTTCGTTTATACACATACGACTAAAGCGGTACTTTAGCTAGAGATAAATGAACCATGGCTTCCATCCTATTTACAGGAGACAGATTAGTGTTTAGTACACTAAGAAGAAACTTCACTTACTTTTAAAGTTAATTGCCCCTAGAACAAAATTTCTTCAATTATTCAAGTTCATTATGAATTTTCTTCCACAAATAACACCATCAGATGTGATACTACAACGAATTTAAGTTGGACATTGTGCTGATGCATGGGTTATAGTAGTAAACGGTATGTGCAAAGTAATGTGAAACTGCCAAAAAAAAGGGGAAAAGTGTCGCATAAAATGTCAGAGGACCATTCTCTATCTGACAAGCAACAATGTTCTGTATCTTTTTGAACAATAATTTACTCATTTTTTTCCAGGATTTATCGTATCAGTTTGGGAATGATTTTCACTATCACTTCCAAAACAGAACCGGCTCAGAATTACTCCAAATCCCTAAGAATTCATACAATTATAAAAAACAAAGTTTCAAGGACTATTATTATGTTCAGATTACGTATTTGGCTCCTTTTCTATCTTCAAAGACCAAACTAAAGGAGCTTGATAAAAGACATTGCTATCGGTAAGAAAAGTTGCTAAAATGCTCCCAGGCACTATTATCGAGGATATGACCTAAAGGGTTTCCTGGACGGTTCTTTCCACTCCGGTGATCCTTCTGGTCACCGGAAATTCCCCTTTCTACCCCCAAAGCTTTTCTCTCTCCCATCTCTTTTCTTCTTCTTTCTCTCTCCAGAAAATCTCTTCTCTCTCCCTTTTCTTTCTACCCTCAAATCTTTTCTCTCTCCCATCTCTTTCTTCCTCCTCCTTCGATGGACGGGAGGATCTTTTTTGTTGTTGGAAAAGTCTTTCGAACTGATAGACATTAGCGAAGATCGAGTCAGATGGTTCATGCTCTAGGAACGCAGCAGGAGGTTCATCGGGAAAATACGGATTGATGAGAACAACTTAAGATGGGTATGTGGTGCTATGAAAGAGGCTTCAAAGGGAAAAGGTAACCTTTGCCGGCGGTGGGGAAGGAAGATTGAAGCTTATATTTACAGATCAGAATTTTAATAGTTATGGCAGATTTGTTCGTATAGAAGCCTGGTTGGGTGACAGAAAGTCCTTTGTTATCATTCCAGAGATTATTGATAATGGTGGATGGGAAGAAATCACCAACAAAATTCTGAGATTTCTATGGAGACCCCCTATTCAATCGGAGAGATGGAGCCCCAACTCCCAAGCAAGGTCCTAATATGATGTTCCAAGATGGAGAAATGGACTTCTTTGGAGACAAACCATACCAGTAGCACCCTCTAACAACATCAGCTACCTTGACAAATGCCTTGTCGGAAGATTCAACACCTCTCCAGATCATCATACGATTCAAAAGTGGTTCTATAATAGGTGGAAGATGACAACAGGGTTGAAGGTTTCTCCGATTTCACATAACCTTTTTCGCTTCGAAATGCCTTCTCGACAAGAAGCAGACAGAGTTAAGGACGTGATTGGTTCTGGAATGGCGGGAGATTTACCCTGGAATGGTGGTCGCCGGTCGTCGATATGATTTCGAAGACTAACACATCTGCTGAGTTTTGGATCAAAGCTTTCGGTATTCCACTTCATGTCTGGTCTAACAACTCGTTCCAAACAATCGGAGATTTATGTGGAGGTTTTGTGGACATCGACGAGGACACAAAGAAAAGATCCAATACAATGGGCAAGAAATTGCATCAAAGGGACCTCTAGAGATCTTCCCTTTTAATTGACACTAAAAGTGGCTGATCCGAGTTATAAAATCGGGGTGATTCCAGATGCGCACACAAAAAATTGGGTCGCTGGAGATAAACGTGATCGCATCAGAAAGAATTTGGTCGTAGAAGACGATACAGAGATTTCGAGAAGAAAAGATGGTTCAACACGTGGTCTCTGACTTTAATTCAAATTGGCTACGTAATTTCAAATTGGGCCCAACACTTAAACTCAATGTTAATACATTTGAGGTTGGTCTTCTTCTAAGTTGGGCCTGTGAAATTAAAATCGGCAAACAAGGCCTCTTTCAATAAAGGCACATATCAGAGGAGAAATAAGGGGAGAAACATCTGGAAGCAAAAGGCCCAAGACCCTTGTATTTTTAACACTAGAATGTCGCCCACTCGTAATTTTCTAGATCCTCTTTCTATCGAACGTCACGCTCTGTAACTTAAGTGCATGGTATCGGAAAGAGAGGACGCTGCTTGTCCAAGCATTTGTGAAGCTGATGATGAAGGAGAAGATGGAGAAAAGTTTCAACAGTTGGATCCCTATGGAATTCATGAATTTAAGCAAATTGGTTCACTTGAAATCCCCTAATGAATCCTGCAATTACAGCTGATTCTGCTGATTCTGATCATTCTTCTATTGCATGTAACGACTTCCTCCACTTCCTTGGTATGGGAACAGTGTTCATAACCAACAGATAGTCCAAACCCCATCAATTATTTCTACTTCTAAATGGGCTAAATTGGTCATGGTTAAGGCTTGCAAAGCCTTTGGTGTTAATGCATCCGGATTCGAACACGAATTGCTGGACATGATCTTAAGAATGGAACAAAGGAGACAGGCACAACAACAACAGAGGGCATCTTCAGAGAGTGGGTCAAAGCCAAAAAAGAAGAAAGGGGTAACTGAGTTAAAAGGGTTATCTTCAGGCTTAATTCAGGATGTTGAGCCATCAAGGTTGAGGGATAGGTTTCGCAAAGCACAATCAAGATGAAATAAAAAATCTTAAGCTGGAATGTCAAGAGTCTGAATGAATGTAAGAAAAGGAGTACCATTAACTCTCTATTGATGAAGTGGAAGGCAGATGTAGTGTGTCTACAGGAGACTAAAATTGAGGATTGGTCACAACAACTTGTAGACTCTATTTGGGGTAATAGATAGGCTAGCTGGACAGATTTACAAGTCAATGGAACCAGGGGGATTATAATAATGTGGGACAAAAAGCTGTGAAAAAGCATCACCATTGAGCCTGGAACATACTCAGTTTCAGTAATCCTAGAGAGTCTGCAAGAACAATTCAGGTGGTGTTTTACTGGAGTGCATGGTCCTCATAGAAACAATGAAAGAGAAGATCTTTGGTATGAACTAGCTTTTATAAGGGGTACTTGGGATTGTTATTGGGTGTTGGGGGAGATTTTAATGTGTAGATTTGATTATGAGAAATTTAATTGTCACAGTAGGATAAGTGCTATAAAAACTTTCTTAGAAATTATACTAGATTTAGATATTTTGGATTAGTAGGACAAGTGCTATGAAAACTCTTAGAAACTATACTAGATTTAGATATTTTGGATTTGCCTCTACTGGGAGCATAATACACTTGGTCTAGAGGAACTGAACAATTGCAGGCATCAAGATTAGATAGGTTCTTGATTTCTCCGGATAAGAATGATTGTTTTAAGGCTATAAAACATATAGCTCTTCCTAGAGTGGAATCTGATCATAAGCCTTTGATGTTGGAGTGTGGGAAATGGATTCCAGCACATCTTACTTCAAGTTTGAAACTGCAGACAAATGGGCTTTTTGATTGTGTAAAAGCTTGATGGAATAGTTATGAGGTTACGGGTAGTCATGATTTAATTTTAACACAGAATCTTAAATTTTTGAAAAAGGATATCTCCAATTGGAACAGAGGGGTATTTGGGAAGTTGGAAGACCAAAGAAGCAAGGCTCTAAATGAACTAACAAGGCTGGAGCAATCTTCTGAAGGTAGAATTCTTACGGAGGATGAAAAGATTCAAGTGCTTAATCTGAAGGCTCAGATACAACAAGTAGCAATGATTGAGTAGATTTCTTAGAGACAAATCAAGGTGTTTATGGCAGGAATAGAAACACACAGTTTTTCCAAAACATGGCTAATGCACATAAAAGGTATAATTGTATTGACAAGCTACAAGTTAGGGATCCATTACTGAAGACAAACAAGAAATCAAAGAGGAGATTTTGAGCTTCTATCAACAGTTGTATACAGAGAATGAACCTTGGAGACCATCGGTTAGATTGACAATCTAGCTAGAATCTCTTAAGAAAAAAGAATATGACTGGAAAGGGAGTTTGAAGAAGATGAAATTCATTCTGTCATTAAAATTTGTGCTCCAGATAAGGCACCAGGGCCAGATGGATTTACTATGGTCTTCTTCCAACATGCTTGGGAGATCATAAAAAATGAGATTAGCAATGCATTGAAATATTTTCATCACCACTGTCACATGGTCAAATCCATCAATGCTTCCTTCATTTCCTTGATTCCTAAGAAGAAAGGGGCAATCGAACTCAAGGATAACAGACCAATCAGCCTTATTAGTAGTGTCTACAAAATTGCATCAAAATTATTGGTAGGAAGACTCAAAACAATAATTGGGAAATTGGTGTCAGGGAGTCAAAATACTTTTGTTAGGGGAAGACAAATCACAGATGCATCACTCATTGCTAATGAGGCTCTAGATCGGAGACTAAAGAGCGGGAACCAGGGCTGTTATTCAAGCTAGACATTGAGAAGGCCTTCGACAAATTGAGCTGGTCATATTTGCTTAATATTCTGAGGCAGATGAGCTTTGGAGACAGGTGGATAAAGTATAACATCTCTACTGTCAAATATTTCATTTTGGTTATCAGGGACCTGTGGAATTCTTCTCCCCGCATAGAGGCATCAGGTGATCCGATCTCACCTTTCTGGTTCATTTTGGCAATGGAAGGACTCAGCAAAATATTGTTGCCATTTAAGATAGGAAGGAACCTAAACCTCAAAGATGTCTCTCATCTACTGTATGCAGATGATACTCTAATCTTCTGTGGTGCTGAGAGATCGTGATAAAGCATAACCTAACCTTATTTATTTTTGAAGTTGTTTCAGGTCTGCATATAAACTTTGCTTAAGAGCACTATCTATCCCGTCAATGATGTTTCAAATATGGTAGCTAGCAGATATCATGGGTTGCAAAATTGGATCCTTTCTTTCCACTTACTTGAGTCTTCCTTTGGGTGCTAAATACGAATCTACTGAAATCTGAACAGAAATTATTGATTTTTTTAAAAAGAAATTGGTAACATGGCAAATGCAGTATCTCTCATTTGGTGGCAGGCTAACACTAATCAACAGTGTTCTTGACAGCTTACCTACTTACTATATGGCCCTGTTCCAAATGCCAACTCAGGTTCTAGAGCAGATTGACAAGTTAGGGAGAGACTTTCTCTGGGAAGACAACAATGAGGGCCACAAATTTCATCTCATCAAGTGGGAGAAGGTGACTCAATCAAAATTTCAAGGAGGTCTTGGAATCAAGAACCTTGCAGCTCATCACAAAAGCATGATGATGAAGTGGCTTTGGAGATTCAACATGGAGGATGCAAGATTTTGGAAAGATGTTGTCATGGCTGAACATGGAATGTTGGATCATTGGTGCACTAAGGCCTCTACTCTTCCTTATGGTGTGGGTCTCTGGAAGAGTATTAGAAAATTATGGGAAACCTTTGTTCAATAGACTCATTTTGAAGTGGGCAATGGCTCACTCTAAAGATTCTGAAAAGACAAATGGGTTGGAAATACCTTACTTCAGGATAACTTCCCAAATTTGTTCAAAATAGCTCTAGATCGCTACTTTGTAATTGCTGCTAACAGATAAGGAAACATTTGGGACCTGTCTTTTAGAAGAAACATGCATGATTGGGAAGCGAATGAGTTGCTAGACCTCT
Source organism: Przewalskia tangutica (assembly GCA_029844215.1). Taxonomy (NCBI): domain Eukaryota; kingdom Viridiplantae; phylum Streptophyta; class Magnoliopsida; order Solanales; family Solanaceae; genus Przewalskia; species Przewalskia tangutica. Next base: position 14,734,057 of record CM056723.1, read on the forward strand.
TTTCAAGCCTTCAACAATGTCATATCAATCCCCGAGCAGTTGACAAGCTCAAATGGGGGGCATCACAGTAGGAGACTCTACACAATCAAGGAAGTGTACCATCAGATGTGCTCCAGAAATCCATTGATCGAAAATTATACCGGGAAGCTCATTTGGAGGACAAAACTACCTCTTAAAGTCATATGTTTCACTTGGACAGCTCTATATGAGGCTTGTCTTACTCAAGACAACCTGATGAAAAGGAAAATTCAGCTCCCAAGCAGATGCCATATGTGCAAAAAAGAGGTTGAAACTAACAGGCATTTTTTCCTTCACTGTGAAGTGGCCTCAGAAATCTGGAATCTATTTTTTTGCCTCTTTGGTCTAAATTGCACCACCACCCCTCTCAGTAAAGGAAGCTTATAAGAGTTGGAATCTATGGAGAGTTGACAAAGCCATCAAGAAGATCTAGAACATGGTACCAACTTGTATATTTTGGTGTATCTGGTTAGAAAGAAATAGGAGATGTTTTGATGGGAGTCAACTCCTTTAGGTCTTTTGAAAGCAAGGTGTATTTTGTTTAGTTGAACCAAATTGGTTCCTGTTGATAATGCACAACATATTTTGGATTTTACTAGCTCATTAGTTCTGGCTTAGATAGTTTTTGTAAAGCCAACCAATCTTTTTTTGTGGCCATATCTTGTAATTCTTGCATCTTCTTGATGCCTTTGATTAATTTGATTAATACCACTTCATAAAAAAAAAGACCATTAATTCCAAGTTTTTGGAGCACATTTAATACAATATATGAAGGGGAGCTTTGGAGTAGCGGGTAGAGTTGCTACCATGCAGTGTTCTAAAAAACTGTTTGGGTGGCCGCCTAGGCGCTAGGCGCCCCCAAACCGTCCCGATTTTGTCCTAGGCGGCCCAGTCACACTATTTTACCCCTAATTTTTTTGCCCTATATTCCAGCAAAACAGAGGCGCGAACAGCAACAGGGAGGGAGAAAAAATCAGAGAGAAGAGAAGCAGCTGGGTCGCGTTTCAGTTGGACATCGAAGGCATGGAAAGAGAAAAGGGGCCTTAGGGTTCGTTCTTTGTCGAAATAGAAGGGGTAAAGGGGGATTGGATTTTACATGTGAAGTTAAACTGTTAAAGGACTTCGGCTGGGTCCCGTTTCAGGTGGGCCAGACCCAGCTGCTTCAAAAGGATTAAAAGAGGCCCAAATTTCTTATTTAACTTAAATAAATGCAACGGTAATATTTTCTAAATGTGGCTATTTTTTAAATTAACAAATGGCCAAGGTAATTTCAAATCTAACCGAATCAAGTCATAAGCATCAAATTGAGCCCAAATTTGACATTAATTGGAAATTGAAATGTCCAAAACATGCAAAAATTTCTTAATTTAAAATACAAGAACTTAAGAATGTATTGATTTTATGATTTATATATTTTATGCATATATGATATATATACTATTTAATAATTTATATATTTTAATATTTTACTATTTTATGGACATTAAAAAAACGCCTAGGCGGCCACTCCCCGCTCTGGTCCTGCCTAGCGTTTTTTAGAACATTGCTACCATGTGACCAAAAGGTCACTGGTTCAATCCGTAGAAACAACCTCTTGCACAAATGCAAGGTAAGACTGCGTACTATAAACCCTTGTGGTCCGGCCCTTCCCCGAACCCCGCGCATAGCGGGAGCTTAGTGCACCATGCTGCCTTTTTTTTTATTTAATACAATATATACAAGGAATTAACTATATGTTGATGTAACGGTTCTCCAGTACTGAGAAATTGTTGTACAAACAAAGAATAAACAGTGGCCTTAAGAACAAGTTGTAGATAGCATTTTTCCCTGTAGACAACTCCACTCTCACACACATAGGATCATAAACTAAAACATGGCAATATCATAAGTGAACAAAGCAAATTGCATGATCCATTAAGTGAAAGAGATGGGACAAAACAAATTACCTCGCTTTCATTCATGTGGCGTGACAACATTTCATTGTAAGTTTCAACACTAGTATAGTGGATATAAAAGTGGCTTGCAATACGACCAAGCTCAGTGCAGTAGAAGTTCCCACTTTTCTCATCAAACCGCATCATTTTTGCTTTGTCAAGTGCACGAGCAGCATCACTTATAAGATCTCTTTGTTTTAAGCTTAATGATGGATCTGCCATTACCTGCAAAAGAGAAAAGACATCTTCAGCTAAAATTTGAGCAAAAATATTGTTTAACTGCTTCCCCGAACCTCTTGCAAAAACAAGTACCTCAAATTGACTTTATCTTGAAATATTAACAATATCTGATCTACACTTATAAATGTCATTTAGTGACAATTGAAGCTGTATTCAGGAAAAGCCAACATGAGAACCTCGGGGGTAATCTTGACATCCAACGGTGCATCACCTATCTACTAATGAGCTCTAGATCTTTAGTGGTCAAGCAAGACATGTCCATCTGCAATACTTCTTCGAACCAAAAGATCTATCGATCGAGCTCCCATTTCCTCAAAATTACAAATGTACGTGTCTAATAGTCCATCATTCCATTTATAGTTATACAGTACATAAAATTCACCTACACAAAACTTCATTTCCCAAGCATTCAACCCCTCCATCTCCCTCCATTCCCATAAACATAGGAGGTAAAATTTAAAAAGAGAAGTTTCATACTATTCTATGTTCAAAAGAACAAAATGAATGTAATGCAAGGCCTTGCACCTGGACAACATATGAGTTTGTACAAAATAATCTATTGACTTTTTATCCACTAGACCACAAAAGGATTTATAGAAGTACAAACTTTGAGGGTTCATTAGTTTATAGTTTTCTTGTTGGTTTCATACTTTATTAACTTTGGAAGGGAAAAAAAATACACGGATTACAATATCCTGATAACAATATAAATAAATCAATAGTTTCTGTTTAAGATGTAGGACCAAGATAAGTGAAATTATACCTCATCCCATCCGATGCCGTAGGCCAAAGGATTCATCTTCATCCTAATGAAAAGATAAGTGTAACCAAGCCAAGCACAAGCTTCCTTAACATTTGTTACAGTACCCAGCACCACCTCAGCATTTAGATTATCTTTCAAGGAATTGATAAACTGCAAGACAACAAGTTCAGGAGAGTCAGCGAACAAAATCTATAAAGAATGTTTAATACAGAGATTAGGAATTGCAAAGAGCTGTGAATTTCCAGTACCCTCTTTTTTCAAGTGAAGCTGATCTGTTACATAAAATATTGTCCAAAGGGACTTGGATATTTTAGATAGGCAGGATGTCATTCAAATTGACAGCAATTTATAAAAGACAGAAATGAAAAAACTTATTTTAGTTTTTTACTGGAGAAGTAAAAGGAGTAACATCTACTATTGTATATGAGAGCTTCAACGAAATCTTGTGGATGGTAGAAAAGCTTCAAGTTTTTACATGACTGTGCTTTTTTAAGAAGTAACTTTTTACATAGCCATGCTATTGTCTATAACAGTTAAAGGTTTCAAATATCTGCAGCAAGGCATATAAGAAATAAATAGACAACGAAAGGCCTAAAATTGGCATAGAATTAGCACTCTACCTGACTTTCTATAGGAAGTTGACTTGTCAATAGACGTAAATAATAGGCCAACTTATCATGTGAAGTGATTATAATGCCTTCACCACTTTTATCAAACTGAGGTCTTCCAGCACGTCCGAAGATCTACCAGGGAAGAACATTACGCAACAGCAAAATAATTGAGTACCGATCAACATTACTAACCGAATAAAAGTAACAACACGAAGAGGATTAAGTCTCACTTGCATAACATCTAGCATACCCAGATCTCGCCATCCACCAGCCTTTGGATCATATATTTGAGTTCCCTGGAGAGATGCAATGCTAACGTGTTACTCACAACGTGACAAGGTTTATCATGCAAAAAGTTGTCATGTGAAAAAAACAGCAAACTAACTTACAAATAATATGAAAAACTTCGATGAATACAGTTGCATTCAACTAATTTTACTACACGAATTACATATATAGTACATGTTTCAGACCAAACTAGGGACCAAGGACCATGAATCTTTGTTAGCAAGAGGTTTTATGTGAAATTTTAGAAAATTAAAGAAAAAAAATGGAAAATTTGATTTGAAGGAGAACACTCTCAATGGAGTGCATAGTTATTCCAGAATGTTGCATTACACTTCTTCCATGAGCTGGGTTCTACCACATGCAAAGTCCAAGGCTTTATAAGACATGATTCAAATGGAAACATTAACATTATGGTTGAGTTCAGTTAGCATGATACCAATATCATACTAGAATCATCAGCAAATGATCAACAACAATATCTTTTCTTAGAGAAGTATCCAACATCAAAAAAAGGAGGAACTTGTTTTGATGATTAAGATAGGAAAGCACATGAAGGTGGCCTTTTTCAACACCCGCGATCACCCTATTTTTTAGTGAACCGTGCAATGAAGCAAGGACAAAAACATGGGAGGTTAGGGATGCAATCCAATCAAGTATATATCTGCTAGTCTCAAATTGAACTGGTAAGGCCTTTGATGTTTGAATAAAAACTTTTGGACAAGTTCTCAAGCCCAAGCTCAACCCTGATTAAAGGCACACAAAGACAGACACAAAAAAGAAAATGAAAACAAAACCAAGAAAACCAAACAAGGAACCAAAAGATCTTCATGGACGTAGAAATCCTAAGTTTCAACTTATGACAACAAAGTCACTAAACAGAAGTAAGCAACTTGGTATTTGTGTCCCAGTTAACTGCCCATTTATTTCACCATATATGGCGATTCTTCCATTGTGCTAGATATTAAAAGCTCAGCTTAAACAGTAATTGTATGTTCATTGAATTGCAACAAAGATATAGATAATTCTTCATACTTGATAACTAAATTCTACAGCAACTTAATGCAGAATGATCCAGTTCAGCTCAATCTAAATCAAACCCAAATCGGGTATCAGACTCGAGCTCAATCTATTCATCTAAAGCTTGGATACATGGAAGTCAAATCAAAAGGAAAACACAATGCACAGAATGCATTAAAACTGGTGCCAGCTTCTTCTAGTTTTATTTCTTAACACACTTCAAGCTACACCTAAGGATCCCCTAAAGAATACAGATGAGTCAGGAACAAGCATTTCACAAACCTTAATCACAACTGTGTGAGCAGGCAAATTGACTCCCCATGCCAAAGTTGCTGTGCAAACAAGGACCTAGAATGACCAAGGTTTTAAAAATTAAAAGAAAAACCAAAAAAAAGGTTTGAAAATGTAGGAGAATAACTGGAAAAGCAAACAAACCAACCTTCAGAAGTCCCTGAGAGAAAAGTCTCTCTGTTAGGCTTCTGTCCGCACGTAACATTCCAGCATGATGAATGCCAATCCCATGTTCAAACAATTGGACGACCTCCTTATTTCTGGATTTGAGAACTTCCCTCTGAAATGCATAAATTGAATGACCTAAGAAAAAGATGCCATAATAAGGATGTCAAGATAATATAAAATTAAAGGACAATAGAACTTGCTTGCCTTTAAAATCTCATATTGAGGATGCTCGTCATTTGTGAACAGATCGGACTCTGTACTTTTACCAGACAATTCAACCTGTTGATATGAACATGAAATGTTTGTAAAATGGAGACAATCTTACGGCAAGATATCTTTTAAGTGCAACTTTATAATATACGTAGTATATACTTCTACCTGTGCTTCTAAGTCAGCTTGATAAATATGGAGAAAGAGAATGTATATGTTAAATCATATTACGAGAAGGTGTCGACAATGAAGAAGTCTGCCTTCCCACATAGCTCGATTGGAGTCCTTAAGGTACCCAGGAAGTGTAGTTTTTCACTTGGCTAGCGATTGACGCGAGAATTTGAGGGAGAGGAAGTTCATTTCTGTCAGTTGGAGTTTTTATGTGCAAGGACTCAGGTAAAGATGTCGACCATCTCCTTCTACGTTGCCGATAGTATCGAGGTTATGTCAACCATCTTCCTTTATCATTCTTTATTATTTCTTACTCTACCGAGCCCACCACCCTCTCCATTGACGGCTACAGTTACTAAAGTCTCTCGACTGTGGGATCCAGCCTTGTTATCAGTAGAGCTAAAGAAAAGTTTTTCAGCCACTCCAGGGTCTTTTAGCCAAGCCACTGTGCAGTCCTAAATGTGAACTTAGTCCCAACATTTATCACCTATCTTTAGCAGAGAACCACAGGAAGGATTTATTAAGACATGGATTGACTCCAAATCTGTGTTGGCTCTTCAAGAATCTGAAAATGCCTTGTGGCAGCCGTATGCTTTAGCGCAAAGATCATTACTTTGACAAGAATAGCATTGCTTCGAACTAGGCAAAATGTTGTTAGCATCTAGAAAGACATTTTTCCAACTTTTATCATGTCAGAGAGAATAGTTTTCCCCTCGCTAGAGGATCACCCATTTAAATTGACACAGAAAGAACCTAATTTACAAAAGAGGGGCGGAGGAGAGGGGGGGGGGGGGGTTATCCTGCACGAAGTTACAGATTATGCAAGTTAAAGTTCACAATACAGAAAGTCGTAGTAGGAATCATCGATGTTCCTTGTGGAATCATCGAAAACAACCTCCACTGTCATAAAAGATAGATTGAGCGCATATTAAGGAAGTTATGGAACCAAACCATCTTTTCAAGTTCCTTCTTAATAATAAACATGATGATCAAAAAGGTCAGATATACAATAGAGACGGATGGAGTTGTAAGTCAAATAGAAATAGGCACAAGATCAAAATTATCGATTGCTTTTAGACAAGTTTGAATTTTTTATGGATTTAAACAAGTATAACATAGATTTTATACGGAATAAATAGTGAAGCAAATTTATATAGATAGTGAATCATATAATATTCAGAAAGTAATGAATACTGAAGAGAGATTTCAGTAAAATTAAAGTGAAAAAAGAAAATTGAGTTGGACTAAGAGGAAGCAAGACAAACAAAATGCAACAAGGAGAGTGGAACTATTAAGTAGAACGATTAACTGTGCCTTAATCCATAGCCCTGATGAAAACCTACCAGCTTATCAGCAGTTTTCACTGTGTCCTTGCGTGAATGGACAAAAACCATAGCCTGATGCCCTTGTTTTAAGGAATCAACAACCTGCATAAGTGAAGAGTCAGGCCAGAAACTTATCAGGAGAAAGCAAGGAAAAAGATTTTGGAGAAAGATACCTTATTGTAGCAAATCTCATTAAGCAGTGCATTGCGGGCTAAAAAATTATGCTCACTAATACCAATATACTGCTGTGCAAGAGGTACTGGACGGTAACTCGAATCAAAGAAAAACAAGCCCGTCTCTGAATTCACCCTTAGAAACTGCGCAACCTGAATTTCACAAAAGGAATAGCCATGAACAAAAAGATGAATCCAAAAGGATGTAACAAAATATTGGAGCTTCATCACTATGTATAGCCCAAATGTCCAACATGGAGGTAAAGACTTCTAAACCAAAATTTTAACTTGAGAACCAACCTCCAAATAGTTGGGTAAAGTGGCTGAAAGGCCCACTATCCTTATCATAGACTGTGTGGACTCCACCTGTCAAAGCACCAGAATCAAAATTCAAACCTAATCGTGCACACATGAAAATGGAGCCACCTCCACCTTAGCACTAGATGAGATGATATCACAATCAAGTTCATAACCTAAATCCTCATTGGCGCCATCCATCTCCAAATAGTAAATACGTCAATAGGTCTTGCTGCCAAGTTAATATTTCCATGTTATACTAGATTCATGACTTAAACCATGTCTAACAACATTTTCATAACCTTAATGCATCTCATATTCCTTTGGTTTTATAAATGAAAAGCACTAAATTGTCTTTTGGAACGGGGGAGGCGTTTCACTCTTGGAGTTCGCTAAAGCTTTTGGGATGGTTATAGCCAATTCGAGGTTCATGAAGAAGGAGGAGTACTTGGTGACTTTCCGTAGCTCGGTGGCTAAGACTCAGATAGATTTTTTGCTTCTTAAAAAGGTTGACAAAGGTCTTTGTAAAGACTGCAAGGTTATTCCGAGTATCTTACACCCCGACATAAGCTTTTGGTGATGGATTTGGAGATCAAGATGGAGAAGAAGAGGAGGGTTGTGGATGACAGGTTAAGAATCAAATGGGAAGGTTGATGGCCAAGGGGGCTTGGGGGAGTAGAGGGGATGTGACCGGTATATGGGATAGGACGACCAGTTGCATTTGGGAGGTAGCTAGAGAAGTGCTACGGGTCTCGCGGGGTAGCCGTGGTGGGCATTGAGGGGACTGGTGGTGGAATGGTAAAGTTCAAGAGAAAGTGGAAGCAAAGAAAGCGGCGTATACGAAATTGGTAGAAAGCAAGGATGAGGTGGAGAAGTGGACGATTAGGAAATTGTATAAGATGGCGATGAAGGAGGCAAAAGTTAGCGGTCACGGCGGCGAAAACGACGGCTTTTGAACGTCTGTACGTGGAATTAGAGGGAAATGTGGGGATAAGAAGTTGTACAGACTAGCCAAGGTGAGGGAAAGGAGGGCCCGTGACTTGGATCACGTGAGGTGTATCAAGGACGAGGACGACAAAGTACTGGGGGAGGACGCGCATATTAGACGGATGTGGCAATCTTACTTTCATAAACTCTTGAACGAAAAAGGATACAAAGACATTGTGCGGGGAGATATAGAGAAATCTGGAAGGTACCGAAATTTTGGGTATTATAGAAGCATTAAGATTGAGGAGATTAAGGGTGTTGTTTGCAGGATGCGCAGAGAACGGGCGATCGGGCCTGATGAGATCCCAGTTGAATTTTGGAAGAGCACAGGCAGGGCAGGTTTGGAGTGCCTGACTGAGTTGTTTAATGTCATTTTTCAGACGTCGAGAATGCTCGAAGAATAGAAGTAGGAGTACAATGATTCTTTTGTACAAGAACAAAGGTGACATCCAGAGTTGCAACAACTATAGGGGTATCAAGCTGCTAAGTCACATTATAAAAGTTTGGGAAAGGGTCGTGGAGATGAGGGTGTGAAGAGGCGTGTCTATTTTCGAGAACCAGTTTGGATTCATGTTCGGGCGTTCGACTATAGAAGTCATTCATCTTATTAGGAGGTTGAAGCAGTATAGGGAGATAAAGAGATACTTACATATGATTTTCATCGACCTCGAGAAGGCATACGAAAAAGTCCCTAGGGAAGTTAGAGGTGTATTGGTGGCGTACATTAGGGCGATCAAGGATATGTATGATGTAGCCAAGACCAGATTATGAAACAAACGTGGAGGTGAGGCTTGTTGCTCAGGTCATCCCAAAAAAAGAGCTTCAAGTACCTCAGGTCTATTATCAAAGGGAATGCAGAGATTGTTGATAATGTCACACATTGTATTGGGGCATGGTGGATGAAATGGAGGCTCGCATCTGAAATCGTGTGCGATAAAAAGGTGCCACCAAAACATAAAGGCAAGTTCTATAGGGTGGTGGTTAAACCGACTATGTTGGATGAGGTGGAGTGTTGGCCAGTGAAGACTTCGCACATCCAAAAGATGAAAGTTGCGGAGATGATGAGATGGATGTGTGGGCATACAAGGAGGGGTAGGATTAGAAATGATGATATCCGGAATAGAGTGGGAGTGGCCTCGGTTGAGGATAAGATGCGGGAAGCAAGATTGAGATGGTTGGGGCATGCGCAGAGGAGAGATACAAATGCCCCAATGCAGAGGTGTGAGAGGTTGATTATGGACGGGTTCAAGAGGGACAGAGGTAGGCCGAAGAAGTATTGGGGAGAGGTGATTAGGCGGGATATGACGCATGTGCAACCTACTGAGAATATGACCTTAGATAGGGGTTGTGAAGGACATGAATTAGGGTAAAAGGATAGTAGGTAGTTCAGCGTAGTCCTACTTACGATTACAAATTGGCAGTTGTAGTGTTATTATTATAGGTCTGCTTAGCCTATCATACTAGTAGGCATGGTATTATTTTATAGTCCCCTGTCGTTTGATTTATGTTGTTATGTGTTATTTTATTTACCTACGTTAGTTACTGCTTCTTTTTTTATAATGCGTTATCATGGCTTATTCGCTTTTGTTACTAGCATTTTCATACTACTTTAAAAAAATTGTCTGGGTCTGACCGTTTCTCTTGCTTTGCTTGTGCTTGTGCTTATGCTTTGTCTTGAGCCGAGGGTCTTTCGGAAAGAGTTGTTTTTCTTACCAAGGTAGAGGTAAGGTCTGCGTACACTCTATACCCTCCTCAGACCCCACGTTGTGGATTTCACTAGGTATGTTGTTGTATTATTATGTTCTAAATGCCAATAACATGCTTCATCTTTTCAATTGTGCAAAAAATTTAATAAAAATATTACTTCATCAATTTGCTTCAGCTTACCGAGGACATGACCCTTGATAGGAGGATGTGGAGGTCGTCTATCAGGTAGATGGTTAGTAGGTTGGCGCGCGGATCTCTTTTCTGTACTAGGGAGTATTAGTAGTTCTTACGTCTGCTTATTCTTAGATCTGCAGTGCTAACTGCTTGTTTCTTTCATTCCGTTTATCATATTATGTTGTTGCCATTACTCCCTTTTATTACTGTTGTCTTTTCATCTTTCCTTGAGTTGAGGGTCTATCAGAAATAGGCTCTCTGCCATTCAAGGTACGGGTAAGGTTTGCGTACACTCTACCCTCCCCGGACCCCATGTTGTTGTATTACTTCATCAAAAAACATGCCTCGTCTATCAATTTTAGGCATTTATTGGAGAAGTGGAACAGTAGCAGAGGATTGTGGCATCAATTAGTGCACAGAGGCAACATCATATATAAACATTATTGAAATCTCTACACTAGATCAAGTAAAACAGCATTTGCTAACCTGACGAAGTGTACGGGCTACTAATGCTTCTATCACAGGGCCTCTATCATCATTTAGCAAATGGACTTCATCAATGATAAGTAGCTTCACCAGCATTGACATTGACATGTCACTGCTTTTACGAGTAATAACATCCCACTTTTCAGGCGTTGTCACTATCATCTGAAGAAATATAACCAGACACCATCAGAGTGAATCCAATCATTCAACAACTCAACGAGGCCGCAATCCAAACAGAAAGCCAATAAGTAAATAATCAACAATTTGCAAGAACTAAAGTTTGACAGAACCTGTGTTTCCTCAAGCTCATTCTTAGAAAGCTGCATGTCTCCAGTAAGTTCCCTCACAGTTACATTAAGTGGAGACAATCGGTGACTGAAAGTTGATGTGACCTCTGCAGCTAATGCCTAGAGAAGAAATAACCTTATATTCCAATTATCTGAAAGGAATTGAAGGACACAAGTACACAACTCTCAAACTATACCTTCATAGGAGCAACGTAGACTATCTTGAATTCATCCTTATGCAAGTAACCATCTCTAAAGTGATGTTTAATCTGCGTAAGAGAAGAAGGTTACATAACTTCATCAAATTGCCAGTAGTCCAGCATGGAACATGCTCTAAAAGAAAGATAGAGCACACCTCATGTAGAATAGCAATCATAGCTATGTTTGTTTTCCCAGCACCGGTGGGAGCACATACCTGGTAACAAATGAAATGAAAGCTATCAAAGACGGATCAAAATTTATCTCCATAGGAAAATAGTATACATCATAACTGAAAAAAAGGGTATTAACATACACTAACAAAGGAGAACGTTACTCACTAGTATGTTTTCGTTGCTATTATAGGTAGTATGGTAAATTCTGCTCTGAATACGGTTGAGACTCTTGTAGCCATGGAAAGCTGTTTGAGCAAAGTCGTCTAGCTCCTTTATCTCAATCTGATAAGAAAAACAATCAAGCAAACTATCAGTTAAATTATGCAATTTTGGGCGAAACCGATGAAGATCCATTAGTGACAATGTTTTTCAACTTCAAATTCCTTACTTCCAAGTTGAAGTTGACATAATGGACAAAATAATAAAACAAACATTGATTTGCAAAATACTATTCTAATATTTGCAAATATGTTTTGGTTAGAAGTTGCGTCCAAATGCCTACTAAATGGTTCGTGTTTCAAGGCAATTAGGGGTTAGCTATAATAAAAGGTTCTCTAGCTCTCCAAGATATACATGCACGAATATACAAGTTTTTAACCAACAAAAGAAAAAGGAACTCCGGGCAAACACCGGACCTAATTAGGTGTCTACAACAACAAATCGTAATCCAAAACGGTTGATATTGCCTATATGAATTGGTTTCTTACATTTTATCCAGCTTGTACGTCTTTTCACCTATATCGTCTTTTGCATTCACGAAAGGAAGAACTCACTCTTGTTGATAAAGGCTTCTTGATTCGTAATCAGGAATATAGGTAAAAAAAGTTATATTCCCGGTTTATCCAAACTAAATAAATTCAGTAAGCATTTTCCTTTTAGTATATGAACGCAAGTGTTTCCAATATTAAGCCAAAGTAAATAAGTAGTTGGGAGCGCAGCAATAAACAAATAAAAACAGTGGCACAAGAGGGAAATACCAGTCTCTCCCCGGATTTCATAGATGCAGTTGGTGTTGGAGGGATAATGACTTCTTCATATCCTTTGTAGTGCTTTCTGATAGTTCCTTGAGGAAGGGCTGTAGGACCTAAGGTGTTTGGCCCTTCACCATGACCAATGAGGTCCTCAAATATGTTTTTCTTCTCACTGGCATGAAGTAAAGAACTAAAACTCACGGTGGACAAATCACCCTCAGCCCCATTATATGTTCCTCGTCTATGCTTCCTTTCTTCCTTGCGACGAAGTTTATCAATTTGCCGTTCAGACTCGGTTTGAACAGTTACCTGTCGACTAGTAACAAGTAAATTCAAATGGCATTGTATGTATGACATTATCATGGTTGTATATCTATTACTTACCTGGACGGCATAACTAGGAGCGCGAGATTGCCCGCCTGTTGTCACCTTGTCAGCTTTCAGTTCAAGCAGTCCATGATGGATTGCATCAACAATTTCCTTTCTGTGCTGAGATAGGAGGAACAAAATTTCAGGGGAACAGCAGAAATGACGAAAAATTATGATTTGCAAACCAAATTGAAAATGAATGATTCTCTATCTAATAGCTTACTGCTCCTATTTACCATCAAATCTAGCATTTTGAAGAACTCGACTAGTAAATACAATGAGGCCCACATTCGCATTTATAATCTCCCAACCAATCCTAAAACATATCATCAGAATCAAACTACTTTACACAGTAGGTACGGTACATACTTATTACAGCAATGCATCATAAGTTTAAAGAACAATTTGATAATATGTCCAATGAAGTCCACAATAATTAGAGGATCAGCTCAAATTGTTACCATGATAAGATCCTGAACTGTTTCAAATGCACCATCACCAACAAGGTCAAGCAAATCGCCAGCTATCTAAAAAAACAAGAAAGAACAACAAAACATATTAGATGCTTATAGAACTGATGTGCCAGAAGATGTGGTTAAACCATGCAGCAGAACTATGAAGTGAGAGTGCCATATTGTTACCTCATCCCCTGGTTTCTCAGAATCAAGTACGCGGCATATGGCCATTGCCAGTTCATCTAGAGGAAGCTGTGAAGTACTTCCTCTAACTATCTTATCACAGGCATCTCGTAACCAGCTTAAATCATATTTTCCACCAGATACAGATTCTCTAAAATTTGAGGAGCTGTGATCATACGGTGTTTCATTACTTGAAGAAGGTGCACTATCCTGCTCAACAAAAAAATCAGAATCTTCCAAAGAAACATCAATTAGAAAACGAGCTGGCGGTCTGAACACAAGGTCTGAGCCAAATTCCACTTCATCAGTGATTCCACTAGACATTTCTGGTAAAGAGGCGGTCTCAATTCCAGGGTTATTATTCTGCAATTCATACAATCTTTGTGTTAAAGAGGCAACTCTTGATAGTAATGAGTCTGAAACTGCGCAGCCAACAAGTTTTTGCAAATGTAGCCTGCATTGAAAATAAAAAGATTACTTTGAAGCGTAGCAGTTCAAAGAAACTTTGTCAGCATACAGACATTCACAAAGTACTCAAAGGAAAGAAAAAATATACACCTAATATCTGATCTTCAGGTTCTTAACTATTCGCCGTTTATTTCGCATGTCTATCAGTATTACTCTAGATTCTTTTTCAACCTCATGCCAATTATTATGTTGATAAGAAACTTCGATACTTTGCACACAACAAATGTTAGTCATGCATTCTTCACTAACAATTACCTTTGACAACAGGATAATAGAAGTATAAGAAGCAAGCTGGGTTTTAGAATGCATTTTTCAACTCGTTAAGATATAGATTAGGAATAACTAACATTTCAGCAATCAAGGCCTGAAAAAACTGACTGCTGGGTACGAAATACATTAACACAGCCATCAAGAACATACCACTACTTGCTGATCTTTTTGTCTAACAATTAAAAAGGTCTAACATAGAGAATATCCTTTAAGGTATGAAGCACTCAATGAAATAGAACGCGATGAAGTTGACTCTTTGCTTTGGACGATTTATGGCTCTGATACACAGGGAACAGTGAATGGGATAAAATGCCAAATCAGATGGAAGATTCTATTTAGATCCTTCTGCAAAAAATGAAATCTTCACGGTGCTTCTGGATCCGCTGGAAGACTCTATGGGTAGACCTAATATGAGACCTCTTTTGGCCTGATATTAACAGAAATTATCTTTTCTTCTTTATATTTGGCGAATAGGTTTGCAAATAAGAAGTATTAAAATGAATACAAATCAACTATAAGTGGATTAAAATATACTACAATAATAGAGGACGAGAGCAAGCAGTCGGAACGATTTTTTATCATAGCTTACAAAATTTCACGTGCTTGGGAAAAAGGATGAAGAAAGAGACTAAAAGATCCTGCTAAGCAGATAAGGCATTGTTGACCATGCACCTATTCCTTTTACTAGTAGACAGTCTCTTTTTATTTCCTGTTACGCGTTAAAAGCATATCAACACAACACATTGGCTCACCCCTCCCACCCCACCCCCAACTGATCCTCATTTATTATAAAGATTAATAAATACCATAAATGCATAAATACACAGAGACAAAATAAGGAGCTAAATGTTATCTTCAAGCAATACATCTAGAAACTGTGTGCTTACTTTTTCTCAGCAATTCTCCTGTCTTCCTCATCCCCCACCATTGGCCCGCTGAAAAGCTTATGCACACTGAATGCCACCTCCCTAAACTCCTCTGACACAATCTCACCCTTCACCAACTCAACCACCGTGGCGACAAACTGCTTATATGCTTGCCGCAACTCTGGAGAAGCTGCACCAGTTATTAGAACACTTAATTAAGGGGTAGATGAAAAGGGGGCATCAAAGAATTTCAACATGTTTCCATTGAATAACAACCCTTCAATCATAAACTAGTTGGGCACACTATATGAATCCTCTAAAAGAACAACAAAATCATAATTTGACTACTTTTATGCCAGCATTAATCCACTAAATAATTCATACATATTTCCATGTATCTCAAAATAATCCTTCAGTATATTAGCACGAAAAACAAGAATGTAAAGATGAAAATGGGGCATCAAAGAATTTCCACATATTTCCACTCAATCATAAACAAGTTGGGGTGACTATATGAATCCTCTAAAAGAACAACATCATAATTTAACTACCTTTATGCCCCCCATGAATCCATTACATAACTCAAACATATTTGCATTCAACTCATATATTCTTGAATTATATTCAGACCAAAAAAAAAAGAACGGAATTCTTGAAATCAATAGTACCTTTGTCCCATTTATACAATAATTTCAACATATTTACATTCAATAACAACCCTTCAGTCATAAACTAGTTGGGGTCGACTATATGAATCCTCAAAAAGAACAACATCCTAATTTGACTACTTTTATGCCCTCCATGAATCTATTAAAGAATTCCCATGTAAGTCATATATTCTTGAAGTATATTCAGATGAAAAAAACAAGAACGGAATTCTTGAAATCAATAGTACCATTGTTCCATTTATATAAGAACTTCAACATATTTACATTCAATAACAACCCTTCAATCATAAACTAGCTGGGGTAACTATATGAATCCTCTAAAATACCAACAACAACCCAGTGTAATTGTTTGTGGGGTCTAGGGAGGGTAGAGCCCTTACCTTGGAAGGTAGAGAAGTTGTTTCCGATAGACCCTAGCTCAATAAAAAGCAAACACAAACAATCGAACAAAGAAATAACAAAAGTAAAGAAACAACATATAATAACAAAATCAGTCTGAAAAAAGGATCCTCTAAAAGACCAACGACATCATAATTTGACTACTTTTCCATGTATCTCAAAACAAAAGATAATTCTTGAAATCAATACTAGTACCTTCATCCCATTTATATACAATCTTTCGAGCAAGTTCTGATTCTTCAAGTGAAGTTGCAGTAGTACTGAAAAAACAATAAAATTTAATAGATAATGAATAAAGAAAAGGGTAATTTAAAAGATGCAATTTTGGTACCTTTTGCGAGAGTTAAGAATGGATTTGCGGTGAAGGTAAGCTTGATCGGCATCGAATGGTTCTCTGAGAGCATTAGTGAGTCGGGGGAGTTGGAACAACATTCTTCACCTAGGAACCGGTTCTTGGTTTCTTGCGCAAGGTGTAATCAAAGGTATAACATTTAGATATTTATAAACAAAAAAATCTAAATAAATTTTTTTTGTTATGAATAAAAATAATGTACTTATTAATTAATTTTAAAACCTATTTTAAATATCTCATTACTTCAAAATTAAAAAGACTAATAATTTCATAACTAGTGTATATAAATAATTAAAATCTAAGGAAGATATGCACTTAAATTAATTGAGAATTTAAATATTTCATGTTTGACGTAAGAATTCTACAAATGTTTCATAAATTTAATTCTTATAGTGATAATACAACGCCTGAATGAAGTAGGTAGAATGTTATTATAGATAAGTAATTTTACAAAGAATGTACCATTTTAATGAACAACAATGTTGTTAAAGGTCGAATTCTATTATAGAAAAGTAAAATATAACATAAAAATTAATTTCGGAAAAAATTATGTCGTTATATTGAATGTTGTTATAACGAATGATAATTACAGAGAGGTTTGTTAGGATAATAAGATCCGAATAATGGAAATTCAAGATGTTAGTTTTATATTCCTAATAGGGGTTATGGATTAGCGTTATAGTATATAAATTTCGACGTCACGAATATAAGACTTATGAAATTTCCCGAATTTAAGTTAAGTGGGGTATGAGATTATTAATAGTGGGATTTGGGACTAAAATGCAAAAAAAAATTGATTTCATTATAACAAAAAAAAAACTTCATATTTCTAATTGATTTCAAAACCAATTCTCACTCAATCCTCTCCTCTCCTAGCCGATTTCTCCCCCACTTTCTTAGCAAGAATTAAGCACTTATCAACTCCTATTTTAGGTAGATTTTTCTACAATTCTAGCCAAGTTTTATACCCAAAAACAGTGGGCATTTTCTCCACTGCTGCTGCGATTTTGAGCTTTAATTTTCAGATTTTTGGAGTAAATTTTAGGAAAAGAAATGTGTAGGGATGTTGGTCTAACATTGAAGAATGGTTGCATGTTGAAATGGAGTTGATGAAGTGAAAAATCGGACAAGAAATTGATGAAATTCTGGGTTAAAAATCTGGGCAGTGTTCATGCAATTTTTGGACAGTTTTGGACAATCTTTAAGGTATAAAATTCCTATCCTTATGGTATAAATTAAGTTGCATGTTGTTGTAAATATTAGATTGAAACTTGTGTTGAGAATTAAACTAAGATTAAGAGGAATGGAAGTGAAATTGCATGTGTTGTGGTGACATTGGTTGTAGCCGATTGTGGGACTGATTTGGTATAAAAATTGAAGTCGAGTATTGTTGTTATTGTTGCTAATTGCATGTTACAAATTGGAGGAAACATGGAGATTTGAGTTGCAGTTGTTTAGATAAGAATGTTGAAATATGAAGTTGAATTTTTAGGAGTAAAGAAAGGAGTTATGGAAGAATGTTGTTGGATATACTTGAAGACTATTTTATGTACATTGGAATGGAGCGTTAAGATTTTATTCTTATCACTAAGTGCATGTTGAGAATTGAAAAGAAATCTTGAAATTAAGTTATAATTAGTAATGTAGAAGTATTAGAATATGAAATTAGATTCTAAAAGAATTAAGAAGAGGTGTTGGAATTGAATGATGGGTCAGAAAGGTTGATGGGATAATTGAACATGATTGTGTTGTATTAGAGACTACTTGTTAAGATCATAATATTGGAAATCAAGTATATGCACTGTGGTAATCACCTATACGTGTCTTGGAAGAATTAAAGTATAGGGGATTATAAACTTCACATTCTTGAATTCTTAAATGTTGATAGAAATTTGAGATTGCTTTTATGAACTATTTTAACATGACTAAGGATTGAATAACCATGATAAATAAGTGTGATAGTCACTTGATTGTTGAAGTTGTTGTCTTCCATGGATATATAGAGAAGGAAGGTTATAGGATAGCTTATATGACATATATTGGGCTTAACTTAATTATATCACGGAATAATATTGGATTATTGGTGTTGGTTGGCTTGTTGGTAAATTGTGGATATGCATATAAACAGGGGAAGTGTTGCCCAAATTTTTATAGAAATAAGAAGCCGTTATTTGAATAACTTACGTTAGAGACCGTAGAATTGACGAACGTATTGTCATTGTTATAGGTTGACATACTAGACGATGCACGTCTTAGCATTTAGTTGATTTGCTCGCTTAAAAGGTATGTGGGACTATTCTTTCTTTGGCATGATTTTGTGAAAATCCCTTTTCCCTATTTTTGGCACGACCTTGTGAGGAACTTTCATTTGACTTGATTTTAATAAAAGTACGGCGGACGTACATGATTTTCTACAGAGTTAGTTTTAAAGGAAAATTGTTATGACAAGTGCCTATGATTTCAGTAAAGGGTATATTACGATGATTTTATCGGAAATCAAAGATGATTTCAAATTGCATATAGTTGCTCTTGGTATCTACTCGTGCCGAGGCCTATTACACATTCACCGAGTCTCTCACAAAGAGGGCCGACACTATATAGTATGTTTCGGGTTCGAGTCCCGACTATTATTATTATATTACTTGGGTTCGAGTCCCAAGTGGGTTAAATTCCCGAATTATTATTATTTCATGGATTAGCTCTCCATGATGCGGGTTCGAGTCACATGACATTATATTATTCCATATATTTACGTGGGTTCGAGTCTCACGATATACATGCTTACTTGGGTTCGAGTCACATGATATATATATATATACCTAGACGGGTTCGAGTCCCGTGTTATTATATCCTGAGGATAGAAGTCCATGATTTTTGCCTGACTTGCATATTTTGAAAAAGGAAGAACTGATTTTCATTACTCTCATTTGATGGAATACATTTATACATTTAAGTTGAATTCTTACTTGTCTACTGTTTTACGTTGAACTGTTATGATTTCTAGTACAGTTTTTCCAGTTCCACATACTTGGTACATCTATCGTACTGACCCCTTTTCCCGGGGGGCTGCGTTCATGCCCGCAGGTTCATGTGTTCAGATAGGTGACCCTCTAGTCTAGGATTTCTGTACAGTAGTTGGGGAGCTCCTTTGTTCCGGAGCCAGCTATTTTGGTACAGACTTTTATCTTTCAGACTTAAGCATATTTTGGCACGACGGGGTCTTGTCCCGTCATATGTCAGTATTACACTCTTAGAGGTCTGTAGACAGTTGTGGGTTGAACGTTTGTACCTTGTTTTGGTTTTGATGTTGTTATACCATGTGTTGGGGCGTTCCCAATTATACTTGTTGTTATCTAGTGGCAGCCTTGCCGACTTGCTTATTTTGATTATTCCTTTGTGTATATAATGTTGGTTGGTGGCAGCCTAGTCGGCTAGCCCATTATGATTGTTGTTCTGTTGTTGATTTGACAGCCTTGTCGGCTCGTCCATTTTTTAGGGAGATGTTGTAAAAGCAGCGTTGTGCTGCCGAAATTTCTATAGATCTCTGTATTAGATGGATTAAGAGTGACCTGTCAGTAATGACGTCCAATTAGGACGTTAGTAGCGGCCCGTCGGGTCGGATCGTGACAGTTTGATTGTACCGAGTAACGAGCTAATAGTCGATACTTGATAGGATACTACTTTAGGGTCCCCTTGTTACACCTCGTAAGATTAAGACAATAATTAAGAAATAAGATTCGAATATTGGATATAAAATATATTTATACAAGCTAATCCGGAAGTTGGTATTCAAAGGATGTGAGTCTGGAATTTTTTTTGTTACTACAAGCGTGTCAATGAAAATGGAAAATGATAGTTATATATATTCTCATTAAGGATTAGTAACATATTATAAGAATTACGGCATGAAGAATACAAGACCTTATGAAACTTTCAGAAAATTAAAAGAAGAGGGATTAAGATTTGTTACTTGGGGAATTGATATAATTTAAGTAGATAATGAGGGACCAAAGTGTTAACACTTGATTTTCAGATTTTATAATTGAAACCTTACTTAACTTATTTTCTAATTCATTCATCTTCTCCAATTCAAGCATAGGCAAAACCCAACTCCTTTCCTCCACAATCCAACCAAAAATACATCCTCCCCATAGCCAAGAAAATAAAGCTTTCAATTCCCCTCCTAGATTAAGAATGTTCACCTAAATTAGAAGCCAAAAATAAGAGAAAAATCGTGAAAAGCAGTGGCAGAAATTCGCCACTGCTTGACAGAATTTTGGGCAGATTTTCAGTCAACTTTGGAGGGGTATATATCCTTGTATATTAGGAGTTTTTAGGTGTTTCAAAATCCTAAAATGGAGTTCGTCGAGTCTAGTTTCCAACTCAATAAACCTCTCATCGATAGGACACAGGAGTAGAAAGTTATGGACGTTACAATTTCAGCTGACAGAACAGTGAATTCCGCCACTGCTAACCGATTTTGAGCAGAGAAATTCAAGTTTTTGAGACAAGTGTTTGGAAGAGAAGATGTGTATAAATGATGGGTTAACATCATATAGATTGTATGAATGTTGAATTGGAGTTGAAAAGGTGAGGAATTAGGCAAGAAAAGTTGATAAAACCGTGGGTTGTTCGGCGAAGCAGTGGGTTCGAATTAGGGGTTGTTTTGGCTTTGTTTGAGGTATAAAATAATTCTTCCTTCTATGATATAATTTGAGTTTCATGTTGTTATAATTGAAGTAATGAATGTATGTTGAGAGAAATTTGAAGTTTATGCAATGCATGTGACAAATTTAGTGTTGTATCCGATTTTAGGACCATGTTGTATACATTGGATTAAAGTGTTATTGTTGTTATTATGGTTGCTAATTGCATGCTGAGAATTGAAAGGAAACATTGATGTTTAAAGATGTATTTGTTATATGGAACTGTTGGAAGGTGAGTTGGATTAAGAATTAAGGAAAGAGTCATAGAGTGGTGACGTTGTGGCCGAAATTGGTATGGAAATTATTGAACCTTGTTATATGCATTTTATAGACTGTTTACATATAATTGTGGGACAGAATTTTACACGTCTAGTAGGCGTGTAATCCCCTTTGGATTAACTGTTGATTGTGCCCTTAGTCGGGGCTTGGTTATTGTTGAAATTGGGCCTTTTTAAAGGTGAAAAAGTACGTAGAAACAAAGGAAGTGCGACCCAATTTTTCGTAGAAATAGGAACGTTACTTAAGTCCCTAACCTCCCCTTAAAGGCATGTAGTTAATAGACATGCTATTGTCGTGATAGGTGGAAGTGCTACGTGAGCGTATTCCACCTAGCGGGTTGGTAGAAGAACGCTAAGGTATGTGAACTAACTTCCTTCTATTGGCATGATTATTCTTGAAGTATACTAGCCTTGCTTATTGAAGTATACTTGTCTTGGTTTTGAAAGTCACGAAACTTGATTTATTTTGAAAGAATATATGATTTGATTTTGAAAGTAAGCGACTTGAGTTATATTAAGTATAAATGACTTGGTTTCAAAAGATGTAAGTGACTTGATTTAAAGAGTAGAAATTACTTGATTTTAAAGCCTCGAGTTAAATTTAAAAAGTATATTTTACTTGGTTTTAAGAGTATATGTTACTTGGTTTTGAAAGTATAAGTTGATTTATTTTATAAGTGGAAATGACTTTAAAGGTATATGTTATTTGATTTTGAAAGTAGAAGTGTCTTGATACTACGGGTATTAGTACCTTGAGGTTTATTATATGAAAGGATTCTTTTTAAAAAAAGGGATAGATGTACTTAATACTTTTGGTGTCACGACCCGACCCGACGGCCGCGACTAAACGTTCTAATTGGACGTCATTACTGACCTGTCACTCTTAATCCATCTAATACAGAGATCTATAAAAATTTCGACAGCACAACGCTGCTTTTACAACATCTCCCTAAAATGGGAGAGCCGACAAGGCTGCCAAGTCAACAACTGAACAACAATCATAATGGGCTAGCCGAATAGGCTGCCACCAACCAACATTATGTACACAAAGGAATAATCAAAATAAGCAAGTGGCAGGTCGCTGAGATAACAACAAGCATAACCGATTCTTAGAGTGCATGAGCGATTGTGGGTTATGCGTATGTAGAGATGTGAATCTTTTTTATATATGTGCGGTTGTACTGATTTGGGAGATTCCAGATATAGTAGCGACCTTTCAGCTTGCCTATTTTGATTGTTTCCGTATTTATGTGATGTTATTTAGTGGCAGCCTAGTCGGCTAGCCTGTTGTGACATGTTGGTTAGTTGTGTAAGACAACTTTGTCGGCTCGCCTACTTTAGGCTTATGTTATAGATGCAGTGTTATGCTGTCGAATTTTCTATTACCCTTAAGTGTCAGTTGATTATGTGACAGGTTAGTGTAATGGCGTCCAATTAGGGCGTCGGGTCGCGGCCCGTCGGGTCGGGTCGTGACACCCCTAATTTGGGATAATAGCAATTTCGGGCTCTTAATAATTAATAAAAATCGATCTTTATAGTATATAATTTAGCACATTATTTTTTTAATTAATTCAAATTCACTAAATTGATCAACAATAACAACATATCCAATGTAATCCAACAAGTGGTATTTGTGAGGGTAGAGTGTATGCAGACACTCTATCACAAGAGGTAAATTATACGCAGACCTTAACTCTATCATAAGAGGTAGAGATGTTGTTTCCGATATACCATTGGCTCAAAGAAAGTGAACCAAAGCAATCCGAAAAAAAGTACTCCAATAGTAGTGAAGAAGTCACTGTACAATACTAAGCAAAGCAGTCTGAAAAGCAATAATAACGTAACTACCACCAAATCACATGACCATCGAAGTGCAAAACACAACCTATAATAACATAAATCAAAAGACAAGAAACCACAAGAGTAATATGAAGTGTGATAATGCTCAACTACATGCTAGCCTTCTACCTGATTTGTATCCTCCATAATCCCCCATCTATGATCATGTCCTCAATGAGTTGTAACTGCGTCATGTCTTGCCTAATCACCTCTCCCCAATACTTCTTCGGCCTACCTCTACCTCTCTTGAAACCATCCACAGTCAACCTCTCACATATCCACACAGGGACATCCGTGCATCTTCTATTTACATGTCCTAACCATTTTAGCCTCGCTTCCCTCATCTTGTCCTCCACCGAGGCCACTCCCACCTTGTCCCGAATATTCATTTCTAATTTTATCTCTCATCGTATGCTCATACATTCATCGAAACATCCTCATTATTGTCACCTTCATCTTTTGAACGTGATAATTCTTGACTTGCCAACACTCCGCTCCATACAACATAGTTGGTCTAACCATCACTCTGTAGAACTTGTTTTTAAGTTTTGGTGGCACCTTCTTATCACACAAAACTATGGATGCAAACGTCTATTTCATCCGCCCTGCACCAATACGATGTGTGACATCTTCGTCAGTCTCCCAATTATCTTGAATAATAGACCCAAGATACTTAGAACATTCTCTCTTTTGAATGACCTGGGTATCAAACCTCACCTCCATGCCATCCTCATGTGACGCTTCATTGAACGTGCACTCCTAGTATTATGTCTTTGTCTTGCTCAATTGAAACCCTTTAGATTCCAAGTTTATCTCCAAGTTCCAGCTTAATGTTAACTCTGTTCGCGAGTCTCATCGATCAAAACGATGTCATCTGCGAATAACATACACCATGACAAATCTCCTTAAATTTGTCGCGTCAAAACATTCATTACCAGGGCAAATAAAAATGGGCTAAGGGCTGGCTCCTAGCGCAACCCCGTCACAACTGAAAAGTGCTCTGAATTAATTCAAAAAGTTAATCACTACATATTTGTGGCATATTAATCTAAAGCTTACAAGTTGCCAAAAATAATCATGCACAAGTGTTGTAACAAGTTCAATTTGAAATAAATTCAACTTGTTATTCAATCACTACTAAAAACTAGCGAATTTCTGACAAATATTTTTTGAGGTTTTATTCAAAATATGGAATTTTGATGGACCTCCCTCGAAAAAAGTTTGTCAGAAATTTGCTTGTGTTTTTGTAGTGCATATCACAACCGCCTAGGCTATCCCATTACAGAATCATTACCTAGTTTACAACATAAAGTAATAATGTACTACAACACCCGCAAAGATGGCTCAATTGGTTGAGCACGAGTCTTCCATATGCAAAGTTATCTATTGTTATAGGTCAATTTAATTATATTACCACATAAAATTTGAACTTGTATAACAAATAAATCAACTTATCCTCTTAGTCTCCTTTTCGAATCAAGCACCATTTTATGAAACAAAATAGAGATGGTACTTCTTCAGGTTTAGATCTCATAGCCCTCTTATATGATTACATGTTCTTAACGCGCCAATTGGGGACCCTCAGAATTAAGCATAACTTCAGAGAAGAAAACTTAGTTGCAGGCTCGCTCGAGTAGAATTGAAGCATACAAGATATGATTTTGGCAGTCATCTCTCCCTTAAGCTCTAAACGGTATGTTAAGGCAACTAAAAAGGATTGATGTTCATTAGAAACGAAAACTAACTCACTAAGTAGTCAGGAAGATTTAATGGTTGTTACACTCCGATTGATGGAACTATCGTGGAGTAAACTAGATATACTGAACCTCTTCAACAATGAAACATATGCATGTTAATTGACATTTGTTCCCCCCTCCTTATTACGTCTTTTTGTAAAAGAATGCTAAAAGAAGTTAAAACCCAAGAAGCTAGAAGGCAGAAATGTAATTTGGCTGCTAAAGGGACAATATGTAAAGAAGTTTGGAAAAAGTCCATCGCAAGTGACACCAAACAATCACAGGTAACAAAAATCCCAAAATGGCGAATTTCTAGTATAAATCAACAGGCTAGGAGATAGGTCTAGAGGGTCCAAACGCTTCAAGAATCTTCTAGCACCAACAACAATATATTGAAACATGTTTTTATTTTGGTAAATGTAAATGGGAAAGCCAATGATATATACAGACCAATAAATAGCATTGCCTTGATCAGACAATGTTAAATACAATTTAACTCAGATGACGTATTTGAACTTAGAAAGCATCAATTCAATCTTATGCAGAAGCCTAGTTGCTTCCTTTTCTCCAGATGCATATGGGTTGGTCCATTCTTGATACTGATGAAGGCTTCCTGTGAAGTCTGTGAAGAGTCCATCAACTCCTATCTTGTTTATCCAGTAGTCATACTCGTTGTATGGATCTTCACTGAAGTTGAAGTGTAAGAATTTGTTCTCGTTACGGAAAGTATATGGATGAACCTGTATTTGTTATAGAAATTCAGAGGATGAATGTGTATGATTAAGACGATTTGCATGAAAGAAAAGAGAAAAAGTAAAGGTCATTTCAACCCATGAGATAGATATCAGAGCAGGTTCTTTCAGTTTCTTTAAAACTCAATGATTCAGAAGCCATTAGTCAATGGAGACTCAAGAATTCCAAGAAGAGGTGTGCTAAACATAAAATCTACAATAGAAGGCAGAGCAGCAAACTCAAACATAATCCACGAATGCATAAAAGCGACGACTCTAGCACTTAGAGACAGACACTCACCAACTAGAGAGACTAACTAGAAGCAACCTAGCACCCTCAAACTTACACCAGAAAGAACTCAATGCTCTGCCAGCTATTAACAAAGTGGTTTGTCCCACATCAAATGTTAACAAAGTGGGTTGTCCCACATCGAAGATGAGAAGATTTTCTCTTCTCATTAAACCCTAATATAAAGGGATGTAGTTGTTTTTTCTTTTACTTACCAATTCAGTATCAATAATAGTCGTATTCTCTTTCTTTTACTCTTGTTATTGCCTTACAAGGATTCATAAATAATATGAATTCTAACATGGTATCATAGCGAATAAAATAATATTATTTTAAATTATTGATCGGTTCTACCGCCTATTATATAAATTCTCGCATTATAATATTGGTCGGTTCTACCGCCTATTAGATAAATTATTGCATTATAATATTGATTGGTTCTACCGCTATCTTGTTAATTCTTCTTAAATTTCGCTATTTGTGTTCGTTCTTATTAAATTTGGGTTCTTGTTCTGATCGGTTCCACACTTCCGCATTTTGATTGGTTAGATTGAAATTGTTGCTTGTTATTTGGGATTTTTTTAATTAAATTTCATAATGGCTGGAGGTGATGAACCTCTCATAATTCTGGGATTTCTCCGTATGCTAGACTATTTGGTCACACCCCACTATATTCTCATTTGAAAGTTTTTGGTTCTACATGTTTTGTTCTACGTCCACATGCAGAGCGTACTAAGTTATCTTCTCGTGTCGTCATTTGTGTTTTTCTTGGATATGGGATTGGGCAGAAAGGTTATCGTTGTCATGATCCAGTCTCTGTAAAATTGTATGTGTCTCGTAATGTTTCCTTTATTGAACATGTTCCTTTCTGACAACCTTTTGCATTGACGAAGGGGTTTTTGGGATTATATGTCTGGAAAAGCCAAATGCCCTAAAATTGGAGATGAAAAATTTGATGAATTATTTAAGACTCGGGAGACCAATAATTCAAAGATTATTACTTGGATTAATAACTCTGTTGAACAAAGAATTGGTGTTCAATTGGATAAATTCAAAACTGCTAAAGAGATTTGAGACTATTTGTCAAGATTGTTTGTGCAGAATAATATTGCTGTTAAATATCAATTAACATCTGAAATTCGTGCACTAGTACAAAATGATTTAGGCATTCAAGATTACTTTTGTGCAATGACCACTTTGTGGGATCAGTTAGCTATGATGGAATCTACTGAATTGCAAGCGTGCGATGCTTATATTAAATGCAGAGATGAAGGCCGTCTTGTTCAACTATTGATGGGTCTTCGGTCAGAATTTGAGAATTGTCGTTCAGGCTTGTTGCACCGCAAACCCTTACCATCTGTTGAAGATGTGGTAAATGAACTTATGGCTGAAGAAACACGTTTGAAAACTCTAAAAGGGGTACACAAGACTTCTACTTTCGTATTGGCAGCTCCTTCATCTGCACCGGTCCTTGCAACCCATACACACCAGTATAAAACATCTGTCAAGGAAAATTGTAATTATTGCAAGAAATCAGGACATTGGAAGAATCAATGTCCTGAGTTGTGAAAGACGTTAGGTTCTAAACCTCCATATTCGGGACAAGGACAGAAGCCTTCTCAACAGAAGCCATATTATGGGGGTCAATTCCAGAACTAGTATCCACCGACTCATGCTGCCTTTGTGCCCTCTCTTGATCACCCGGCCGTGAGCCTCGTGAGTCACAATCACGATTCTCATGGTGACCAATTTCAGAAGTTCCTTACCTTCCAACAATTTCAAATGAATTCTCAGTCTTATGCACTTTCTACTCCTTCCGACTCATCACCATCTATTGGTTCAGGTATCATTTCGTCTTCTTGGATCTTAGACTCTGGAGCTGGAAATATGATTCTTCTGTCTTTGTATCTATGTCTTCTGACCCCCCCTTCCACTTCTGTTGTGACTGCTGATGGCACACCTATGCCATTGACAGGCATTGTCACCATTCATACATCTACTATATCATTATCTGATGTTTATTGCATTTCAAAATTACATATGAATCTTGCTTCTGCTGGTTAAATATGTGACTCTGGATGCTTTATTGGACTTTTCCCTAATTCTTGTTATGTGCAGGATCTAAAATCCAAGAGAGTGATTGGGACCGGGCGTAGAAAGGGGAGAGGTCTCTATGTTTTGGATGAGTTGCATCTTCCTACTCATGCAGCAGCTATGCCTGTTAATTTATCTTATTTTCATTTAACACCTTCCTCTTCGAAGTTTTATTTGTGGCACTCTAGAATTGGTCATGTATCAGGCTCTCGTCTGCGTTTTATGTGTAGTACTGGTGTTCTTAGTGATTTACAATCCAATGATATTTCTGACTGTAGTGGATGTAAACTTGGAAAATTTTCTGCTTTGCCTTTTAATTTTAATACTTCTACTTCTTCTGCACCATTTGATCTAGTTCATTCAGATGTTTGAGGGCCAACACCTATCCCTACTAAGAGAGGCTCCAGATATTATGTTTCATTTATTGATGATTATACTCGTTATTGTTGGGTTTATTTGTTGAAAAAACGTTCTGATTTTGTTCATACTTATGTTGAGTTCCAAACCTATGTGAAAACTCAACATTCTGTCATTATTAAATATTTTCGGGCTGATTTAGGAGGTGAATACACTAGTGGGGATCTTTATGATATTTTCAAAGCTGATGGTACAATACATCAGTCTTCTTGTACTGATACACCACAACAAAATGGGGT
This sequence comes from Przewalskia tangutica, assembly GCA_029844215.1. NCBI lineage: Eukaryota > Viridiplantae > Streptophyta > Magnoliopsida > Solanales > Solanaceae > Przewalskia > Przewalskia tangutica. The sequence goes on from CM056723.1 coordinate 14,762,908, forward strand.
AGCCGAGAGAAAGCATAGGCATATTGTTGAGACCGCTAGATCTATGCTTTTGTCCACTAGTATACCTAGTGAATTTTGGGGAGAAGTTGTCCTTACATCTGTTTATTTTATTAATAAGATCCCTACCTCTCATAATTCTGAAATTTCTCCGTATGCTAGACTATTTGGTCACACCCCACTATATTCTCATTTGAAAGTTTTTGGTTCTACATGTTTTGTTCTACATCCACATGCAGAGCGTACTAAGTTATCTTCTCGTGTCACCATTTGTGTTTTTCTTGGATATGAGATTGGGTAGAAAGGTTATCGCTGTCATGATCCAGTCTCTGGAAAATTGTATGTGTCTCGTAATGTTTCATTTATTGAACATGTTCCTTTCTTTTTCATCTCACCTACCTCACATGGCACGACAAAATCTGACCTTATTGATATTGATCCATTTGATGTTGATTGCCCATCTGATTCTACATCTATATCATATGTTCCTTCTCGCCTTACCGCGAGTCCCATGACATTGATACTCAGCCCCCTCCTACGCCTATTTCAGAACCTCTTGTGGTTGCAGATCCAGATCCACCTCGCTATCCTAAACACATTCTACGATCTACTCAGGTATCCGATTTTGATTATTCTTGCTATGCTCCATCATTCACTTCCTTTCTAGTTTCTATTAATTCTCTCTGTGAGCCTACCTTCTAATCTGAGGCAGCTCATGATCCTCTTTGGCAAGATGCTATGAATGAGGAACTGGCTGCTTTGAACAAAACTGGTACTTGGGATTTGATTTCTCTACCGACTGGTAAGAAAACTATTGGTTCTCGATGGGTATACAAGATTAAGACCAAGTCTGATGGTTCTATTGAGCGATATAAAACTCGTTTGGTTGCAAAGGGGTTTGCTCAAGAATATGGTATAGATTATGAAGAGACTTTTGCACCTGTTGCAAAGATGACATCTGTCCGGGTTCTTATTGCAGTGGCCTCTGTTCGTCATTGGCATATTTCACAAATGAATGTTAAAAATGCCTTTTTGAATGGGGATCTTCAAAAAGAAGTCTACATGGTCCCTCCACCTGGCGTTTCACATAGTCCAGGACAGGTGTGCAGGCTTAAGAAAGCTTTGTATGGTCTCAAACAAGCTCCAAGAGCTTAGTTCGACAAGTTATCCACTGTAGTATCATCTCTTAGGTTTATTTCCAGCTTTCATGATTCAGCGTTATTTGTTAAATCATCCCATGCAGGTTGTATTTTGTTTTTGTTGTACGTTGATGACATGATCATTACAGGTGATGATATTGATGGTATTGCAAACCTAAAATCTATTTTGTCTCGCCGTTTTGAGATGAAAGATTTAGGTCATCTACGTTACTTTTTAGGCATTGATGTAGCTTATTCTGAGAAGGGATATCTTCTTTCTCAGTCTAAGTACACTGCAGATATTCTTGAGCAGGCCCGTCTCACAGATACTCGTATAGTTGACACTCCTCTTGAGGTTAATGTTCAATATACACCTACTGACGGAGATACTCTTCCTGATACCACTTTATATCGTTCAGTTGTGGGGAGTCTGGTGTACCTCACCATTACTCACCCTGACATTGCATATGTTGTTCACATTGTCAGTCAGTTTGTTTGCTCTCCTACATCCGCATATCATTGAAATGCGTATTCTTCTTCACTATCTTCGAGGAACAATTTATCAGTCTCTTGTTTCCATCGACCTCATCCTTGGAGCTTCGTGCATTTTCTGATGCAGATTGGGCTAGTAACCCTACTGATCGGAAATCCACTATCGGTTATTGTGTATTCTTAAGAGATTCACTCATTTCATGGAAAAGTAAGAAGCAAGATGTTGTTTCTCGCTCTTCAATCGAGGCAGAGTATCGTGCTATGACTTCTACTACGTGTGAGATTATATGGTTACGTTGGTTATTGGCTGATATGAGTGTCTCTATTTCCTCACCGACACTGATGTACTACGATGATAAGAGTTCTATTCAGATTGCACACAACACAGTCTTTCATGAACGTACCAAGCATATTGAGATTGGTTGTCATATTATTCGATATCATCTTGAACAAGGCACTCTATCCTTGTCATTTATCTCATCTTCGATGCAACTTGCAGATTTCTTCACAAAGGCACATACCTCACAGCGTCACCGGTTCTTTCTTGGCAAACTCTCGATGTTTCTCTCTACACCATCGCGAGCTTGAGAGGGAATGTTAACAAAGTAGTTTGTCCCACATCGAATGTTAACAAAGTGGGTTGTCCCACATAGAAGATGAGAAGATTTTCTCTTCTCATTAAACCCTAATATAAAGGGATGTAGTTGATTTTCTTTTACTTACCAATTCACTATCAATAATAGTCGTATTCTCTTTCCTTTACTCTTGTTATTGCCTTACAAGGATTCATAAATAATATGAATTCTAACACCACCTACTTCTACAATTTGATAATTAATAATATCACTATGCATTGTGATAACTTGTAGATAGGTAACCAATACTAATAACATCTTCAACGATGACCAAATTATTTTGTGGGACCAACTGGACAATTCAAAGAAAGTACATAACATGTGCATTCCAATTCAAAACACTTTATATGACAGATAAGTATTTTCCTTCCCTTCATTTAGAAGTAATCTAATCTTAGTGCACAATCAAATAACTGCAGAACAGAGATCACTGGAAGGAAATAGCATATCACCGATTAAATTCACATGTCAACGAGAAACAATGATTGATCATATACCTGTAGATTACGGGCATGTGCTCTTGCAACGAGATCAGAAGGTGTATCCAGATAATTTCTGGAAACAGGAACTATGGTGTCCTTCCAAGGCCCAATCCCCACCACATATTCCTTGATGAAGTCAAGATAACTGTCTGAAGTTATCTCCCAATATGACTGAAATGTAAAAGATCATTAATTTTCTTAGCAATTGCAAAACGGTGTGACAAACAGATTTCTCTGGGGAATATTTTTCAGCACGTCATATTCCTAGAAAGAGAATACATGTTAGAATGTAGGTTTATTTGTTAATAAGCAAAGAGTCAATTTCTATATTTTATCAAGACTGTAAAATGTACTTGTTAATCATGTAAGCTTTTAAACAAGAATCTTAATATTACATGTTTTTTACAAATCTTTACCACATATGCGTATAGACTGCAGATGTAGTTGACACTTTTATCAAACTCCTAAACATTTGGGTTTCCTTTTTGTATATGCTTCTAAATTGTGGGTAAAAGCTTCCTTTTTTCCTTGTTGGAATTAAGCATTTCCCGCATAAAGATAATCAACTTCTTCTTTTGTCACATACAGACTACAGTGCTAGCAAGGTGGTGGGGCGGGGGGGGGGGGGGGAATGAAAACCTGATTGGTGTCTTGAGTTGGCGTAGTCGTGTCATCAATGAGGAAGATCTTAGGCAGGTCTGTTTGATTTGATATGTAAACTAGTGATGTTGGTGCAAAAGATTGAATGAATGCAGGCTGCTTTAACCATTGCTTTGACATATATGAACCTTTGTATCCATACTTCTTCAGTGTCTCAACAAATTTGTCCTCGAATTTCTTACCGCCTGGCCATTTGACCTGTTGGAACCAGCAGTTAGTATATAAGATAACTGAAAGTAACACATAAGGAAACCTGAGAATAACACATAAGGGTACCAACTGATTTTCCAGCAAAACATACTCTGCAATAAAAATCAGTTTGATTATTTTGTGGCAGAAAGGAATAGAACTCACGTGTTGGTTGATAAGGACTGGATTTTTTATCTCTGGGTATATTCCAACAACTCTATGGGCATCCAATGCAATTGAGATGAACTCCTCAAAAGTAATAATAGAAAATTCTCCTGCATGTTAATCGAAAATAAAGACGGTGAATTTTTTGGCGGCAATGGGATGCGTTTTTCTGAAGAAACTATCCTCGTATAGAATAATAGCAAGAGCATGCATGTCTTTTTGTTGGGCAAAGTCAATCAAAAGCAATATTTTAGCTCATGTTACATTTCATGTATAATACATTTCCCTGTCTTGTTTTCTATTTACAGGAACCTTTTGAAAACTAACCATTATATTGCTGATCTCTGAAAGGATATCTCTGCTTTACACGCAGAAGCTTCAATTCTTCAAGGGTGAAATCAACTGCATTGGTACAAGAAATTACTAATAGATGAAGTAATGATACATATTATATCAGTAAATAACTAGTATAACACTTAGAAGCACATGATTATTTACGTTTGCCAATACACATGGGGAAATTGAAGCTAATACAAAATGGCAGCAGAAGGACATAATCTATTATTGACCGGAAAACAAAATAGAAGTTAGCACAAGTGAAATTATAACATACATACCCAGAAAATATCCAGTAGTGTTAACCCCTTGAACTTCATAGGTCCTCTTTCGATCAGCAAACTCCTTGTGATTTGCTATATCAGTTGTATCATCAAGGATGCAATCATGGAAGCATATAAGAGCCCCATCTTTAGACGCTAAAATATCCGTTTCGATGAAATCAACACCCTCTTCAATAGCTCTCTGCATAATACTAGAGTTTCAGGAGCATGTTTTACAGTTATTTAAAGAAACAGCCTGTTTGATTCTATTTCAGCACCAGTTATTGCAAGCAGAAAGGTACTATTGCAACTGCAAGCAGCAAAAAGAAATTCCCCTATAATTGTTGATAGTAATTACCAATTTCAGTATCAACCATGTGGCCTTAAGTGAAGCCATTTCATTGGAGACTAGACCTGATTCCTATTTGCTACTTTAGAAACCGGATTGTTTTGAAAAATATATGACGATTCTCTTGCAGACATACCATGTATGCTGCTGCAGTTTCTTCAGGAATTTCTCCATTTGAACCTCGATGTGCGATGTTGTACGCTCTAAATGTTTGTAAATGCTGTTTATTCCTATCATTTCTTCTGTCAGGAAGTGGGTAGAGAGGTCTGGCTGAGCATCCAACAAGAAGTAACAGAAAGATATAAGGGACAACACCTGCGAAGTACATTCAGAAATAGGTAATATTCTGTACATGCACACAGACGATTATAAACGTTACTTATGCTTGTCTATCTACGGTCAATGGTTTCCCACACAAACACATGGTATATATAATGGTGCATGTATGGTTAGAGACCAATATATACATGAATACATGTACTTGATATCAGCAATAGATCTATTCTGATATTTCAATTTATTGCAGCTTGAGAAAAGTTATAACGTCTTACCTTTCAATCCTAAACATGGAAAACCTTTGGAAATTAACAAGCAGTAGTACTCACACAACAATAGCTATGCCTCAGTCCTAAACTAGGATTATTCAACAGCTATGGTCGTTCACATTCTTTAGCAACAAGCAGCACGATAAATGTGCGATGAATGTACAATCAACTCAACAGTCAACAGTTTTGTTCAGGCAAAGCATAACTAAATAGTGCTTGGAGCAGGATATCTGAATATATCTTAACAAGTTCAATCCAATGTTTATATCCTAGTTTGAAACGGGCTATCCTTATAACTTTGGACAAGGTCTTAGATTAGATTTACATTCGACTCGTCTTCTGAAAATCAATAATGGTAAACAAGATTTACCTGTAATAGGAATTTTTTGGGTGACCCTAATTTGGTTCACTAACTCTCAATCAACTACCTTCAATCCCACGCTAGTTGGTTACTATGTTAATCCTTTATATTCCTTCTGTGATATTTGGTTAACTAATTAGACTGGGCTAATACGAACCCGAGTTATAATATGCACACCATTATATGATGCAACAATACTACATGTGCACTAAACTCCCGCTATGAGCGGGTTCAGTAAAGGGCGCAAACTTGCCTCATATTTCTGGAACAATACTAAGTCATAGCAATTAAATAAGTAACATCTGGAATTCTATCAGAGTCGAACAATTACTACTGCAAACACTAACATCTCTCTGCGGTTTTATATTGTATCAATACCGCTCCTCCCCATAATAGATATAAATAAATGCAAAGACGCTGCAACAAGTTCTATCATATACATATTAACCCCCTACTAAATCCAAGATTGTCATTTGGTTCTTCAAAATTGTGTCTACTAAATCCGTTCCGCTCTATTTCATTCCAATACTAAATAACAAAACAAAATTACAGATAATTGCCATTTGGGGTTTATAATGCTTACTTTGTGAAACCATGGAGATTTGCCCCGTTTACTTTCACTCCTCTTCTTTGTTTGTTTCACAATATGACCCCTATCCTATACAAGATTGAACGTATTTTACCATTAATTCCAAGTATATTCTTAAATTTGGATTTTTCAAATTCCGGACGTGTTAGAGTTACATGTTTATTTCATTTACAATAATGACAGTGTTTTGAGAGACGTTGATGAGGAAATAAGATTTAGATCTATGGTTAGTATGCTTCTTTAGATAACAGCCATGTTTTTATGGTAGGCAACTGAATGTGGGAATTATAAACAACAAGTGACGACTTATCTGATGTAATGCCCACTTATGATTGGTACAGACCATATCCATGAATTTTTATATAATCCAATCTTAATTAGTTAAGGTGAAGCTACATCAGATCAATGCATTAGAAAATAACTTGATGCTAAAAATATATAGAGATTAATTAGTATAATAACCAAGAAATAAATAAATTACAGCGTCATGTCGTGATAACTTAAGTATTATTAGAAGTGTGCACTAATTTACAAGAGTAGCGTAAACTTATATGCACCGACAATATAAATTATAAATTTTTTTACACTCAAATTATTTAGAAGATATCTTCAGAGACTCGAACCTCTATAAAAATGGAATTATAGTCTTAAAATAAGAAATGTTATGTGCTATAATAGTTAAATGTAACTTGATAGTGTAAATCATCATCGCTTAAGTCTTAGTTACACCTTTTATTGACAAAAGATTTATCTTTGAAACGATTGCTAACCTTATATAGTGTGGTCTCTACTCGAATCTTTTACTAAATACATCACTTTTTTGTTAAGAGTTCACGTCGAAAATGAAATGAAAACATGGACTCCTTATATGAATTTGGACAATCTTCACTCTGTAAGCTAGTTTTTGGGGTTGAGTTAGACACAAGATCCATTCTTTACATATTTTTGGGTTGAGTTATACCCAAGATTCATTATTTACATGTACCATTTCAATTTCTTGTCACCCGATGTTGGGCCCCCAAATTATATTGTTCACACTCCAGTTAACGAGGTCTGGACGTGCGGGGAGTGTTAAGAGTCCTACATCGGAAATGGAATGAGAACATGAGCTCCTTATATGGACTTGGACAATCTTCACCCTACAAACTAGCTTTTGAGGTTGAGTTAGATCCAAAACTTATTCTTTTACACTTTTTTATGCTTATTTTAGAATTTTGTTATTGGAGGGAGTTTGTTCCTGAATAGAGAAAGAAAAGAAAGACCCATTTTTGGTGCAACTTGGTAGTCAAAAGAGGTTAAAGATAATAAAGTCGAAGCAGTAATCTTCGTTTGACGTTTGGATATATAATTTGAGATGAATAAGAAAAAGGAAACTTTGACTCTCTCTTGCTTTTGTGTTCATATGACGATCAAATTCAGAGTTAACGGCATATAGTAGTCAATTTGCAATCAATTACAGCACAATTCAATCATTCATTGAAGCAGCTGACTATTTAATTTCTACTACTGTTTGAAGTGGACTATAATGGACACCAGGCTGAATTAGGAACTGGAGTCACGTGCTATCTAGTCTTGTTTAAATCTCCTTTTCTCGATCCCTTTAACTATGTATGTACTAATAAATAATTTAAAAAAAGGATGAAAAACACTTCTACCTGAGAATGAAACTTGGATGGTACTCTAGCGAACATTCTTAAGAGGGGAAGATTAATATAATTTGTGTTCAAGAAACTTAATGGGTAAGTACTAAGATTAAGGATGTGGACATGTGTAAATTATGGTACTCGGAATGTTTGAGATATAGGAATGGGATAGAAATTTTAGTAGATAGTGAGCTAAGGGACCATTTGGTGGAGGTTAGGAGGATCAACGACAAGATGATGTTAGTTGAGTTGGTCGATGGAGTGTTTACTTTGACCATTTACACGCCGTAAGCGGGCTTGGACGAAGAGGACAAGAAGCGCTTTTAGAAAAAAAAATGGACGAAGTGGTGGTAGGTATACCACCCACTAAGAAGTTATTTGTAGGAGGAGATTTCAATGGACACTCAATTTCTGGTGGTTATGATGATGTATATGGAGGTTTTGACTTCGGGGACAGAAATGGAGAAGGATTGAGTCTCATTCTTGGATTTCGCAAAAACTTTTGGGTTGGTAGTAGCCAATTCGAATTTCATGAAGAATAAGGAGCACTTGGTATGTCAATACCCAAATCGGGGGTCATGACGGGCACATGGTCCTTACCTGTCGGACACCACTAATCATATATTCACTAGCTAACCATAATTAATCAGGGCCCAAGGGTCGTCACCAAATACCTTGCTGACACATAGAAATGATAAACTGAAAACGAACTACGTAAAATCTTACAAACAGAAGAACCCAACCATGTATATATACATACTAAGGTCGACAAGGTCATACACGACTACTATACATAAGACATATGTCTACAAACCTCTAAAGAGTGTGTGACATCATAAAGTCGGGATAAGGCCCCGCCATACTCATATTTACATGCAAAAATATTGTACCGAGATTAGACGACCACTCTGAAACAAGGGGAGTGCTCCAATATTCGCTGAGTCGGCAACCTACTAATGTGGACCGTCGCCTCGCCTTCCTGAGCCTGCGAACATGAAACACAATGTCCTTCAAGAAAAGGGACGTCAGTACGACTGATGAACCAAATATGTCAGGCATGAAGAATAGCATAACAGAGACATAAAGTAAACTGAGACAAGAAACAACCAACCAGTAGAGAATGCCTCTGAGGGCCATAATATGTATATGTATCATGTCTGTGCAAAATGCCTCTGAGGACATAATATGCCTAAATTCCATGCACAATACAAATGCGGTCTTTCATATACATATGTGTATACAACATCATCAAGTCTCTGCGGGCATCCCATCATATCATATCGGCCTCTGTGGACATAATCATTATCGTGTATATTTGTATCAGTTGTAGGTGGTGTGTGTATATAACGCCTTCCCTTTTTCTCATATCCCATACATATATATAATGCATATATATAGTAGAGTATATAACTCCTTTTGAGGTCAAAGTATGTACATGAATGTAATGCATGAATGATATGATAATAAGACATTATAAGTTTGTCGGAGTGATGTAATATCAATCCACCTCCGATTAACATTATGAATACTAACATCTTTTTTATATATCTCAATAGGGAATTAGAAACATATTTAGACATATCTTGTCAATAGGAATGAATAACATACACATCCTTAACTATTAAGAATTGAATCGTTTATGGGATAATATTATATTTGCATTTCGTTACATGTAATATGTCAAAAGAAGAAATGATTTGTCTTAACATATATTAAACAATCTTGAACCAACCCGCTCTACCCAGAGATTCAAGAACAAGTGACTTCAAATGAAATTTAAGTTGCTGCCTACATATTGTTGCCCAATTTCTTCCTAAAATAGATACATGTTGTTGCTCACCTCTCTCAGAGAAAGTAGTCACGTTGCTGCTCCAAAATTAAATGTTTTTGAACAAAAATGAAAAAAAGAAAAGAAAATAAGATATTTGTTGTTGTTTGTGTTAGTATAATAATTTGTATATGTTTAAATAACGTTTTAACACAATCTGTTAAACACTTAGTAAAAACAGATTACACAGTATAAAAATACTTAATTAAAACCAGTACAATAAACAGAATCTGTTTTGAATAAAAAAAATCAGAATATAATCGAGTCCACTTAGTTCAAAGTGTGTCCTTAAGAAAATTATTCCCCTCACAGTACTCGAGGTTAATGGAATATCGTCTCCCAGGATAGAATGATTATCTTACCAGAATAGTAGTACTCCAAATTCCGGTAGCAGCGAACCACTCAACGGTAGTTATATCACACAGAATAAAGAAGTTCAGAATAGTCACCAAAATTTTGGAGGGAAATTCGAAAACAAAAAGGAAAATCGATCGCGGGTCTTGGGTCGATAACGGATTTATTTTTAATTAAATAATTAATTAAATAAATAATTAATTAAATAATTAAAGAAAAATTTGTCCAAAAAGATTATCAATCAATCTTTTGACAAATTCAAATTCAAATTCAAATTCAAATTCAAATTCAAATCCGAAGCCGAGCGAGCGACGACGACGGCGCGAGGGGTCCTTGCCCCCTCAATCTTTTTAGCAACTATAGAAGGTGTAATGTAATATATACACATCTCTTTCCTTCTCTTTTTCCGATGTGGGACAAAAGACCTTTTGCATCCCCTTTAATTTTCATCCCATCATTTCTCATTCACCAATATCAAAACCCAACAATCCCCCACATGAATGGGGAATGGCAATAAGATAAAAGAATGTGCGGACAAGTGTGATATACAAGCGAGAATTGACTGCATCTGGATAAGTAGGTTTCCCTTTGAACTTTCTGTAGTGAACTTATATCGGATATACTCGATCAATCGGTAGATTTGATATCTTTGAACCGTCGAACTTTGTTATATACATAGACAACATAAGACACACAATCAACCCTCAACCGTTTATGGTTCTCACGGATGTGTTCGTTTCAGCCATGAACACCGCCTGATTTCATGAGTGCATAGAGAATGAGCCTTCACTGTCATTCTCATTTAAAGCGGCTTACACTTAACACTCACATAGGTGATTTCTAAACATGTGGTCCTATAACCACATTATCTGGTCATACATTGCCAGATTTAGATAATCATTAAAAAACTTTAATGCTTTATTAACGCATTAACAAGCCATAAAGTTTTATCCTTATTTCTGAACATTGTCTTCATTCGAGAATGGGTTGAGTTATTTGACAATGTTGAACCATCAGTCACAACTTTGTTTGATCTCCTTGAACCTAGCTCTTGGGATCTACAATCTGATAGGTAGAGTTACCGCCATGATGACTTGTCCTTGGCCTTAACCCCATTCCAATTGATGATCTATTAACTCCCTCTCTAGATAAGCCTTTTGTAAGCGGATCCGCCACGTTATCTCTTGACCTTACATAGTCAATCGTGATAACGCCACTAGAGATGAGTGTCTAACGGTATTGTGTCTCCGTCGTATGTGACAAGATTTTCCGTTATACATTACGCTACATGCCCTACCTATTGTTGTTTGACTGTCACAATGTATACATATAGGAGCCAAAGGTTTGTGCCAGAATGGAATATCTTCTAAGAAATTCCGGAGCCATTCAACTTCTTCACCGGCTTTGTCTAAAGCTATAAATTCAGATTTCATTGTAGAGCGGGCGATGCATGTCTGTTTTGATGATTTTCAAGACACTGCTCCTCCACCAACGGTGAAAATATATCCACTCGTGGATTTAACTTCAGATGATCCGGTGATCCAGTTTGCATCACTATATCCCTCAAGTACTGCGGGATATTTATTATAATGCAGAGCATTGTTTTGGGTATGTTTTAAATACCCCAAGACTCGTTTCATTGTCAACCAATGAGTTTGATTGAGATTACTCGTGAATCGACTCAGCTTGCTTATAACACATGCTATATCTGGTCGTGTACAATTCATAATATACATCAAACTTTCCAAAACTCGTGCATAGTCCAATTGTGAGTCACTTTCACCTTCATTCTTTTGAAGTGCAAAACTTACATCAATTGGAGTCTTTGCAACATTGAAATTTAAATACTTGAACTTGTCAAGTACCTTTTCAATATAATGTGATCGTGATAATGCTAGACTTTGTGGAGTTTTATGGATCCTAATGCCTAAGATCAAATCAACAACTCCTAAGTCTTTCATATCAAATTTGCTAGCGAGCATACGCTTCGTAGCATTTACATCGGCAATATCTCTACTCATTATCAATATGTCATCAACATATAAACAAACAATGACTTCATGATTTGGAGTATTTTTAATGTAAACACATTTGTCACACTCATTAATCTTAAATCTATTTGTCAACATTGTTTGGTCAAATTTATCATGCCATTATTTGGGTGCTTGTTTAAGTCCATAAAGTGACTTAACAAGTCTGCACACTTTCCTTTCTTTATCAGGAACCACAAAACCCTCAGGTTGTTCCATGTAAATGTCTTCCTCCAATTCTCCATTTAAGAAAGTTGTCTTGACATCCATTTGATGGATTTCAAGACCATATACGTCAGTGCCACTAACACCCGAATAGATGTTATTCTTGTTACCGGTGAATATGTGTCAAAGTAATCAAGATCTTCCTTTTGTCTATAACCTTTGACCACAAGTCTTGCCTTATATTTGTCAATAGTGCCATCAGCTTTCATTTTCCTTTTTAAAAATCCACTTTGATCCTAAAGGTTTATTTTCAGGAGGAAGATCAACCAATTCTCATGTATGGTTGTTCAAGATTGATTCAATCTCACTATTGATAGCTTCTTTCCAAAATGCTGAATCAGAAGATGACATTGCTGCTTTAAATGTTTGAGGCTCATTTTCAAGCAAGAATGTCACAAAATCTGATCCAAAGGAAGTAGATGTCTTTTGACGTTTGCTACGCCTTGGATCCTCTTTGCTTGGTGTACTTTCCTTTGGTTCTTTCCGCGGTCATTTAGATCTTTCACTTGACGACTCACATTCAGTTTTATACGGATAGATGTTTTCAAAGAATTCAGCATTATCTGATTCAATTACCGTATTAACATGCATTTTGGGATTGTCCGATTTGTGAACCAAAAACTGACAAGCTTTGTTGTTTGTAGCATAGCCAATAAAAATACAATCCACAGTTTTTGGTCTGATTTTTACCCTTTTGGCAAAGGAACTTGGACATTTGCTAAACACCCCCACACTTTGAAATATTTCAAGTTGATTTTCTTCTTTTCCATAGTACATATGGAATAGATTATGTTTTGCTGTGGGGAACTCTGTTGAGTATTCGGTTAGTTGTAAGGATATCTTCCCCCCACAAGTTCTACGATAAATCAGAACTTATTAATAAAGCATTCATTATTTCCTTTAATGTTCGATTTTTCCTTTCTGCAATTTCATTTGATTGTGGTGTGTAAGGGGCAATAGTTTGATGAATAATTCCATATTCTAAATATATCTCTGCAAAAGGAGATTCATACTCTCCACCTCTATCACTTCTAATCATTTTTATCTTTTTGTTCAATTGATTTTCCACTTCGTTCTTGTATTGCTTAAATGCATCAATTGTTTCCTCCTTACTATTAAGCAAATACACATAACAATATCGAGTGCAATCATCAATAAAAGTTATAAAATACTTTTTCCCACCGCGAGATGGTATTGACTTCATATCACATATATCTGTGTGAATTAAGTCTAAAGGATTTGAATTCCTATCAATAGACTTATATGAATGTTTAATAAACTTAGATTCAACATAGATTTCACATTTTGATTTATTACACTCGAATTTAGGCAATACTTCTAAATTAATCAATTTTCGCAAGGTTTTTTAATTGAACATGTCATAAATCATTTGACTCCAATAAGTAAGATGAAGCTGAATTCTTATTAAATGTGAACGTGACTCTTCACATGTAGTGTGAACGAGACTCTTCACATGTAGTGTGAACGAGACTCTTCACATGTAGTGTGAACACGACTCTTCACATGTAGTGTGAACACGACTCTTCACATGTAATTTGAACGAGACATTGTACAAATTTTCCTCCAAAGCACTTAGGATGTAACCCTTGCATAGAAAATCCTCTTCCAACCTTGTCTGTCTATCATCCAGTAAATAATTTTCTTGCCATTATTTTTTCTCCTTTTTACGGTCAAGATAGACAAACTGTCTTAATACTCAGAATAGCAAATTCTTTTGCCTTTCTTTGCAGAGACAGAATCATGGATGGTCTCAACATCACTGAAGAAATGTTGAGGCCTGAATTGGTGGCAAGACAAATTAATGATCAGATTTCTCTTGCAAAGGCAATTCTTGTAATTGTAAAAGAAAGCAACAACCTACAATTTGCATGGGAACTAAGTGCTCAAATCCGCAACTCACAGATGCTTCTTTCTAATGCTGCTTCAATAAGAAATCCCTTGACAAACAGAGAATCAGAAAGTGCAATTCGAGATATGGCACTTCTGCTCTACCAAGCCCAGCAAGTTCACTATGACAGTGCAACCATGTTTATGAGACTGAAAGCTAAAATCCAAAGCCTTGAAGAACAAACGAATTCCAGAATAGTAATTAAATCACAAACTTAAACGATGAAGGTTTTATTTCTTCAAATCGCAGTATAATTATGAAACTTTAGTATTCCAACGAAGTTTTTATATCTTCGAGTCAGAATACTAATATTCATATGGAGTAGAAAACTACACAAGTTTTAATCTCCAAAACATAAACATGAATTTTAATATTCCAACAAAGTTTTTATGTCTTCAAGTTAGAATACTAATATCATATGGAGTACAAAACTACACAAGTTTTAATCTCCAAAACAGAAACAAGTATGAACTTTAATATTTCAACAAAGTTTTTATGTCTTCAAGTCAGAATATGAAATTTCATACGGAGTAGAAAACCACGCAGATTTTAGTCTCCAAACCAGAATATAAATTAAAATTTAAAAATGTAATTTCCTTAAGATTGTTGGTATAATAATCTGTATATGTTTAAATAACATTTCAACACAATCTGTTAAACACTTAGTAAAAACATATTACACAGTATAAAAAATACTTAATTAAAACCAATACAATAAACAAAATCTGTTTTGAATAAAAAAAATCAGAATATAATCGAGCTCACTTAGTTCAAAGTGTGTCCTTAAGGAAATTATTTCCCTCACAGTACTCGAGGTTAATGGAATATCGTCTCCCAGGATAGAACGATTATCTTACCAGAATAGTAGTACTCCAAATTTCGGTAGCAGTGAACCACTCAACGGTAGTATATTACACAGAATAAAGAAGAGAATTTTTTCGAGATCAAGGAAGAAATTCGTACTGAATTGAATGAATAAATTCTTGGAACAAATCAAGAATTTATAGTTGTTGGAGGTACTAATTCTGAATGTTTGCAACCATTCAGAATAGTCACCAAAATTTTAGAGGAAAATTCGAAAAGAAAAAGGAAAATCGGTCGCGGGTCTTGGGTTGATTAGTTTGGATTTATTTTTAATTAAATAATTAATTAATTAAATAAATAATTAAAGAAAAGTTTGGCCAAAAAGATTATCAATCAATCTTTTGACAAATCTGAATCCGAGCGAGCGACGACGGTGCGAGGGGTCCTTGCCCCCTCAACCCTTTTAGCAATTAGAGTATGTGTAATGTAATATATACACCTCTCTTTCCTTCTCTTTTTCTGATGTGGGACAAAGAACCTTTTGCATCCCCTTTAATTTCTTGTCCCCTCAACCCTTTTAGCAATTAGAGAAGATGTAATGTAATATATACACCTCTCTTTCCTTCTCTTTTTTCGATGTGGGACAAAAAACCTTTTACATCCCCTTTAATTTATATTTCATCATTTTTCATTCATCAATATCAAAACCAACCGATTGTAATAAATGTAGGTGGTGGAGAGGCAACATATATCCTTGGATATTTGGTAATAATTTCTAGAACTCCTTTGATAGATTATTTATCAGCCCACGACTTAATATAAAGAAATGGACTGTGATTTGTACTAATACCTTCACGGTGGTAAAATGATTAAGTTTATAGAAGCATGATGTGGAGGGAGGAAATTGATCCGCAAGTCTAGGTGGCACTACAAGGTCTAGTGCAATAATCCTTTTTATAAGTGTACACGTAGAACACACTTGGACCAAGCATTTGGTTCTTTATCCACTAATTAAATCACGGTTATTCTATAAAATTAGGACATATACAAATATTTTCAATTCCCGTCGTCACACTTATTAATATCTAAATTATTTCAGGACCACATCCTTTTATATATTAAGCTCTTTATTAGCATACACAAATATAACATAAATCTTCCAAGATTCAGGTCTACTTATATACGCCTAGCGATTTAAATCATGACCCGAAAGTACGAGGTGTTACATGATAACCTTTTGTAGAGCTAAGACTCAGATAGACTTTTTGCTCATTAGGAAAAATGATAAAGGCCTTTGTAAAGGCTGCAAGGTTATTTCTGGTGAGAACCTTACGACCCGACATAAGCTCTTGGTGATGAATTTGGATATCACAAGGAAAAGGGTCGTAGCTGACCGACCAAAGATAAAATAAGGGAGTTTGACTATGACTAGTTGTCAGGATATAGGGGAGAAGTTGATGGCCATGAGGGCTTGTGAGAGTAGTGATGATGTGAACAATATATGGAATATGGTAGACAGTTGCATTAGAGAACCATCTAGAAAGGTGTTGGGGGGTTTTGAGAGGTAGCCGTGGTGGGCATTCAGGAATTGGTGGTGGAATGTAGAAATCTAATGGAAGGTGAAAGCAAAGAAAATGACTTATGCAAAGTTGGTCAAAAGCAAAGATGACGAGGAGAAGTGGACGAATAGGGAAAAGTATAAAATAGCGAGGAAGAAGGCAAGCTAGTTGTTACGATGGCAAAAATGGTAGCTTTTGAACGCTTGTATGCAAAATTAGAAGACAAAGACGGAGATAAAAAGTCATACAATCTAGCTAAGGCAATGGAGAAGAGGGCACGTGACCTAGATCAAGTGAAGTGCATCAAAGATGAGGACAATAAAGTATTGGTGGAGGACACTCTCATTAAATAGAGATGACAATCATACTTTCATAAACTCTTGAACAAAGAAGGGACGCCCCGAACTATGAACTGAACGTAACACGACACTCGGTGTCTGACTGCATATGACCGCGCAAACCAACTGGCTGACTAAATCAATATGTGATATCAAAACACACTAAAAGAGAAATTAAATAAACTAAAGTCTAGCTGAATAATCATTAAATGCGGAAAATACTAAATAAGTTTGAACATAGTAAAAGTGCCAACACGACAAACATGAAAATCTGATGAACTCTGTCTAACTACTACTCTAGTCTATGAAGCCTATGAAGAGTACTGAGATGCTAATTGTTTTCCAGGACAAGGCCCCCGACATACCTAACTATTTGTAATGAACTATAAAGACTGCAAATAAATGGTAAGGCCCCGAAAGACTAGGGCTCACCAACTCAGCTGATACTAGAGATCTTAGCGTGCAGATGCATTGTCCTGAAAGTCGTTACCTACACCGTGAAGTGAAAAACTCAGGCAAAGATACGTTAGTACATTTAAATTTTACTAGTATTAAAACCAATTGAAAGAAATAACAAGTTGTGGGGTGCTTGGGATAGGGGCAACCCAAAATAATAAACAAGAATAAATATGAAACTGAAAATTGTAGCTGAAATTGAAATTGAACACAAGTGCTCTTTATCTTTAACTGAATTAACTACGGCCTTGGGCTCAAATATGCATAAAACATAAACTACGACTTTAGGCCTAATATAAGTGCACAAGCTACAACCTTGGGCCCAAGTATCTGTATACATAACTACGGCTTTAGGCCCAAAGATGCATAAAACATAACTATGGTCTTGGGCCCAAATACAAGTGTTCAACATATTCAGGAATATAAAATAAGAAACTGAGAATCATATTGTAATATATGATGCTGAAATACTGAATTATACTGAAGTATACGATATTGGAAATACTGAATCATACTGAAGTATAATACTGAAAATATTGAATCATACTGAAGTACATGATACTGGGAATACTAAATCATATTGAAGTACATGATACCGGAATATTGAATCATGTTGAAGTACATGATACTGAAATTCTTAATAGAACTAGACTGAGACATGTATTCATAAATTGATTATAAAATTTGAATCATTAACTGTTCATAGTAAACTATATTATCCTAACTGAGACTTATGTGATATCGAACATGAGTCTATATTGATTACGTACCGAACTCACAATGTTAGAAATGAACGAATTACGGAACTAGAGAATAGAAGTTATGCAACTATTCAAAGAACTAAACTAAACTATATTTCTGAGGCAATTTGTAGCGCTGTAAAAGAATGTGGCATAGGGAGTATTACACCCCGTACTTTCGTATGTTAAAGTGCGGTGTGAGTTAGTTGAAAAAACTTGGAGAACTAGGCCTTCCTTAAGCCTATGAATGTTTAAGACCCTATTTGATAGTGTCGGGAAGAGTAACGTTATAATGTAATACCCTGAACTTCTCATTATGTGTACGACTAAGATTAAGTCGACAAACTTACTTGTATATGAACGAATGAGGCTATTGTTACTACCTATGTCTAAGTGTGTATAAATATTAAGTCTGGTTAAATTAAATCAGATTCATAAATGAATAAGGCGTCAGACAAAGGTAGACGATCTTATAACACCCTGTACCTTAGCATTTGTGTGCGTCGTAGAAATTCCATATGAACTTGGATTAAGGTCATTTGTAAGGTTAAGGGGAAATTAAATGATAAAAGAATCAGAGAAAATATATTTCATTGATGTCAGGAATGTTGGATAAGTTAAAGACCGTATAGAATTTTGGTCATACTTATGTATGTAGATCAAGAGCTCAATGTATAAAAGGATAGTCCCGAAATAATTTAGAACTTAAGAAGTGTGATGACAATGTTTGGAAATAATATTTTATGTGTGGAAAGAAAAGTTATGGGCTAGTGTTGTATCACATGATTATGATAGTGAGTATATGAAGTGTGTTTAAGATGATTATAATTTAAGTGAATTGTGATCAAGATATTAATTGTATGGATAATTAATTAATTGTTGAAATAAACTAATAAAGTGGGAGAGTAAGGAATTAATTATGATATTAATTAGAATTAAATGAATAAGTACTAGTCGTGGGCTGCCACATGCCATAAGTTAAGCAAATAGGTGGCCTTACGTGGTTATAATGGAATTTGATTAGTCAAAAGCACATATAGTGCATAATGACACGTGTAAGTGAAGAAAATCCCATAAAACTGTTACACCCCGAAATTTTTTTTGTGTTACCGAAACTGCAGACGACTTAGTATGGACTCAGGGGAAGGTAAAAATATACAAGGATTAGGGATGTAGATTCTGTTATATATGTATAAGAATAACATATAGACGACAGTGGAGGCCATATGGTGTAAGTTGGTTAATACGTTACTTGACAAATAGCCCTCGTAACCGTAAGTTAAGGTGGGGCCCACATGTCGGGATTTTATAAAGGGCATATGACAAGTTATATGAATATTACATAGGAACTTTAAAAAGTCTTAAGAGGGACACTTAAGCCAAATATGAGTATAAGCACTCCAAAAGGATGATTTAAGGATACGTTTTCGGGTGATCTAGCTTTACGAGACCAACACACCATTATACGTTTAGAATTTGGGAAACACAAAAAATGAAAGTTGTATATAATTGAAATACCTTTCCAACCATAGGTCATGGGCCTTCATGCGACCTAAGGATAAAAAGTTATGGACGTTTTAAGGAGGAAAGGTCATACTGGCAGTGGGCTCGGCCCAACCCGACTCCAAGTCGGGTCACGCCCACTTCCTTGGCTATTTAAGGAAAAAATTCACCCATTATCTTCCTCATTACATGCCAAAAGATCTAGAATATTTTAGAGAGAGAGAGAGTGAGGAGAGTTAGAGAGATAAAGCAAGGGTTCGATCAAGTTCGAGGCCCCGAATCCCGAGGCTCGTGAAGGATAAAGTATAATACGAGTTGTCGTCGTCGTTTCAAGCTAAATATTGAACTTGGGGGATGATATTTTCGTGGTTGAGCTGCTGATAAGGTATGTATTATTTTCTCATCATTGTTATTGAGATGATTACGTGGAGATTTAACTGATTAAAGTGTTAGAAATATAGTTATAATTATCGTATACCGAACATTAAGGCGTTACAGTTTTGGGGTTGTTTTGGATAGAATTGTAAGATGAGTTAGTCATATTATTGTTGTAAATTGTTAGATTTGTTGTTGTTGTTGGTTATTAGCTTAATTTGGAATTGTTGGGTTGGTAGGATTACAGGGGAGATGCTGTCCAAATCCCGTTAGGCGACAGAATAAATGATTAGTTAGAATAATCTTGTTGGCCTAGTCTTAATCCCTATATTGTTGATGATATTTTAATTGATTAAGCTCGGGAAGGGACTCGAGGATTAGCTTGAGACATAAATAATGTATGTAAGGCTAACCCTTCTTTCATATTTGGCATGATCCCTTTTATATGACACCTAAAGAATGTAAAACATAAGTTCTCTATTCTTAGTTGGATGTGGAGTCGATATCCAAAATCTTGTTTCGTTCATGTTATACTCTTGTTGATAATTCGAAGGAAGATTCTGCGATACATTATACTTACACGTTCACTACAAAGCAAATGGTAAATGAAGGAAACTCTAAAACTCGTTCTCAAAATCTCTCCAAATGGAGTTGTAATAGAAACCACTCTGAAAGCGGTGCAACGTTTTGTAACTTCATTACATATTCATACTGTATATCACGTGTATTGTTATTGTTCCACCTGATAAGCTGAATTATGATATTATTAAGCCGGAAGCGGCTGTCAGAAGAACCCTAGCTAAGCTAAGCGGTGCCATCACGACCGTGACGCAGAAGCGTCATTCAAAGGGACTATTGTGTTATTAGCCGGAAACGGCTACGAGTAGGATATTCTATATTTATATTGAGTATGCTAGAATTTGTGTAAGGGACCATATGACATAGTTCAAAGTGTTGTTCCAGGTTACTCTCAGGTTGCTTTCTAAACTTGCTTACTGTTACGCTTTTCCTTGTTTTATGAATCAGTATTGCCTTACATATTCAAGATCATATTCGTCGACCCGCTTTCTTCGATGCATTTCATGCCCGTAGTTCAGGGATGCAGTTACACGATCCAGCCACCTTGGAGGAGTCAGCATTGAGAGTCAGACAACTCCACTTGCTTCAGAGACTGTTCCTATTTTGGTATAATTTTATTTGTATACATCCTGGGTTCGACGGGGCCCTGTCCCGTCACTTATGCACGGTCATACTCTTCTAGTAGTCTGCGGACAACGTGGGTGTCATGGGTACTGTTTGGCCTTGTCGGCCATTGTTTTGTTGTACAGAAGTTAGAGTCTAATCACCAATTCACAACTATAATCGATTAGAGAGTGGAAGCATTACCTTTTTGAAGTTCAACCCTCTTAAATTCGAGTTCTAGCATTTCTTGTCCAAGATGAAGACTCAGTCAAAAATCTATGAATTTCCAAGGTTTAATCTTGTTAAGAATCATGAAATTAATGCTAGAACTTATTAAGAATATAATAATGATCTTACCTTGGCGTAGGAGGAAGAGAGGAACTTTGTGTCAGGGCTTGGGGTTATTTTTCTCTCTCAATGTCGTCCAAAGAAAGAGAGGAAGAGATAAACTTTGTGCCCGTTTTGAGCTCTTCAGGCCACCGTTATTATATTTTGTTGTTGGATGATTATTCAATTTTTTGTGGACATTTCACTTATCTAAAAAATCTCACGTTTTTTCCACATTCCTATCATATAGAGCATTCATCTGTACTCAATTTGAACGAGAAGTTAAGAACATTCAATGTGATAATAGAGGGGAATTTGATAATGGACCATTAAGAGAATTTTGTGGGATTAATGGTATATCTTTTCAGTTCTCATATCCTCATAGTCATTTGTAATGCATGATATCAAAAAGAAGATGGTAATGAAGCATGAGAGAGCAAGGTACGAACAATATTATTTATGAAACGATCTTTTCTCTCGGCCTTCCCATTTTGTGAGGAAGTATATGGACAAGAAAACCAAAAAGATATGTCATTAGTGTCACAAAACTCTCGAAACAACCCATTATCATATTTTCTGTCATTATCACATTGAATATTTTTAATTTTTCGTTCGAATTGGATACAAATGAATGCTCTAAATTTAAAAAGGTGGAAAAACCTGATTTTTTTTTGGATAAATGAAATGTCCACAAAAAAATAGAATAATCATTCAAAAATAAGACATAATAACGATGGCCCAAAGAACTTAAAACGGGAGATGCCCATAAATCACTATGAATAATGTCAAAATGCATCAAAGTACGAGAAGTAGAGGCTATAAACGGTAATCTAACATGTTTCCCTAATGGACAAGAATGACAAAGTGGAGTACTACGCATACCCTTACAAGTAATAAAATTATTTTTATGTAGAGAATAAATAATAGATTACCCCGGATGTCCCAAATGTGCATGCCACAAGGAAGGAGCAAGACCGACAAAAGTAGAAGGTGTGGCTTGACTCGCGGAAATGGTGGTGAGTGGATAAAACTCCCCCTACTATTGCATCTCATTAGAAGTATCTCCATTGTGAAATCCTTCGCAGAAAATCCAAAAGGATCAAAATTAACAGAAATCCAATTATCAGTGGTGAATTTTCGGACAGACACCAAATTTTTAATTAAGTTAGGGGCAAGAAGAATATTATTTAAGACGAGGTGGATGTAGGAGAGACAATTTTGTATGACCATTACTGTGAATTGAAATTGAGTTGCCATTACCAATAATAATGCCACAATTTTTGCTCAAATTGAAATAATATGAGAGATTACATGTGCGGACGTCATATGAGAAGTGGCTCCGGTGCCCATGTACCAATTCGGGTCCAGAGAATTTAATCCGAGTGTATGCATTGCAGCATTAATATCCGTAGATGTCGGATCAAGCCGCCCGCAGAGTGAAGCTTCTTGCCGACCCAACATCAGTATCGTGATGCACTATTCGGAACCGGGCCCGGAGGTCGGAATGGGCTCGGTTCCAAGATAGGACGGTGGTGGATAATAAGGGTTTTGGGTCAATGACCACTGGCCCAGCCCCACGGTCAGGATGCCCAAGGCTGCGGCCAATTGGCCTGCGATCCACTGTTCCGAGTCCC
Organism: Przewalskia tangutica; assembly: GCA_029844215.1. Lineage (NCBI taxonomy): Eukaryota > Viridiplantae > Streptophyta > Magnoliopsida > Solanales > Solanaceae > Przewalskia > Przewalskia tangutica. Next base: position 14,786,017 of record CM056723.1, read on the forward strand.
ACAGTTGTCGTCGTCACTATTTTAGCCACCACCACCGTCATCATTACCACCGCGGTTCTTGCCATTATTTTTACGATTTTGGTCCCTTTTTCCGCCATCGTTGGTACAGTTTTGGCTCGAATTTTTAGAGGATGAGTGAGGGTTGTCTGACGTGGCCATCATCATGATGAAATTTGCGTCGGTAGTCGCCTTCTTAGCCAAACCAACTTCTTTCAACGTGAGCATGGAACGGGCCTGATAAAATGGCGGGAGAGAATTACTTTGACGAAGCAGTGTCTCAACTTCATTATAGGCCTCAGATAGGCCTACAACCATCTAAAAAACAAGAAGATCATTGGTAACGGGTGCACCAACGTTTCGTAGTTGATCCGCCAATTCCTTCAGCCTTTTACAATAGACTGAGACGTTCGGAAAATCTTCCATGTTGACATGAAAAAATTCCTGCTCAAGCGTGATATCACGAGAATTTTTGTTATCTTGGAATATATCACGCACCCTATTTCAAGTTTCCATCGCCGTAGCTTCGGGTTCAATAATCGTCTGCGAGAGGTGTGTAGAGATAGTGGAATAAATCTACGATAACATCAAGGGTCATCCATAACATAGGATCATCCTTGGGGGTAGGCACCTTCTCCTTGCCAGTTACCGAGGGGATGATGTGATGGACGACTTGATGCGAGCGTGAACTTTGAATAATTCCGCCCACGTCGTGTATTGGACGTTTTCCATCTCAAGAACAATAGGAATGTGGTTCTTGATGTTGACGACTGTAAGGGCATGATGAAAATGTTTTTTGATGTAGACATGACGAAAGAACAATAAGAGAATTAGAAATTTGGAAGAAAATTTGGGAAGAGATGAAGAAACTGCACGGAAACCGAGGATGAATCACGGAATCCGAGACGGGAGAAAAGGGCAACATAAGTGTTTTTGTGAGAATGTATTTTAGCCCTAGACTTCTAAGTATACCTTATATGTAACGACCTGTTTCTTACAAACATGCAATTATGTACTACTACAATTTTTATTTGTTTGCACATCCAATACGATGAAAGTGCAAAAAGGTTCGTCCGAATTGGATTGTCCTTTTTAATAGCTCCAATAATTATTTTAAAGTGAAGACAGTATCGATCTAATCATATAGTTACTTAATTAGTGGCTGAAATGGTGATTATTGACTATATGAATCAGCTATGATATTCAGGAGAATGGATCATTAAGGAATCACATACTGTCCCTGCCTGCAAATTTTTTTGAATGCATTAGGCAGTGTTTCTTCAATCGATAACATCAGCATGTGCATCCTCTTTGGCTGATATAACATGAAAGAAGTTTAAAGTTGTATACCTCTCTCTTGTGAAATGATAAAGTCATCTTGGTTTATTTGGTGTCTGTTAAAGCATGTATTAAATTTGGGTATCAGACTTGGATAAAAATAATACACGTTTGGTGGACGTTTTTTGCAGACCGAATCAGATCTTATTTTTAGCGTCTCCGAATCAGATCTTAAAAATAAAATAAAAAAATAAATAATAATCCATTATATATTAATACGTCCAGTTCAGTGCGACGTACCAAACGAGCCCCAAGGGTACTATTGCCAAACGGGGTGCCAAACGGGGAAAAAGGTGCTAAAATAAATAGCCCTAGCCCCCGGCGAGGATCGAACTCGCGACCTTTCGCTTACGAAGCGAACGCACTACCACTATGCTACGGAGGCAGCTTGTGTTGTCTACTGATTTGTACGATACTTGTCATAAATATTGCATCAACTAACTCACTCCCACATACTATCGGACTGCGCATGCCAGCGCGTCCTAGCGCCCATCCTTTGCCACTGAAATATGTCAGGGGAACAATTCGCTGAGAGGGGACTCGAATACGAAACCCCTCCCAGCATACCCTTAGTGAAATGGCCACTGGGCCAAACACATTTGAGTGCATTACTAGAATATATTGACAGTATGCATACTGGAGAAGGATTTTAAGTCTTGAATTTGGCCCTTCTATTGCTGCTTGTGTTACTGGTGATAAATCACCGGTCTGTTCGTATGGAAACTTTTTTTAAAAGGAAATTGATTTTGCTTTCACTAATAAATCCAACCTGTAAAGTCGAAGTGATTTTTATAGTATGTTTGGCCAAGATTTTTAAATTGGCTTATTTTGAAAAATACTTTTTTAAAAAGTACATTTGGCGAAAAACAGTTTGTTACCAATTAATTGAAAAAACACTTTTGAGTAACAATTAGTGTTTGATCAAGCTTTTAAAAAATGTTTTTAAGTGTATTTTTCTCAAAAATACTTATAAAAAAAGTGCTTTTGGGCAAGCACTATTTTTTTAAGCTTCTTAAAAAACGGTTTCTGCTACTCACCAGAAACACTTGTTTTCCAAAAGCTGGTTAAACGCCTCACCTTTTTCAAATAAGCACTTATTGAAAAAAATGAGCACTTTTAGAAAAAATAAATTTGGCCAAACAGGCTATTAGTCAAAATAGTACCTCAACTTGTCCAACATAGATCTAACTTGTTGAACAAACGTCGATACAAGACACATTTCCTTCAACAAATTGGCAGCTTATTCAGGGTTGATTGGCAAGTCAACATCCATTCTTTTGCATTGTTCCTCAATTGTGTTATAGGACTGTCCGCATGGGTAGCTCAACTGGTTCTCAAGGGGATAATTGGAAAAATGGCCAAGATCAAATCCCGTCAGCGGCAGAGTGAGGGTTACTTCTTGAAATAAAGGAGGGTCTCTTGTGCGTAGCGTGGTAGTAGTCTAACCTTTGAAACCAGTTGAGTTACCATGATTAACTCTTTCACAATCCTGTCGGACCGGGGTGTGGGGGCTCATGAGGTGGGAGATCCACCTTTTGGAAAAAATTGTGTTATAGGACTTTATGGATGCATAAAGAAGCTACTAGTATGAAAGCAAAAGTAAATAAATTAAAAAAAAAGGCAGCCCGGTGCACTAAGCTTCCATTATGCGCGGGATCCGGGGAAGGGCCAGACCAAGGGTCTGTTGTACGCAGTCTTACGTTGCATTTCTGTTAGAGGCTGTTTTCAGTAAGAGTAAGAATATTTCTATTACCCGAAGTTGCATACAAGAGAAAACAGATCAGCCTTGCATGGTCACAAGGACTTGTATAAGTTTGCAACAGAAATGCATGGTCACAAAGACTAGTATAAGTATACAACAAAATGCATGTTCGCAGGCCATTAGTACTACTATACAACAAAACTTAGCCCTAAGATTTACAACTTGAGCTGGGGCAGAAATAACTAGACATGTTTGGGTTAGGGATAAGGTAAGTAAATGCAAAATGCTGTGCAAAATCTGTTTTTAGATGTGTTGGTTGAAGTAAGCCCACGGAGCAAAGCCAAATGTTCTATGTTGTTGCCTGTATCCAAAAAGCTACTGAGCCAATTATAATATAAAAAGACACCCGTTGCAGAAATCAAGTCCTCCATCAGTATCGACATTTATAAGTAGAGAATTTGTTGGCACCACTTTCTTGCAAGTACGTAGCGGCTGCAATAACTTTGCGATAGTAACGCCAAGATGTGTTCTTTTCAGTGATTGGTCGTTGACCAAATGGATTACTCTCTACATACTTTTGTACATTTTCTGCCATGGACAATCCTTCAAGATAAACACGCAGATCACCACCAGGCCCTGCTGTGGATAAACAAAATGAATTTCATAAACTGTATGAATTGAACAAATACTCTTTATATCATGCATAAATAGAGAGGGTAAATCTCGATGACAGACCAAAATCCCTACCCCGTTCAGGACAGGAATGACACAGACCGTTAAGGCGGTCATATAAAGAAATGTAAATCGCTTTAATTAAACATAAAACTGGAAGTACGAATTCCAGGAACTGTAAAGCGAGGAACAATCAACAACTTGTACAAAAGGAAAGCACAAAAAAGAAGTCAGTATCAATAGAAAATATGCATGATTCATCCGAAACCAGGGATGGCGAACAGTGCGGGGCGGGGCGGTTGCGGAGCAAACCCGTGTAAACCCGCAAAGGATTCAACCCGCCCCGCGAAACATAACTTGCTATTTTCAAACCACCCCGCCTAAACCCGCCCCGCAAAATTTGCTCTTTTTTTATATAAAAAACTTTTTAATTTCATATTCTTAGATTTAATATTTTTAATAATTGCTAATTTTACATAAGTAAATAACATAAATAAAATAAAATGAAATGTACGTAACAAAAGAAATTACAGATTTGGAATAAGATAAAAGACATCATGTAAAGAAAACTCTACTCTAGCTTATTACAAAAGAAAATATCAAAACACAAGTTCAACATAAAGAAGCAATATAAACCTAGCTAGATGAACACTAAAGAGACAGAAAATAAATTAGGGAAGAACTGAAAATAAAAATAAAAATAAAAAGTTAAAAATTAATTATCGTGAGTCATGCCTGTAGCTTCTGGTCAAATGTTATATTCACATCCAAATATATATATGGCACTGGAAAAAGAAGGATATAAACTAATGTTAAGTTTATAATTTATCCATAAACTCTATCCTAAACTAATCCAGATTATTATGTAAGAAATATCCAGATACGAGTATTGAAGTTCCAAATTAAGAAATATAGAAGAATACCCTAAAACATACATTTAAAATAAAATTCAAGAACAACACAGCTGAAAGAGGGCGCATGCAGTAAACCTGCAACCCACCCTGCCCCACCCCGCTGCCATCCCTATGTCCGGCTCACCTACCACTGTACTTGTGATAGATTTGCAAGGTTAAACACACACACACACACAGCAGGAGGAAACTCACCTAACGAGTCATCTTTCTCATCCATGTAGTGGTATGAATTTGGAAATATTGCTGTATTTGGCTGAAAATCAGAAAATACAAGGTGAAACTCATTGAATTTTAGTCATGCAGTAAATTTCACAGGTAGGGGAAAGGACTAAAACTCACTGGATTACACAATGCTTTGTGAGGAGAGTCGTCCAATAAAAGTGTGTTCGACTCATCATATTCACCTCTCTCCCACGGAAGATCTGGTTCATACTTATCCCATAACTTTTTTAGCTTCTTCAAGATAATAGGCTTGCTCCTCCTTTTCCCAACAACAGGAAACCCTGTATCAATGCAGTGGGACTGATCCTGCATAAGTAGTTTCAAGTTTGTTTATACTACTTTGAAATGGACAACTGCAAGAGGCAAATAGGAAACTAGATGAATAAATACAAAGGAAACAAAAAAGTAGACTTCTTTTATTGAAATAAAAAGGCAAGCAACTTATCAAATACATCATTTATACTCTCACAAAAAGAAAATAAATGATTGAAGGAAAGAGTTAGCTATTTTATCTTTTCTCAGATTATGAAAGGTCCACATCAGATCCTACAAGTGAAGACCCAGAACATAATCAGACATATAAAGGGAAGGGGTGACCACTGTCATATAACTTGAGCACCGAAAGGGTGACTTGAAAAAACAGGCACATCAAGACTGAAAGGAAAATTAACTAATTGGATATATTGTTAGTCTGCACAGAAAAGCATTATAAAGCATGTGATTCCAAATCCCAATTTATAGTCATAGAGCAGTTCACTGTTTAATCTGGAAATTATCGGGAAAAGATTGAAACTCGAATTGGATTCATTAATTAGAAATCCATGCATTAGCAGAATGACAAAGTAGTGCAAATATCAAGTCTCATTATCACATCTATTAAATTTTCGAAGCATTATCTATGGATATCAGTCCCTGAGTTTAGGCAAGACTGAAAATTCTTCCTCATACAGTCAAATGACGAAGAATAAATGGATTTGGAATCCTCATATAATATTTAAGATAAGACATACACAAGGTGTGCTTAGACAAACAAGACTAATATAAAACATAATCCATGTTTCCTCAACTTGGATCTGATTCTAATTCCAATGAGTTATTTCCGAGGTTCCCAGTGATCTCCAGATTTATGAAACCATGTGTTAGTAATGCATGCCAACAGATCAGAAAATATCAAAATATAACTGTCACCATGCACATCCATTGTTGCTGTTTTCAACTGATATTAAAGTCCAAGCATCACAACTTTCTTTAAGTTCTCTGCTTTGAACGCCTAGAGTTACAACTAGCACCAGCACCAGGTCACAAAAATATATGAGAAGCAATAAATTCTTACCCAACAAAAGAGCAACTTGTGCTTGGCATCTCCCAAAAGAAAATCAAGAACCAATTCCATATTTCTCCTGCAAAATTTTCAACAACATAAGGGCACATAAAATCATATGAGTCCACACCTAAACTACCCAATATTTTCAAATGTAGTATTATTGATAAAGTCACTATGGTGAGTAAACAAAGTTTGAAGAGTACTTGATCCTTGATGACCATACACCTACATGGAATCTCTCGAAGCAGAATTTCAGAAAATCGTCATGGTAAGGCCTTTTAAAAACTGGTACAGCAGAAAAACCAGTTAATATCTAGGAGGAAAAGTAAAAACGAAAAGTGAAATACAAAGTTTGTCCAACTCCACCTGCTTTCCCTGATACAATGATATTCGCCTCCAAACTATATGGGACGTATCGAAGCGGAACAATATCAGCAAGTAATCCATTCACATCAAGTACAAGAAGCTTTTTACTTGAACGTGCATTAAGCGCTCTCCCCAATGGGTGGATGATACCCACATTTGTAATTTGGCTCCTACCACCTACAAAACCACTCGCTCTTGACTGAGAAGGACTGTCTTCAGTTGCTGATTGTCTTTCCCCATTCAAAGGTTCATTGGTTGTGACAATACTATGAATGTCATTGGAGGCCCTAAGATCACATGGCATTGCATAATGTGAATTCTCTTTAGAAAATTCAATATCATATGACACATTCACGACAGCGTCTATCTCAATTCTCTTCTTATGCTCATAATTTTCTGCCTTGGAGTCTATTGGTGACTCATCCTTGATAGAAATAGAACAGCTGATGTTCTCTTTCTGATTATCAACCTGAATTGTTTCCTTTTTATTCCATGTTTTACTGCATGAACTGGCACCTGCTGCCTTCTCCAATAACATTTCTTGCACACCCATCAACAAGGAACCACCTCCGGCAATGACTTCTTCAGGCAAATTATCAGAGTATGATATAGACACTTGGTAGGGGTCTGAGCTGGTGGTTGTTTTTTTTTCTTCTGTAATTGGAAAAGAGGAGGTGGCATCCATCATGAAAAATGGTAAACTGCTTGCGGGAGCACTAGAATTCTTTCTCCTCTTCCTGGAATAAGTTATCAACACTTCAAGTCTTGGGTATATTTGTAGCCCCCTCATCTCAACTGCAGCATTATTGACCTCAACAAAATCAGCACTTTCAGTAGTCATACTATTGTCTACATTAGGAACTGCCTCGTTGCGATTTTCAACTTCAGAGACAGACTTCGATTCTGAAGTAGCAAAAATGTGATCCTTAGAAATGTCACTGCACCTATCACTACAAGTTTCAAGATCATGATCAGTACCACTAGACTTAGAGGGATTGTTCCTGCTAACTTCTCCTACCCCATCACATGTATTCTTAGGCGGACATGTCCCTATCTCACTACTGCTCATCACCAAATCTCCTTCACAGCCTATGTTAACTCCCATCTCTGAACTTCTACCTTTATCTAAATAATTCTTCCCTGGTACAAAAGCAGCATTTTCTAGTTCACAAGTAATGACATTATTTTCCAAGGAATTGGACTTGCTGTTCAGAATGCTTCTTTTTTTCTTAACCTTCCATGCATTCAAGTCTGAAATGCAACTTCTTACTTGTGTACTTGATTTCATATTGTCAAAAGACCATATGTGTGAATTATTTTCTTGATTCCTGATACTCTCTGGAGCTCCTAAACATAAAGCATTGATCCTCTTATTTTGCTTGTCTCTTATTCTTTTTGATTGCCGGGGAATGAACTCATCAACATCTTTGTTATACTTTCCACTGCTAAAATAAGCCTTGTTGTTCAGCTTTCTCATTTTACTACCACTCTTCTTACTCTTCGCAGTGTCCCAATAGTCTGGAGCCCCAGGGGCAGGCAATGCCTGGACAACAATCCTACTGCTATGCATCTTTTTCATTCGATAAAGGATGATACAACGTTAACACTTAACAGACAGGTCCTGTGATGACACTAAACCAAATTTCAATGAAAAAATATCAGGCTATAACTGAAGAATCTTAATAGTGAATTTTCCTAGTAAAAGTGGAAACACGAAACCGGTATAATCTGCAAAAAATTCCATGGCTATCAAGAGTGTGGCTACCTTAGTTACATAAATGTTAAGGTAAAAAAAAAGATATACTAAAAGAACAAAACTTTAGAAATAAAATAAACTAAACTTTTAAGATTTATTAACTCTACGCTCATTACAACAACATACCCAGTGTAATCCCACAAAGTGGGGTTTGAGAGGGTAGTATGTACGCATAACTTACCTCTACCTTTGTGGGGTAGAGAGGTTGTTTTCGATAGACCTCCCCACAACAGAAACGTAGTCAATGTAAGAATTCAAGAAAAATAAGATAACAAGATATTACGATACAAAACAAACAAGCAACACATAGCAATATCATAATATTCCTTAATACTTAACAACTGTTTACATTCCCATAAAGGGGAGAAGAGCAATGGGTTGAGTCACAACCTATTGAATGTGTTGATGATGAAGTGAAAATGGATACCTAGTTGAATAGTATATTTGAAGCATATGAAATATACCTAGTTGAATGTGTTGATGATGAAGTGAAAATGGATTCAGTGCCGACTCGGATACCCGATTTGGGGATTCGGATCCTTCCTAATTCCGACCAATCTTATCCATTCCTCCAAATATTTCCTTTTTTGTATGCAACATAAATAATAATTTCAAATAGGTACTTCTAAAATATGGAAAAATTTAGAATCACGTATCATATAAAATCACAAAGCAGAAAATCTAGAAAATTTGACTATACCAAACTTAGCATTATAATATTTGTGCATTAAAATATCTTAGATAATTGAAGTGTTGACGGTAGAAAAACAATATATTAAGAGTACGTTATACATTCAAACTTGTTATTCGTTATAATAGTATTTCATTATAACAATTTAATTTTCTTCGGAATCGATTTTAATGTTATATTTTACTTCTATATAACAATATTTTACATATAACAACTGTGACATTTATTATAGTGGTATTCTCTTTGTAAAATTATTCATCTATAATAGTCATAACATTCAATTATTGTGTAATAATATTTTAAAAATATATTATATATAAAAATAAAATGTTAAAATATTTATGATAATCATTATTAATGACATGCACATAGTAAATTTCAAGTACGAATATCTAAAAGAAAACAAAAAAAATCTCATAGTAATCTGAATCTTGAAAATTTCCAGAATCACCTATTTTCTATCTATTGAAAGTTTGAAACAACCTACAATTGTAGAATTCTTACGTCAAACTTGAAATATTTAAATTCTCAATTTATTTAAATGCATATGTTGCTTAGATTTTAATTTTTTATCGGTATTCTATAACAAGTTATGAATTTATTAGTCTTTTTAATTTTCAGTTAATGAGATATGAGAATCAATTTAAATTTTAAAAGTAACAAATATATTATTTTCGTTTATAACATAAGAAGTACAGAAAAATAATTGGTTGATACTTTTGTTTATAACAACTAAATGAGATCTAAACATCAATATACTCTAAACATCAATATACATTCATGAAATTTTTGGACAATCACTACCATTATAGAGAGATTTGATCGTAGTCAAAAACCAAAAATTTAAGTATTGATTTGGGACGTATGAATTGAACAACCAAGACCTACAGTGTATGAAGTGAACGTCCTTTCATCGAGATGTTAGTTAGTCTTGTTGCTTCAGAGTTCGTATAACGTCGAAACGAGCTCAAACTCTACATAAAAAAAATCACAGGTTTACATGCTTCCAATTTTGTTTTCTCTGTTCATTTGTTTAGCTGTTTCAACGACTTTTACCTTGCAATTTGGTTACCCTAATTCTTCTTATTATTATTAATGCAGAGTTATTTCATATTCCTTAATGTTACGATACTTGTTTAAGTAGCAGCTTTATCTAAAGTACATGCCTTCCTATTTTTTCACAACTACAAGTTAAAAGGCCATTAGGCCAATACTCAGGCGAATATCACTAACGCAGAAAATATTTATAACAGGTTTGCTATCAATATTCATATACACAACACCCATTAAACAATACATCTTGAGAAGAAGCAGAACTAAACCAATACTTATTTACATACAGTTTGCCCTTCTCAATGTGCTGCCGTGGTCTCATACTTCATCGGCAGACATAGTACACATCTCAACACTTGGTATTCGATTGTAGATGTTGGGTGTACAGACCACAGCACTCCGTCATATTCTCTCCAGAGAGTTGTCCCATGTTCCTCGTTCCGAGTTAATATTTATTTGCAGGCATCAAAGTTTTGGGCGTAGTCATGCATATAAGCTTTCGTTCAAATAAGCAGCAACACAACTGTCAATGCTTGTCAGGAAAGATACTGTTTCAAAGCATACACAGCAAAATAACTGCTGTTGCCAACTGGGACAGCCAACGAATCGACAGTTATGCCTTGACGTACTTGTCAACATAGCCCTGAAAATAGAACTATTAGTTACATGGTATTGAATTTGCATAATGTCTTCTAATCAGAGCATCCAACACAACCAAGGTTACACTAAGTCTCTAGATGATGCGAATTGTAAGCTTCAGAACATGGGGCGAATGACATTCGAGATGTCAGATAAAAGATTTAGAGGTCTCAAAACAATCAAGGCCACAACTGAGCTAATCTGCATACCTAAGGTTTTACTGCATATTCAACTCTCTACTAGGGGACCTCAGAAACCATTCAAAGGTTTTACTGCATATCCAACTCTTTACTATGGAACCCTCAGAATCCATTCAAAGGTGGCTTGAACAAAGGGATATCATGTAGTCCCTAGCTGAATGTTGAACAATATAGTGACAGCTAAATATATAAAGAATTGCAACTATGAAAATGCAATCGATGGATGATTCACTTGCCATTTTTAAACAACTTACCATAAGGTACAGCTACCTCATCTCTGACCCCATCCAGCATGACAAGGTTATTTATGAGCCATTTGTCCATGGATTTTTTTTTCTTTTTTTCAAAAAGAATTCAAAACAGCGTTCTGTTATACATTAGAAAGATATTTGAATTTTTTTTGGAGATAAGTTTCAAGTTTGAAAAAGTCATTTTGACCAGTTTTTCAAGTGAAATCTTTTCCACCCACAAAATTTCATCTTTTTCAAGTTAAATGAATGTCCAAACACAATTTCAATTTCCAAATACACTTTCTCAACTTAACTTCAAATACTACTTTTTTCAGATATCACATTTTTGTGTCCAAACGCCTACTTAATTAGTTCATGAGTCATCATTTAGAAACACCGGTAGACTTCTGATAAGCTAGGCAATGTCAATTGATCTACGTTAGGTATCGGAAAACTGAGAAACAAACATGCAACCACCACAAGTAGGTGTTAACTAATGGAGGAAGCAAAAGAAGTCAGAGGAGTGGTTTTGGAGAAGTATGATGATCTGAGTGATTAGGTAAGGATTACATATGTTCTAATGTTCGCCCCTGTTTTGCTTTAGGATGCTTTACTTCTAATTAATCACACAACAACTCCAACTCACCTACTTACAGATATTGCAAAGTATGCCAAGCACATTCACTTTAGTGTTAACTCAATAATCCACACTAATGATAGACAAGCTAAAATTCAGTAAGCGTAAACTTGAGTCAATCCTAATAAGCAAAGTCTGCTAGGGTCTAAATGGGTTGGGTCGAGATGGGTCAATACGAGTGATATTGTAACCTAACATAACCCAACATTCCATCATTTTTTAACTAACACTTCTTGAAAAGAATGTGAAAGCTAAAGATTTTTTTTTAAAAGTTATTAGTTTAAGTTCTCCAAATGTACATTCTTCCAATCTCCAAGTCTGATTATGTATGTTTTGGTTAGGGTTGTATTTTGACTCGTCGGTTACACTATGTTACTCGTTTTGACTCAATCTTTTGATGGGTCATTTGGGATTCAACCCATTGGGTCAAGCTAATCAATAAATCACAACCCAACTGTATAAACTTGGTTGGATCGGACAGGTTACTATGACTAGTTTAATCAAGCTAAAAATGTTTACTAGATGTGAACTTGATTAAATCCCTTGGCAAAAACTAAACGTCACTAGCAGATCTAACAATAAAAAAAGCCATCACATTAGATCACATAGAAGGGTTTTTGTGAAACAGTATAGATAAAGGGGTCATACCATGACTAATTTAGTTAATTTCCTCTGTGACGAGTCAATGTAATGGTCGATTTTTGCCTTAGACTTGGGTATTTGGTGGCTTTTCATAGCTCCAGAGACCTTGTCAACAGTTTTCATGACTATTGTCTTGAAAACCTCCTTGCTCATATTACCTTGGCGCCATGATGGCTTTAGCAGCTCCTTCACAAAATTAGCAACCGAAATCTTGAAAAGCCTCAGAGATCTGGAATCCTTACTTTTCTTTTTCTCCCCAGATGGCTTCACCTGTTCAATCTCTATCTCTCCTGTAGGAACATCTTCCTCGTCACTGGAATCACTTGGACTTCCATTCTCAACAGCACCCACCTCTGCCTCAGCTGTCTCGCCAAATTCATCATTTTCTGCACATGCAGTGAATGCCATAGCTCCACCACCTTTGTGCCTCTTGTTTACTTCCACATCCAGTGGTTCATTGGATCCACTAAGCCTTAACATAACGCCTGAGTCATCAGTTACTTCATGCTTTTGACCAGGATCAGACTTCTTAAGTGAGTTAGTAGATGGCTCTATGCTGTCATAAAGTGGATCATACTGATTGCCACCTGGCTGGGGGAATATTCCTTCAGCTCCACGGGCAGATGGTGGGGTAATATTTCGTGAACCAAGACTTTCTGCAGGATAACCATCAATTGACATATTACTCAAACTAAATGCACTGTATTTATTACTAGGGAGTGTATCTCTTCCATGTATTAAAGGATCCGAACTGAATTTCGTTGTTAGTGGCTGGTCAAATGTAGATGCATAAGGGTTGAAATGACTTGAAAATCTGGATCCAACAAAATCAGGCAACTGGGGAGCTTGATTCTGGTCTAACAAATCAGATGTGTACCTCGACGCAGAGGAATTAACTCCAGGCTCAACAAAATGCCGAGAAATACCAGCTGTCTGAAGACCAGAATGTGGCTGTTGCATGTAAGGGTAACTATTAGAAGATGGACCAGGAAGTTCACCAAGTGCCATAGGTTCACTGAGGAAAGCTGGTGGTCTATTTGGTGAGCCCCTAGAGTAGATAGGTTGAGTTCGCACATAGGCATGATGTTCACCAATTGGAGGAATACTTGGTGATGTGCTTGCATAGAAGTCATTCCTTGGAACTAATAGATTTGGTTGAAAATGTACGTGAGGAACACTGTGTTGTCCACCAGCTGCATTTCCAGATGAGTCGTTCACAAATTGAGTGTGTGGCGCTTGTGACAGTGCTGGACGTGGTGGAAGAGAATTCCAAGAGGAACTCAGAGGGACAGCGAATGGAGACGGTTGATGAGGAAATGGAGCTTGATATGGAGGAGCACTTTCAATATATACAGAATTAAAAGATGGGGGCAAGTTGTGATCTCTGGGCATCTGCTGAGCAAATGCAGTACTTGAAGCCTGTGAAACTGAAGGAAAGGAAGTTGATAAGGGTGTTGTCTGGAGTACATCTGATGGGCACGACTCCTTAGCAGACACAAATTGAGGAAGCTGGACTGGTGGGACCATGAATAATGTCTGGACAGATGATAACTCCAAAACAGACGAATCCGATTCCTCTTTAAGTTTCTCATCTGCATTTAGGAGCATCTGATCAGAGACATGATCTTCAGACTTATGAATCCCCATAGTTCCAAGTGAGGAGGGCACACCCCCAGCAGCATTACCAGGAAGCTTCTCCACTTCAGCAACAATTACTGGACTGTCAGCAAGTTCCAACTGATTCTCTTTTCCATAAAGTTGATAAGTAGGTTCAGTTTCTTTCATATTTTTAATTTCCATATCAGGAATATCCTGGCTTTTGGATCTATCGCTCCCAATCTTTTCATGTGTATGAGAATCCTTTGAATCACGCATATCAGAATCCTTTGATATAGGCGGAAGATCTCGGTTCTGATGTTTGCTCCTGTATGATCCTGATCTACCATTCTTATCAAGCTCAGCATGGAAGTATCGACAGGATGCTCCACGGTAACACTTGCCTCGAAGGAAGTCAAAGCATTGTGGAGAATAATCTCTGTCCCTTCTCATTTTGTCACCACCAAAAGTAGAAGGTGACTTGCTTCGACTTCTGCGTCTCTTTGGAGAGATGCTGTAAAGTTTAAGTATTGACAAATTTAAGATCATCCACAACTACCGTAGAAATCAAATCAACAGGAGATATTGGCCAGAGACATAGCAAAAAGCAAATTAAAATGGGTACCTCCGAGATCGGTCACGCCTGTCCTTTCTCTTCCTTGGACTCTTCCTCCTCCTCCTATCATATGGAGAGCGGCTTCTGCTCCGGCTTCTTCCTCTTTTTCCATGTCTCCGCTTATACCTTGGTGAATCATCAGAATCACTGTCACTTACCCCCTCCCTAACCAATCTCCCATACTCATCAACCTTCCGTGTAGGAGATTTATCCTTAGTATCTTCCCTAACCAAATCAAAACTGTCATTATCATCAACGCCCAAAATATTTTCCCAATGAGGTCCTTCAGGAGCAGTATCACTCTTCAAAGATAATCGATTTCCATTACTATGATCAATGGAATCCTCAAATTTTACAGCAGCAAAAGATTTTTTATCATCTTTGGCAACTGAATTTGAAGGTTTAACTGAAGATATAAGTGATTTTCCAATAGTCTTTGCAGTTACAGTAACAACTTCACTGGGTGGAGGAACCGTCAAACGGCCAAGATTTTCAAGACAATTCTCACTAGCATTGTCTAAACTGTCGTCCGAGGCATAGCCTTGAATCAGCCTAAAAGGACTGGCAGCTGCCATGAGCTGGCTGTGAGCATTCTCAAGATCAACCTCCTTATCAGTGGGTGATGCACTAGGATGGCTCAAATCTTTCTCTAGGGCAGAAGATATCTGCACATGATCATCCAAGAAGGCTTCATTATCCCTGTTTAAACCATTGGCCTCAGAAGATGGTTCCTGAAAACTTGAAGGAGCACAATATGGAGAATCTGCAGAGACTGAAGATGTTAGAAGATACAAACACAAAGGAGGAAACTTTGCATCGAAGTCAAAATCTCTTTTATATTTTTGGAGAAAGTTAAAATATCAAAACCAAAACCTAAGGATCTTATCAGCCAATCAATCAAAAAGTACCCTCAACCCAAATTAGATGGGTTGGACATATTAATCCATGTATCCATTCCATTATGCTCTATTCAGTTTCATTTCAATTCATTGCTAAGAGGATTCATTACGATTAAACTATCTTTAAGCTAGACTTCACCCTACTGCAACCACACTTCTTTACTTGGCTTAGGACCAGCTATCAAAACAAAATGTTGTCAGAAGCAAAACAAAAAAAATAAAGCTACTAGCATAGTTATGTTAAACAACTGCATGTTTCAGGGGTGTCTTTATCTCGTATCAGCCGAAGGCGATTTCACACATGTGGTAGATTCCTAACATATTTAGAATTATAGACATTCTATTGTGTACTCATGATGAATGTTCTGAATTAGAAAAGAATTAAACACAAAGCTACAAGATATGTATTCAGCTGTTTTAACATGAGTCACTTGCACAGAATTTGCAGTTTAATTCCTTTATTTGCATAAACAGTTTGCACCTTGTCTTTGTTCCTCTGGCTCCAAGGGCCCACAGCACGATGAATTTTGGTGTAATATATCTTCAGTTAAGATATCATGTAACTGCTTCTCATCCCCAAAGGAATGAATTTGCTGATCTTTGTCTAGCTGGGTGATATCATCTGAAAGCCCAACAGAGTAGTAAGATAGCTTCAGGGTTCCAACCATAACTACAAACTTTTACTCATCAATCAGGAAAGATGAAGCCTCTAGGTAATAAAGAAACGCAAAGGATTCAATGAACAGATTGTAAAGGAAACAAGCATATGTTAAAGTTGTAAGTGCAATATAGAGCTTGATAAATAACTTGATTACGCAGTCAACAACTCCATAGTGTAGTTCAATCACCTCACATTCTTTAACTGAGATAGCAGGAATCTTGCTTCTTTTTCTTTTTCTAAATACACATCAGAACCACAGTTAGGACTCCTTCAGTTGCTGCATGTGGCGCTCTAGTAAGGAGTCCTCTTAAACCTCGGTGTTCTTACTTTTCCTCTGTTATACTAGGCATGAGAGATGGTATTAGAGGCAATTAATAGCAATTGATTGGTTCTCCCTGCATCTGACCCATTGCAGTGTATTGCATCCACTATCTGTCTTTCGAATATGAGCAAAGGTCCTCGTAGTTCAGGGATCTAGACTAGCACAAAAGAAAATAAGACTGAAGGAAACCTTACCCAAATGAAGAGTTCCAATAACAGGTAGAACCAAAGATCACTTTCCAAAGGAAACACATGCTAGGATCCTCGCTATAAAATGCTGACTTTTCCAAAAAGTTGGTCAGCTTGGTCTCTCTCGAAATGCTATACACTTAAAAAGTTTTAATAGGACCTATTCAATTTCTATTCTTCACTAGGGCAAAGACAGCATGTGGCCACGCATCCCTCAATAAATACTAAACAGCTCACATTTGTTATTATTCTCATGATTTTCTACTGGATCAAACTACACCCATATATCGGGATAGAAGTAGCATAGAATAGCAATAAGAAATAGAAAATAGACACGTAAAGCATACAAACGGGAATATATTACACTAACCTTCCATCTCCATATCAGAATCAGCAGCTGAATGAGACGGAGCTGAGTTTATTGAATTAATAAGTTGAACTGATGAGCCTTCTGGAAATGCTAGTGATACAGGGTTAGGAGGAGAAGCCGGAAGACCCGAGACCAAATTCTTACTTACTGGTAAACATTCTCTGTAAGCAATCCCTCCATCGTGCTCAAACGCCCCCTCATCTTTAGCACCATTAGCATTTGCAGTGGAAGATATGAGAGGTGGTGAAGATGGTGGAAGAGGTGGATCCCCAGGAGATGAAGGTGGCAAAGGTGGCTGAGGACCAGGAACTGTAGGTTGTACATGGGAATCATGGTTTCTTGAATGCGTAGAGGGGTCAAATGGGGAAGGTGTGGAAAAACCAGGGTTCTGCAAATTAGGTGGTAGTGGCGGTGGTGGAGGAAGATTATGAAGATAAACTTGCATACTGTCTGGTGATGGCTGATGAATTGCACCTCTATATGGCATTTGACCTAGTGGTGGAGGTGGTGGAAGAACTCTAGGAGCACCCGGAGCTATTGCAGGTGGAACATGATGCATACTGGGATTCCACTGTGAATGCTGATGTGCAGATGGAGGAGGAGGTGGGGGCAGTGGATAAAATTGACTAGAATCACTACCATGTGTTGGAACTGGAAAAGGTGGAAAAGGTTGACTTACACCAGGATGGGCATGCTGATATGCAGGAGGGCCATGCTGACCAACTTGGGGTGGTTCTGGTGGATGACCATGCGGCATCATAGGTGGATGTGAAACCTGAGCGGTAGAAGGAGGAGGGGTAGGAGGCCACTGCTGCAATTGAGGCCTAGACATATTAGCATTTTGACCAATCTGAGTTGCATAGTTACCCTGACCATACATCTCGAACAGCTAGCTACCAATAGAATTAAGAAATCTGGAGTGCACGATCCCACTGGGTCCAAGAGTTCCCACGTGCTGATCAATAAATTAACCCATCCACAGAAGCCCCTTCAAACACGAAATGCAACTTTGTAACAATTCGAAGATTCAAGAAATATAATTCCAGCGGAAAAAAGGGGAAACACAGATTTCTCTAACCTTGCAGGCATATACAGAAAAGAAGAAACAGACAAGGGGAAGAGAAAAAAGTAGGAGTCAATGCAAAAAATGAAAAGGTAAATAAACTAATCTCAGTATTGATACTACACGTCCAAATTTAAGGAATTGGACTTCAAAGGGTACTTTCCTCCTCCAATTTATAAGAGTGAAAATTTTATCTAGGTCAAAAAACAGCACATGCCTTCTTCTTTTTTCCCAGCAAAGCCTGTCACCACTATCTAGACTGCTTATACACTTTCAGTGACGTAGAAACAAAGAATGCATGAATATCCACAAAGTTGGCAACTTTCTTATTTTACAGAACCACCAAGACAGATATTCTAAATGAATACTCAGTAAACATGAAATATTTACCCAAACAACAAGATAAAGTAACTTAATCCCTAACTAGGAAGACCGTGGGAACCAACCCCACCACTTAACACCTTGTCCCCAATATTTCATCCACAAGAAACAACTCCAAAAAAAAAGGGGAAATTACGCTCTATGTCTACTGGGAGAAAATATTTACGCCACGTTTAGCCCATATTTGTGTATAAACACCTTTTATACAACATTGATTCATTATGTATAATGTTTTCCCCCAAGGTATAACGTTGTATAATAGTATTGTATATTGGGTTACGTAGCATAATATTTCAAAGAAAATCCATAAAATTATTACTTACTCTTAAATCACCAACTTGACTCGACAACCCGAACGATACTATAGAACAGTCCTAAGCAGCAAGATACTTCATAGTGTCAAGAAATTTCTTTCTCCTAACTTCCAGTTAAGCATATTTTGGAACACACAAAATAAGTGATAAAGATTCAAACTTTCCACAATAAATTTTACTTATTAACCAATAATCAATCAACTGCATCTCAATCCCAAATTTGTAAAGCAAAAAAATCCACAAAAAAAAGGTCACCTTTTAAATTGCAAGCATTATCAAGTGATAGTAACGAACATGCCCAGAAATAAAAACTACAACTAGTAAATAATTTACGTACAATACCATTAAAATGCATACCAAATTGCGAAATAGCAGGTACCGAATATGTGAATTTAAAGATCTGAATTGAAATCATCTGCTGGGTTAAAACCCTAGAGATAGAGAGAAACACACAAAAACAAAATAACAAACGGAATACTAAGAAAATATTTTTACCGCAATTTCGTAATTTTAACGGTCATAGAAAAGCGGTCGGGTGATGGTAATGGGTTTATGGGCTTGGGCCTAAACGAGTTTCGTGAAATAGAACGTGGTAAAGAATTCTCCGATACTTTAGTTGGACATCACTATTTAATTTTTATTTATTTTTTGCATGCGTAACCTACTTTAGAAAAACTTCAGATATGTGGTAATTCAAGTTACAAAACTCACTGCCTTTAAAACTCTAGACAGAGATTAATTAGAGCCCCTTGAGCATAGGCTCATTATCAGGAATAAATTATGAGTTATACAACATCTGATTGATTTATAATAAGATTATTTCTTTCAAATTTACTCCTATTTAAAGAAGTGAGCGCAACTCAACTATAAGGAGAGGGGTGATTTTCCTCCGTCCATATGGATGGCCTCCTCGCTTCGTTCCCCGAAGTCTTACTCTATATCTCTCTAGATCTGGCAAAAACGAAAGACCCCCTAACATAATTCGAACGGAGGCTGACCGCTGAGCCCACTCTGGCCTCACGGGGCGGGCCCCTGTGGTTGCGAGCTGGAGCTGCCACAGCTTATGGATGAAGCCTCTCTTTTTATTTATGATGTACCGGCTTGAATTCACTTTCACTTTAGGGGGCTGAATCCCCTTTCTTGAGCGATCGCCTTCGCTCGTTTTTATGTAATCAAGAAACTATATTACTGGTAGTATTTAATTAAGGATAGTTTACTCAGAATATTTATTATTTTTCAGGAAATTAATATTTTTTAAGGAGTGTGTTAAAGACTAATTGAACACTTATTTTAAATCGGTTTAATATAAGTTAACCCGTATTATTCACTTAAATATGAGTAATCCATTATCCACTTAAATATATTTATATTCTCCGCTATTTCTCCTATGATGCATACTTTTAAAGTAAAATTTCAAAAAAATTAAAATTAAGAATGATTTGAAATAAGTTGATAAAGATTTCTCCAAATCAAGTCTTGAATTAATATGTTCTCAAACCAAGTTTTAAAAATAGAAATTGGAAATCCCTAATAATTAGAGTTCGGGAAAGGGAACAAACCCTTAATCGGTTGACCTCTTTTAATAAGAATAATGATATTTTATTTAAGATTATACTTTAATACTCCATTTTTCATAAAATAAGTATTTTATCTCTTTGAATATAAACAAAGAGGATTTTACAAAGAGGATTTTGTGCTTCATTTTAAAAGTGAGTGTGCGTGTGAAAAAAGTAGGTGGCGATTCTAAAAATAAATAATAATTTTAAGAGTCCACAAGTTATCCAGTAGCTTTTATGTCCCGCGTAAAAGTGAACCGTAACAATATGTTCACTACGAAAAATTTAAAGAGAAATCTATCTATCCAGATGCGATTAATTTTTGCTTACGAATCACTCATTTTTCATGCATATTTTCTTTATATAATCATTCCCCATTCACGTGGGGATTGTTGGACTTTTAAAAGTGTTGAATGAGAAATAAGGAGAGGTACCTTTTAGAGTGCACCCAAAAGACACCATTTGGATTACAACTCTTCATCCCCCTTTCATTGTCTATAAATTTATATGAATAGCCTCATTTTTCGCACTGAATTTTAAAACTTCTTCATACATTTTTATAAACAAATAATTGAGTCTTTGTATGATTTGTTGTCGAATTTGCGTTCGACGAAGTTGGTGGTGTTGAGGTACCGCCACACCATCAACAAGTATATATGTTTTATCCTGGAAGGAAGTAATCTATAACCTCGAATACAGCGAGAAAATTAAATTCTTTAAGAACACACATTAAATTATGTGTCTCGGATATTTTCAATTTATGCATTTTATATATTTTTTAAAATTAATTTAAGTTTTTGGTCTAATGATTTTGAACACATGAATACTAACAATCTTAAGTAATTTACTTTTTATGTTAATCCGTATTAATCACCGTACTTGTGGTTTTGACAGTGTGATACAAGAGTTGGGAATTGCAGGGTTACTTTAATATGAAATTACCAATTTTCTTAAGTTAAACATTAAACAAATACATTTTATCAAGAATTTAAGCGTGAGGAGTTAATCAGTGAATTAAAGGAGAAAATGCATTTTACTTTTTTTTTCTTCTAAAAGCTTAAGCGGTTAGAGAGAACACAATTTTAATATTTAATTATATTCTCAACATGTCTCTCAAGTGTTGACTTGATTTTTTTTCATGATCCATGCACATGAAAATTCTTTTTGATAATGGGTGACGGCGATATTCGATCCAAAACCTCTGTCTGACTCTGAAATCATATTAAAATGTGTGACTCTCTCATCTGAAAGTTTTCTAATTTCAATTTCAAAATGCATTTTACCTTTGCGGTATATTAGCACTTTTTTTTTAACGAAACAATTATGTTAGAAGATAGTACTCAAAAGATTACACCTTTTAAGAATTTAGTAAATTTATTAGTTACCACTAAATGGTTTTTCCATCCATTGACGAATGGTGTTCATTTAGGATTCTTCTTATAGTAAATTAGAACTTAGAACTACTATTCATAGTCAGATTTTTAACCTCTGAAACCTGTGGAACAGTGGAATTACTCGGGTGACAAAATTAATCCATAAAAGCATGACTTGTCCAATTCATTTAAGTTTAGTTGTTTAAGTTTGGGTTGACTATTATTGTTCCGTCACTTTATTAACTCAATCTATTTTGACTCGTTCAAATTTAGCTCCTTAAAATTGAGCTTATTTTATGTATGTAGCTCAAAATGATTCATGTTAAACCTTTAAAAAGTATTTAAATAAAAAAAATATTTGATATATTAAATAAAATATTAATTCCTTACATAGTAACTATTGAAAATATTTATTAAACGTAAAATAAAGTAAATCCTATTAATTATGAATTGAACAATTGCGGCCCCGCACGTAGGGAAACTTTGTTTCCACACACGTGCACACGTAGTGCCAAGGATCAAAACTTTCTTAATGGAAGAAATATTGGTACGTATACGAATTGTTTGAGACGGAAGGTAATAGACGATTATTGGTCAAATGACGAATGATTTCACGTTGGTAAATGAAGGAAGAAGTGTATAATGTGTAAAGATGAAATGAATCAGAAATCACCACGAAACCGAAGCGGTCTCGCCCTCCAGAAGGGTCGCGCCTCCTCCGGGCGGTCATACGACTGGACGTTTCAATTCCAAAGAACTCATCGAATTGAAGGGTCGCGGCTTAATTGACGTTCGGTGAGTTACCGAATCGGCGGCCGCGGCTCCTCAACTGTTTCAATCTGTTGGAGGTGAATTAAAAATTGATTCTTGAGCTGACTTTGGAGTATTTACTCTCCATTATTTTGCTCATAAATTCAGCTATTACTTGGCTGAATTGTAACTCCAAATTCCAGGCATTAACATGACATTTATGGTCATTACTTAGCCATTTGGAGGGTCATCATCTACACACTATAAAATGAGACACAAGGCTCATTTGGAAACACACTTGACATCTTACACTCGACAATTCTCTGAAATTGTCTTCATCTCTTGCAATCACAAACACTCAAAGATCTTTCTTCCAAAGCAAACACTTGAGTTCCCTTTGCTCATTTGTTTGATTGATGTTTTATCTTGGGAAATAAGTTGTCATTACAACCGTTGAAAGGATATACGGGGCAATATTATCTTAAGAATAAATCAAGAATTTGATCGACTCAGCAAGCCCTCATATTTGAACATTTTCAGATTTCTAACAAATAGTTGTTGTTGTTATTTTCCCGTTCTACACATTACTACTCACAAGCTTAAGATAATATTGGCTATTTCAACAACAACATGACTGGACAAGACCAATTCAACACTGAAAATTCCACCGATGCTCAAGATAATCCCATTGCCTTCAATCCCACTACTCAAGGCACTAACGCTGGCTTCAACTCCACTGTTTTGGCACTCCTAGTGTCACCACTGATCATGACATTTCTAATGTCTTCCCAACTACTTCTTTTGGCACGTCAAGTGCCACTGTTTTTGGTACGTCAAGTGCCACCTGCACTGCCTTTGGCAAAACCAATGTCTCCACTGCTGCTCCGGACACTTATAGTGTCTTTGCTCCTACCCAAGGCGTCAACAACAACTATCTATACTCCTGTTGGAGGCATTCACAATGCCTTTACAACTTCTCAAGGGGGAGCTACTGCCCCAACACCTGCTGGTTTTCACCATGAACGTCCTGAAAAGTTCATGGGTGCTCATTTTAAGAGATGGCATCAAAAGATGTTGTTTTTCCTGACGGTTATGGGAATGTCACGTTTCCTAACCGAAGATCCTCCACTAGTTGGGGAAGACGTGGACCCTCAGCCAAATAATTTGGCGGGAGGGGGACAAGGTAACCATGTCGCCGATTTACGAGGATGGTTCAAGCGATGAAAACATAGTGATTTCATGTGTAGGAACTATATTCTAAATTTATGCGATCTGATCCACTATACACGGTATATTGCACCGTTGAAACTGTCAAGCAGTTATGAGACAAACTTCAGAAAAAGTACAACACCCAAGATGCGGGTAGTAAGAAGTTCACCATTGGGAAGTTCTTGAAATTTCAAATGGTGGACAAGAAAAATGTGACATCCCAAGTCCAGGAATTCCAAATGATTCTACATCACATGGATTTGGAAGGATTAAAGCCCAACGAACAATTCTTGGTTGGGGCATTAATCGAGAAGTTGCTTCCCTCGTGGACTGAGTTTATGGACTATCTAAAACTCAATACGAAGGAGATGACCCTAGATGAACTTATTGTCAAACTCCAGATTCAAGAAGACAATAAGAAGGTCATGCCAAAGGAAAAATAACCCGCTGAGGCTAAGGCAAACCTGACGGAAGTCAAAGGGAACTCAAGCAAGAAGTGGAAGTTCCAGAAGGAAGGCAAGACCCAAACAACTGAAAAGTTCAAGGAAAATTGTAACCACTGTGGTATAGTTGGTCACATGGCCAAAGACTGCCGCAAGCTCAAACGTGAGAATAAGGCCAAAGGCAAGGCCAATGCTAACATCGTTGAAGACACGCTCGTCAACGATATGATTGAGGAGTTCTCAGCGGTAGTTCTTGAAGCTAACCTCGTTGAGAATCCGATGCAATGGTGGCTAGACATGGGTGCTACCCGTCACATTTGCTCCAATAAAGATGCATTCTCCACATATACACCAGTCACAGATAAGAAATTGTTCATGGGCAACAATTATTCTTCAGATGTGCTGGGGGTAGGAAATGTGACCCTAAAGATGACGTCCGGAAAGGAGCTGATTCTGAAGGAAGTGGAACCTTTGTAGGAAGGGGCTTCGTCTGTGAAGGCCTCTTTAAGTTCAATGTTGCACCTGTAATGCCTTCTGTTTCAACTATCAATAAAATTGCACCTTCTACTTACTTGATTGAGTCATCTAATCTATGGCATCATAGATTAGAACATGTAAACTATCAATTTATTCAAAGATTGGTAAAACTGGAATTATTGTCTTCTATTGACATAAACCCTCAACGTAAGTGTGAGGTGTGCATAGAGGCAAAACTTTCCAAGAGTCTTTTTAGATCCGTCGAAAGAGATACCGCTCATCTAGAACGTATACACACTGATATATATGATTTGAAGTTCGCTCAAACTAGAGGGGGGAACAAGTACTTTGTGACTTTCATAAATGATGGCACAAGGTTTTGTTACCTTTACTTACTAAAAAGTAAAGATGAAACCTTTGAAACATTCAAACGCTACAAAGCAGAAGTTGAGAATCAACTAGGCGGACGGATTAAAACTATCTGTAGCGATAGAGGGGGAGAATATGTAGCGCCTTTTGAAGAACTTTGTACCCAATCGGGTATAGTTCATCAAACAACGACTCCTTACTCACCTCAATCAAACGGGGTGGATGAACGCAAGAACCGAACACTAAAGAAAATGATGAATGTTCTACTCATCAATTCGGGCCTCCCTCAAACCATGTGGGGAGAAACTGTCCTTACCGCAAACATGATTCTTAACAGAGTCTCACGCAAGGGTAAAGACAAGACTCCATACGAGCTATGGAAAGGAAAGAAACCTACCTACAAGTATTTGAAGGTATGAGGTTGTCTGGCCAAGGTAAAAGTACCTATGCCAAAGCATATCAAGATTGGACCTAAGACTGTGGATTGTATATTTATCGGATATGCCAATAACAGTAGTGTTTATCGCTTCATAGTGCACAAGTCGGATCATCCAGACATTTATGAAGATACGATCATGGAATCAAGGAACGCATGGTTCTTGAAGACACATTTCCATATAAGGAAAATAACATAACCTCTCGCAAACGAAGTTATGAGCAAACCTCTGATGAACTAGGAGTCACTGACTATCTAGATCGAAACGGTTCAGATCTAATAAATTCTGAAGTAGCTAATGATCCGAAATTTAGTATTCCAGATTCTCAAGACTTGGAAGATTCAGAGATGGAACCAAGGCAAAGCAAAAGGGCACAGAAGGACAAACCCTTCGGTCCAGACTTTGTAGCTTATTTGGTTCAGGATGAACCACGAACAATCGCCGAAGCATTGTCAACTCCAGAAGCACCGCTCTGGAATGAAGCTTTAGAAAGTGAGATAGAATTCATTCTGCATAACCACACCTGGAAGTTGGCAGAACTTCCCCCAGGACACAAACTTTTGGGTTGTAAGTGGATCCTTAAACGGAAGTTAAAGACAGATGGTTCTATCGACAAGTACAAAACTAGGTTAGTAGTCATGGATTATCGCCAAAACGAGGGCCTTGATTACTTCGACACCTACGCTCAGGTGTCAAAAATGACATCCATACGTATGTTCATAGCTATCGTCGTCTTACGGGATCTTGAAATATATCAAATGGATGTTAAGACGGCCTTCCTAAATGGTGATTTGGAAGAAGAAATATATATGGATCAACCTGAGGGGTATGTGGTTCCAGGACAAGAGACAAAAGTATGTCGGCTTGTTAAATCGTTGTACGGGCTGAAACAAGCCCCTAAACAATGACACGAGAAATTTGAGGATACACCATTAATGGAGGTGACAAATATGTCTACAGGAAAGAAAATGTCAAATCTTTCGTCTTGATATGTTTATATGTAGATGACTTGTTGATCACTGGAAGCAGTCCTGGAATAATCGTAGAGACTAAGAACATGTTAAAACAGTGTTTTGACATGAAAGATATGGGCATTGCAGATGTCATCTTAGGGGTCAAGATCTCTAAGACATCTAATGGACTTGTCTTATCTCAATCTCACAACATCGAGAATGTACTGAAGAAATTTGGGATGTTCGACAGTTCACCGGTATCAACACCATTGGATATAAGTCAAAAGCTTGACAAATATCTGGGTAAGTCCGTACGCCATGAGCGATATGCGCAGGTGATTGTTAGTCTGATGTATATCACAAACTGAACTCGACCTGATATCGCTCATGCAGTCAATAAATTGGCTAGGTTCACTCGAAATCTAAGTGAGGATCACTGGAAAGCGTTGAACATGATACTACGGTTCGTAAAGTTCACGATACATTTCAGGTTACACTATTCAAGATATCCAATGCATTAGAGTGCAAATGATGCAAACTGGATATCTGATAGCGACGACATCAAGTCCACCAGCGGATATATTTTAACAATCGGTGGTGTAGTTGTGTCTTGAAAATCCTCTAGGCAAACTCTTATTGCCCGATCCACGATGGAGTGGGAATTTATCGCTTTAGATAAAGCGGGAGAGGAAGCTGAGTGGCTTCATGGTTTTCTAGAGGATGTCTCAAGTTGGGATAAACCTGTGTATTCTGTAATGATCCACTGCGATAGTCACCGTCTGCAGGCGGCACGGGTTCAATATACAATGGTAAGTCTCGTCATATTCGACGGAGACATGAGTCTGTTAGGCAGTTGATCACATCGGGTATTATTTTCATTGATTACATAAAATCTAAGAAAAATATCGCAAATCCCTTGACGAAGATAGTACCCAAAGATCAGTTGTTCTGCCTGTCTAGGGGGATGAACTTAAAACCCAAACAATAAGAACTGATATAGTGGACACCCAACCTTACAGACTGGAGATCCTAGGAATAAAAATTCAATGGGAAAACTAAATTGTAAAGGTTCCGTGAGCGCTTCGGTGGAAGCAAGAGCACTTCAGATAATGTGTCTTTCTTAAGAAACATAATCCAAGGTCGTTCCCGTGATAGACAAAAAGTTCTACCTGTAAGAGGGGTAAATGATAATTTTCCAAACCTTAAATGATCCTCAAAAGTTGAGGTTAGGTTGGTGAAATTTTTAATGGTTTCTAACGCTTGTGTAGCGGGGTATTACATGATACCTTGTAAAAAACCACCTATTTAAGTGCGAGGACAGACCGCCTCAAATGAATGCACTTAAGAATTCAAGGGTGTCCACGACCCACGATGGACAAAACACTAGAAAGATTGAGTAGGAAAAATATTGTGTTAGTACCATTGTCTTGGCATATACTAAACACTGACGGTTCAAGACATCACGTTCACTGCGCAGTAAATATATGCGATAATATTCTACTATGGAAGGTTCAAAACTCCGGCTACCTCTCCGGATGCAACATCGTTCTGCTAAGTGATTGCTAGAAAGACACCATGTGCGTGCACCAAAATCTCTTCCAAGAGGGGATTGTTGGAAATATTTATTAAACGTGAAATAAAGTAAATCCTATTAATTATGAATCGAACAATTAGGGCCCCGCACGTAGGAAACCTTGTTTTCACACACGTGCACATATAGTGTCAAGGATTAAAATTTCCTTAATGGAAGAGATATTGATAATGTCACGACCCAAACCCCGGACCCGCGACTGGTGCCCTACCTGGGCACCCTTCTACCCATACATCACATATAACCAGCGGAAGCTAAAAGAAAACTCAAAATCTCATAAAAATAAAAACAGGCGAGCCGACAAGGCCGCCACTTACATAGAATTGTCCAAACGGACTACAACTGTACATGACCAACCCACACATGACTACAGACCTCTAAGAGTAAGACAACAACTATGACGGGACAAGGCCCCACCGTACCCCTGAATATACATGAGTCATAATGGAAGACCTGTACCAAAATGACTAGGTTTCGGAACAATGGAGCTGTCTCAACAAGCTGGAAAGGATCCTAAGTTCTCGGATCACCCAACTGAGTACCTATACCGCGGCATTTAACGCAGCCCGGCGGTCAGTACAACAAGTACTAAGTATGTAACCAGGAAGTACAGTAAACAAGATCATAACTGTACAAAAGAATGACAGAGACACATATGAAAATCAAATACCAGATCCAACCATGCCATATAAAATAAGAGCCAACTGTACCTTTTTCCATCAGATCACCGTACTCATCAGACATCAGATCACGCATCACTGCATACTACGGTACCAATGTACTTTATAGAAATGAGAGTCATCGTATCTGTTTTCATATAACGAATCCCGACCCTTTAGTGAGGGACTCGGGGAATAAAATAATAACACTTGCACGAATAGCTACCATAAGCAACCTTGTGCAGCTTAACTCATCTTTTGACTCTCAAAGGAATAAAACCAAGGTACCAACATCTCATGTACCAATCACATATACGAACTTTTCATTTTAGGTATGCCAAGGTACCAACATATCATGTACCAAATACATATAAAATCTTTCATTTTAACTATGCCAAGGTACCAACATATCATGTACTAAACACATATAAAATCTTTCATTTTAACTAAACCTAGGTACCAACATCTCGTGTACCAAATATTAAAATGAACTTTCCTTTTAGAAATGTGTGGTACCAACATATCATGTACCAATCACATATAATAAACTTTTCCTTTTAGAAATGCCGAGACACTCTCATACCTTTCATTTTTAAATCCTCATTCGGAAAATCAAGACACTTATCATATCATGTATCATTTTAAATCCTCTTTTGGAAAATCAAGACACTTACACTTTTACAACCAAGCGACTCATACTTTTAAAATCAAGTCAAATATACTTTTAAAATCAAGTTACTATCGCCTCATGTACCACATGAAATATAGATTCATTTAAAACACGTATGTCCACCGTACACTCATTTTATAAAGTTCATGCTCAAAGAAGAAAGGAAGAGTCACATACTAACACTTGTCGTCTGTACCAACTCGATAATCTAAATTCGTCTCGCTCATCTGGCTAACATTATAGAAACGTTTGAATGGTGATAACATATCCGAATTGCCAAATTAATTCATTTTATGATCCGTTAGTAGGTTATATATTTAATAATGATCTTATCTAATCAGATGTGAACCTAGAAAATGTAAAACGAACTGGTTATATCTTAGCTTCTATGCAGATGGAAATTTTACTCATTTCAATATAATTGATTGTCGATACCTTTTTCATTTAACGCTGTAATGACTTGTTCGATACTTTTTCTCATTAGTGCTGTAACTTAGCAAGATCAACTCGACTCCAATGCTTACTAAAAACTCTTACCAACATCTCCCATAAGACTTGGTAAATACTTATAAATAGTTTAGACATGCCTTTAGCATAGAATCAATAACATGAATACTCCTTAACTTCTAAGAGTAGAATAACTTTTGAAAAAATACCACAGTTGTGGTTCATACGTAGAACATGTCAAAAGAGAGAAGGAAGAGGTTCACATACCTTATTGACGACTAACCAACACGACAAGTAGAATATGTCCCAAATAGGTACTTCAACCTCAAATTCGCCCAAAACAGTCCACTAACTTTTGGCCCACAGTTTTGTCTTAGCTCCACTTCTTCAAGTTTCAATCATATCCATGTATCCACTACAAGCTTGTAACCATATTCCCTTCTTGTATTACTTCCAAAAAGTTCATAAACAAGCCAAGGTTTTCACCATCATTTTCGGCCAAACCATGGCTTATGGTTCTTGGAGAGTGAACTAGGCTTAGCACTTACTTAATGTGCTTAATCTTGGAAAGAAAATAAGTTGATATTGATCTTCTCTTGGCTTAGGGTTGGTTCGAAAATTTGGAGGAGAAGAGAGGTCAAGGAGAGTTTGGATGAAGATATTTTGTGAGGCCAAGTCTTGTTACACTTGTACATATAATGTGTGCACAAGACAAGTGAATGGGGAACCCACTTGTCCACTTGTATGAAAATATCTCCACACTTTAGCAAATCTTGCAATACATAATATATCTCCCACACTTAGTCATATTTCTCTATTTCGATGGACTAAACATTCCCAAGGCCAAGACTTAATTAATCCACACTAATCTCTTCACAAAATATTAACCCAACACTTAGCCAACTCATAGTATTTTCGATGGACCCCCCTCCCCCCCCCCCCCCCAAATTGTGAAATTTTCAATTAGCTCATTTTCTTAATCCCAAGACTTCATAATACAATACTAAGTCCATAAATCCATATTAGGAAATCCAACTCCGAGTTAATAAATTTTTCGTCATCACATTTTTCCATAAGAAAATGTACTTATACTTTCATTCCAATATTCAAATCTTATTTCCTTACGTACGTTCTCATATTAATGTCTTGGAATTATGGGGTGTAACAGATACGTATACGAATTATTTGAGACGTAAGGTAGTAGACAGTTATTGGCCAAATGACGAATGATTTCACGTTGGTAAATGAAGGAAGAAGTGTATAATGTGTAAAGATGAAATGAATGAGAAATCACCACGAAATCGAGCGGTCGCGACTACATTGACGCTTCAATTCGGAACTCATCGAATTGGGCGGTCGCACTCTAATTGACATTTCAGTGAGTTATCGAACCGGCGCCGCGACTGATCGTTTCAATCCGTTGGAGGTGAATTAAAAACTGATTCTTGGGCTAACTTTGAAGTATTTACTCTCCATTATTTTGCTCATGAATTTAGCCATTACTTGGCTGAATTGTAACTCCAAATTCAAGGCATTAACATGACATTCATGACCATTACTTAGGCATTTGGAGGGTCATCATCTACACACTATAAAATGAGACAAGGCTCATTTGAAAACACACTTGACATCTTACACTCAACAATTCTCTGAAATTGTCTTCCTCTCTTACAATCACAAACACTCAAAGATCTTTCTTCCAAAACAAACATTTGAGTTCTCTTTGCTCATTTGTTTGATTGCTGTTTTATCTTGGGAGATAAGTTGTCATTACAACAGTTGAAAGGATATACGGGGCAATATTATCTTAAGGATAGATCAAAAATTTGGTCGACTAAGCAAGCCCTCATATTTGATCATTTTCAGATTTTTAACAAATAGTTGTTGTTGTTATTTTTCCGTTTTACACATTACTACTCACAGTAACTTGATCATGAAGAATGAAACAATAACTTACAATAACTTTAATTAGTATTTCTTTTAACACCGTTAATGTATATAAATTCTTTTCCACTGAACGAAACAAATCCAATTTATGAACTTAACTAATAAAGGAAGAAAGTGAGAATGGTGGTTGAATAAGAAAAAAAGGGCACAAGTGATTGCCATGTTTAGACAAAAGCTCTCATTCTTACTTCATTTGACCAAACAATTAGTCAAAAGTTGAACAGACAAAAAGAAAGACATAAAAAAACCGACCGACATACCCCCTTAGCATTACAACTACCAAAATTTAGCTTAAATATCATGGACCACAGCCCACTACATTTGTATTTGTTTTTTAAATAATCAAGTTTCTAGCTTGCGACAAATTAGTCTTGGAGTTAGTAGTATCGATATCTCGACACTGCTATATGACTTTTTACTTGTATGGAGTAAAATAGTTTCATATATGTCCAGAAAGAAGGAAATTTAACTATTCACACTGACTTAACCCAGCCCACACCAGGTACCTTTTCTGTTTTTTTCTTCCCACTGCCTTGCACAGTAAAATGCTTCCCATTTTGAGAGTAGACATTATTTATTTTGTACTACTCTTTTCCATCTATATCTTTCCTTATTTTATGTACCTCAGGTCCCTGTACTGTTTTAAGTGTGTGATGTTCACAAGGGTTATGCTTATTTTTACCAAAATATTTTGTTAAAAGAGCACAATTTTTACAACTTTACATTTGTCTTTAATTTTCCGCTTGGCTATGGGATTTAGATTGGCAATCTTAAAAGATTTTAAGTTCCATGGTGCAAAAATGTGTATTTAGACCGGCTCAAATAGGTTGCGGCCCATCTAATTTTTTTCCAGGTTATCATGGAGCTCGCTTGAGTTAACGATTAAAAGTAGCTAATAAATATCAAGGGTAGAAAAATATTTTTAAGTGTCGAAACTAATTTTGTAAATAAAATGTTACGAATTTATACAGACGTGTTGAACTTACTAATAAATATTTAGTATTTTTGTTAAAAAGGCGCCGATAAACACTTTTTCTTTTAAAATGATTGAACACCCTTAATGTTATTTATAAAGAATACAAATTTAGAATATTGAAATAATAAAGGACGAATGACGAAAATAGAATAGGAAATCATTAGAAGTTATGTTTTAGGAAAAACGAAAATTATAAAGATATTAGGGATAAGATTTTATCAAACCAAAAATGCTTAATAACTATAACATAATAACTTAGAGGGACTAATTTATGACTTTTAGGTAATTTTTATCGTATAATCATTTAATATTATACCAAAAGCCAAAAATACTTGTAATAAGGTGTAAACTTTGTCAAACACCCTTAATTACTTACTCCACTTAGTTTAGACATAAGATGAATTATGAAATTTGGACAAGGGCCTAATTTCGTGCTAAAGATTCCATATGTAGCAGACAATTTTGTTGTCTTGTGTATTTCTTTTGACAACAAAGGACCTTCAAACAGTTTCTTATTTACCGAATTCCTGTCTGAAGGAGAATTCATAAAAGGATCAAGTGTTCCACAAAATGCAAAAAATTGCATGGTTTCCCTTCAAATCAGCTGGTCTTTAATTTTTGTCATTCGTTGCATTTAATGAAGGGAAAAGGATCACACGACAAACTCAATAAACAATTAGTAGCAGCAGTAGATAAATCGCTTGGCCATACAAACCAGTGCTACCCACCAGGCCAGCCAATGAACTACTAGTAATTAATTTTACTCGGGGGCAAAAAGGCGAAATCCCTCGTCCATAGGGCTATCACTCTCGGCCCGACAAAAATTGGCGGAGGAGGTAAATCATGATGACTCAGCGGCCCATTAGGTGGAAGACACAGTGTCTGGTGTTCACAAGGAATCATCCCCCACAAAGAATAAATGAAACTCCCGCGGTTGCCAAGGCTCGAACCTGTCTACTTGGAGGAAATCTACCATCCTGGAACCAACTGGGCTACGCCCATGCGGACAATAATTAACTTTACTTTTTTTTTCTTGATGAGGAACCCGCAGCCACTATCTGCTTCGCAAGTGTGCACCGAAGAAACCGCGATCGACGATAATACCGCAAATCACGCAGAACCACTCTTGCAGTCGTGATGTTCGATAAAGAAGGTGTATGGAGATCGAACTCGTGACCTTGCGGTCTCAAATTTTTCTGCTACACCAACTTAGCTAGCCTTGCGGGTAGTAATTAACTTTACTGTATATACTAACGGGACAATAGAATCGTAAACCCTCGTAAAAACAAGATAATGATAATTAAATAACGGTCCATAATAAGTTCAATTAATTACAATAAACTAAACTTCACTGATAATATAAAAAAGTACAAATATAAGACAAATAATCTATTACTAGCATAATAAATTAGATCATATTAAAAGATTTACATATCAATGTTTATAAACGTAAGAGTTTTAAATTATATATTTATATTGTAAGGGGTTGTTTGGGGAGTAACAATTATAGGACTAAATCCGGAATACTTTGAGCCACGTTTTGAAGAATTTTAAAATTTGAAATTTGCGATTGTCAATTTTTTATACCACAATTATAGGGTAAATTTCATAATTTGTCATATAACTATCGCTTTTTTCATTAAAGTTACTTAACTACACATTCTAACATAAAAGTCATATAACTATCACTTTTTTCCACCAAAGTCACTTAACTACGTTTTCTAACTATAACTGTCATTTTTTTCACCAAAGTCACCTAACTATGTTTTCTAACACAAAACCCACAAAAATTCGAGTCTACTAACACAAAAATCACACATATCTAAAAATTCAACTCCGAGGAGTAATATTATTTTACTTTTAATCTAAAAAATACAAATATAATTAAAAAAATTGACCCGATCCAAAATTCATATGCAAATATTAAAGTACTAAAATGGTGAATAAATATGAAAAAAATTATCGCAAAATTATTGCTTCCAATGCAAATAATAATAACTATTACTTCATAAAATTCAATTTCTTACTATTCAATAAAATATAAAAAAATTCAATATATACTTTTAAAAAGGCCAATAAATATACCCTAAGATTGAGAAAAAAATATTTCAAGTAAATTCACCAAAGTTAACGAATATTTACATCAAAAAATATAATATTTATAAAGGTATTTTTTTTTCAAAAACAACTCTTCAAATATTTTAGTCGTTGATTATATCACTAGATAAAGAAAAAGCTTATCTATCCTCTTCCAATGCATTTTGTTTGCATATCACAATCATATAATTCCAACATGTAACATCACAAGCCACATCATTTTATTTTTGCTCGTGAAAATGAACCACATAGAAAAAGATTTTGAATCCCATATATATTATTTGTGGCAGGATTGATTCTATTTCTTTAATATTTTAATGTCTTCATATGAATTTTGGATCGAGCCTGTTCTTTTTAATTGAATTGCCAACCTGAATTCTTTTATATTACTTTAAATATCTTTGGAACTTAAATTGAAATGTGAAAGAGATCCTAGTCTTCCAAAATCTTTTACTCAGACAGCTTCTCCAACCAATAAAAAATCGACAACACATTTGACAAAACAATCCTGGATTTCCAAATACCACCTCAGTCTCTCTTAGATATTTCCACTTGACAACAAAATTTACATATAATAATTTGGGATACCAAACTTCTTTTCTTTCTCTATTTGATACCCAAAATGGGGAGAGGAAGAGTTCAGTTGAAGAGAATAGAGAACAAAATTAGTCGACAAGTGACTTTCTCGAAACGTCGATCTGGTTTATTGAAGAAAGCTCATCAGATTTCTGTGCTTTGTGATGCTCAACTTGCTTTGATTGTTTTTTCAACTAAAGGAAAACTCTTTCATTATGCTACTGATTCTTGGTACCTACCTACTCTTTCTGCTTGAAATATTGTTTGTGTTATTAATTGTAAGATTTTATGTGTATGTATGGTATGGACCTATTAATGCTCAACACCAAGTAAACAAGTATATATACATGATATACAAAACTAATTAAGAAAATTAAATCTACTTTTCCTAATACAAGTCTAATAGTTTTTCTACTGTAAGACTAATATCATAATTACACTTGTACATGAATTCTACAACTATGATAATTAATCTACATAAATAATCAACTCTAACACTTGTTTTACTTACTTTCTATGTTTTTATCATTCACATGCAACACTATCACAGGACTGATGATCACTTGGTGTTTTTGTTGTAGAATATTTAAAATAATACAATGATGTAACTTTTTGCTAGACAAAAAGAGAGAAATCAGTGAAAGCACGAAACAAATAGATAAGACACTTCCAAGAAGCTTTCTTTAGGATAGTAATTTCTCTTGAAAGTGGTTAACGGGAAAATTCATCCCCTACTCTAAAAATCAAAGTTGCACTCTTTGATTTCTTCAATCATAAGAACTCAACCCAAAATAGAATGAAGAATTTGAAATTAAACTCCATGATCTTTATGTAATGGACTAACCGATCACTATAAGCATGTCAACAAGTTGGCTATCTATTCCAATATTCCGATCCACAAACATCACAAAAATTAGAAACTGAAGTTAAGAAAATAGAACCTGATTTTGTCATTACTTTATCCTTGAATCATCACCTTAACCGTTGTTTTTACGGTGGTTGGGCGGCAGCCTTTATATGTGAACAACACTAGTTAAAATATTCTTATGACTCTTGTTTGTACCATCTCTTTGGAACCAAAATGTTGGACCCAAATTTCTTCTCTTTAATTAAAAAAACATTAATCAGATCAAGAAATTTTAAACAGACAAATCTTTCGTGGGCCAAAATGTAAAATATATTTTTCATGATCTAAAAATATTTTCAAGTATTAATGTAAACATAATTCATGTCTTACAATCTTGAAAGTAGTATGCCACGTATTTTCATGCATACTACCTTGTATATCAAAAAATCAGTTTCATTTGTTAAAAGACATAACAATCATAATAACTACAGTTATTTCTTATCATAATATGCATGTAAAACACAAAGTATATATTATGAGATCATGACTATCTATCATACTGACATTCATAGATATGAAATTTCATAAATCACAAAAATAGCTAATTAAAGAATGAGAAGAGATAATAAAACCCGATTTTAATTGCAAATTATGACGTTATTGCGCTCACTGCAATCTTCGCTATGAATCTCTAAACAATGTCTTTGGCAGTTAGAGACATATGGTACATTGGTGGAATGTTTATATTGTGAGATACAATGGTGGTTACAAGGAAATGAGAAGTAAGTAACAAATACAAAGATTACAATCTGGATTAAGAACAAGAATGAACTACTACAAAAGATTTGTTGAGTCGAGTGTTAGCACCCTGTCCATCCATTTACAGTGAAGATAAAACAACAACAAACAATTGAGCAAAGGAAACTCAAATGTTAACTAAAAAGAAGAACCTTTTGAGTGTGTGAAAGAAAGCTAGAGAGGAAGAAATTTCTGATTACAAGTGTGTTATTCAATTAAGCCAAGAACCTCAATTTATAGTGTGTGTAAGATGACCTCTCATCTAGCCAACTAATGACAATCAAGACCATGTAATGACACTTATTGAGAGGTTATAATTCAACCAAATAATTGCTGAATTCAAGTGCCAAGTAATGGAGGATCAATGCTTCAAAACCAGCCTAAAAGTCAGAAACTTTTCGTCTTCGAGCATTCTACCTCCGAAGCGCCGCGGCGCCTCAGCTCCAGTGACCAAACACTGAATTAGCGTCGCGGCCCTTCGCGGCGATTTCCTTCTCGTTTCATCATTTACACATCGTACACTTCTTCCTTCATTTACCAACGTGAAACACTCGTCGTTTGACCAACAACTGTATCGTAATGAGCTCGAACCTGTGACCGAAGTTCCTCGATCTTTGTCACTTAAACTAAGCCTGGGAGCTTAAATTATATACAATTGTCATTGATATTGTGTATA
The DNA here is from genome assembly GCA_029844215.1 of Przewalskia tangutica. Lineage (NCBI taxonomy): Eukaryota > Viridiplantae > Streptophyta > Magnoliopsida > Solanales > Solanaceae > Przewalskia > Przewalskia tangutica. The sequence goes on from CM056723.1 coordinate 14,823,661, forward strand.
TACTATTGTCTTACTATCTCTAGATATAAATCATAGCTCTAATGAGAGTTATTAAGTTGTCTCCATCCTGTATTTCGCTTGTATCTGTTCCTAACAGATATAACTACTCTCTTGTGATACTGTATATCAGCATGGAAAGGGTCCTCGAAAGATACGAAAGATACTCATATGCTGAGAGGCAGCTTGTTCCTACTGATCCTACCTCCCCGGTATGCCTAATTAAATCTCTCATGTATATATGTGTGTGATGCTTAACTTATATTATATACTAACAGTCAAAATTCTTTTACGATATCAAAGTATATAACTTTATTAATTAATCTCATTTCTTCCTAGAGGATTTTGATTTTCGTATTGAGGATGACGTTAATTAATTTGGTGCAGGGAAGCTGGACCCTGGAACATGCAAAACTTAAGGCCAGACTTGAGGTTTTGCAGAGAAACCAAAAGTACACACACACATTAAAGAATTTTAAGCTACATATATATTTCCCTTTGTATAAACATTGCCTAAAAAACTCGTGACAGGCATTATATGGGAGAAGATTTGGACTCGTTAAGTATGAAAGAACTTCAGAATGTGGAGCACCAGCTTGATTCTGCTCTTAAACACATTCGCTCAAGAAAGGTATTTAGACCACGTTTATAGCTCAACAGTGTGGATTTTCTTTGAGAAACCCTCTTAAGCTAAGTACTGAAGTCATTAATTTCTTGTAGAACCAATTGATGCATGAGTCCATTTCTGTGCTTAAAAAAAAGGTGAGAATTTGCCCTCTAATTATGTAACTTGATTGATTGTGATTTGTGGCTATACAGCTAAACTTGAGAACCGTGTAAGATGTGTTTGGTAGGGAGGAAAATGTTTTTCTATATTTTATGTTTGGTTAGTCAAAATATTTTTTTTAGAAAAATATGATTCTTAAAAACCAAGAAAATGATATCCATAGCTAGTGGAAGTAAGCAAAAAGTTCCAATACTAATATTCTACACTTATTGTTTACTCCAAACCCTCTTGCCTCCTTGCGCTTGACCTGACCCCTACCTTCCACACTCCATAGTTTTTGCCTAAAGTATACATAAATGTTCTTGGTTAAATATATTCTGCTTATTTATCAAATACAAGAAATAAGAAAGAGACAACTTATTTCTAGATATTTTTGAGGAACACATTTTTTGTGGAAAACATCATCCTTCCTACCAAATCCACCCACATGGCTGTCTTTGGGCCCGTGCAAGCCGGGCTACCGCACAGGGCCTTCGAAAATGAAATTTTTTAAGGATCCATTTTTTCATTTTATTAAGTAGTATTAGCCAGAATTTACTGTAAAGACTCATAATTCGCAGGTCTTGGTCCAATCAAAGCAGTAGTTGATTAACTTGAAGTTGTATTAGATTGTTATTTACAATTTAAAATAATTTCTACTTATTGAAATCGTATATTTACTTATATTAAGAGCAACTTTTACGAATTAGAACAGACCCCAAAAATATTTGAGACGGTCCTGCCCACCCATAGTATCAAACAAGTTATGATCAACAATATCTTTACTTGGAAAGTAGAAAAAGAAATTTTGGTATTGCATGATATACAGTACCACCAAATTGTTTCTGTAACTTTCTTTAATTTGCATGGTATACAGGACAAAGCATTGCAGGAGCAAAACAACCAGCTTTCCAAGAAGGTTAACATTATTTATCCCCAAAATGCATCCTACTTCTCACTGGAAATTAAAACTCTCCAATAGAAATGCTTGTGAACTGGATTTTTTTTCTGAAGTTTGAATTCCTTAAAACAGGTGAAGGAGAAGGAGAAAGAGGTGGCCCAGAAAAATCAGTGGGATCAACAGAACCATGAAATCAACTCATTTTCATTTGGTTTGCCACATCAATTGGACTTTCCTCATCTTGGGTACATCTCTTTCCTTCTTTATTCCATTTTTGGTATTCAATGACAATATTCGCTAGGCAGAGAACTAGTTTTTTTTTATATTCAATGACATTGGTCGTAGGGTTTTGGAAAAGTGATAAGAGCATAATATGCTATATGTGGGTTAGAATGACGTCTTAGGCTGTAGACAAAAATATAGTCTATATGCAAAGAAGTATAGAGGGCAAATCCATTATCGCCCAATTTTAGGGTATTCAATTAGGATTTTAAAAGACTCTTTTTTAATTATAAATAAGTCTTGTAGTATTCAATTAAGACTTTTAAATAATCAAAAATAAATTTTATTGTATTTAATCAAGACTATTAGGATTTTAAGATTTTTTAAAGAGTATGTTCAAATCTAGTGATATTCAATCATAATTTTAAATAAGCAATAAAAAGTTTTTTGATATTCAAAAACTTGGTGATTTCGAAAGATTTTTTTTCTCAATGAAATTTGTGGGACTTTTTAGTGAGAATATAAATACCAAATCCTCTAAACAATCTCACCCTTCTAGACAAGATTTTTTTTCTCAAGACTGTTTTCTCTCTTCTCTCTGTATTTATATTCTTTCATTTTCTCTTTCTACCTCCACCATTTCACTTTAATCTCATCCCCAAATTTCTTCAAGCAGTGGAATTTTTTGTGTGCAATCACGGTCCAATTTCCAGATGTTAGAGAATTTAGGGTATATGAGTTTCTAAGGCAAGATTGTGGGTTTGTTGGGTGGGGGGCCCTCCGGATTCAATGCTTCTGTCAGGATATGTGTGTGTTTTTCCTATTTAGTACTAGTAAAATTTATATTATTTTTTCTTTCATTTTCTTAATTGTTGATCCACTGAAAAATAATACAGTCATACCTATTTACAACATCATCTTTATATGATTGATCACATGGCAAGATAAAGGAGAAAATTTTCTCACTAAAAATCAAGCATGAAAAAATAGAAATTTGTGTTGAATTAAAGAAGTCTCACTCCACTGTAGCAAAGAATATAAATTCGTGTGCTAATACCCATCGAAAGTGCAAAAAAATCACGAATTTGAGTTTCTGGGCTTAGAAATGCTATTATAGGTGACATCGGTCATGACGAAGTAACAAAAAATCTTTTGGTATTCAAAAACTTGCTGATTTCAGGCCAATTTGGCATTCAAAATCTCATTTTAGCAAGGATATCTAGCTCTCCAAGCATGAATATGATTTGGATTGTTAAACACCTTAAAGTTATATTTGGACTTTATACATAGTTCTTTGTTCAGCTACTTTGATTTGTTCCCCATGAATGCACTTGTATTTGAACTTGTTGCAAGTCTTGATTCTATTAGAGATAAAATGTCTCATATGCAACTACATATTGTGCTTATGTGTGTAGAGTTGATTCTATATTGTTTCTATAGCAAGATCAGGGTAGTCGTTTTCTCCAAATCTATGCATACAAGTTGTTCGCTGAAATACCTGTTAGAGAAATTGACATGGAAAATTCATGTGGTCCTTTCAAATGTTTATAAATCTTATGATAAATATTTTAAAATTCAAACATAAAAATTTTTGATTGTATTTTAAAATCTGATAAGTCATTACATTCCTAAATAGTATTTTAAAATTCATTGAATTTATTTATCCCAAAATAATCTTTTAAAATCTTAATTGAATACACCCCTTAGACTTTTCGCCACTAGACCTCGGGAATTAAATTTCTTGTTTATAAAAATTTAAAAAGATGCATGGTTGGGATAGCTTTCAGGAGAACATTCAAGTATGTGATTTAACAAAGTGACAAATTCAGGATTTAAACTTATTCATCTTTTAAGGTTCTTTACGGTACATTCATAAATTCGACGTCTAAAATTTACAAGTTATTGAAGATTTTTCGTTATATGTTTACGTTATGTGTCAAAATGACTGGATTTTATTGAATTATATTACTATCTTTATTTGCGTTTGATTTTAAAATGCAAAATGCAGGGAAGCATACCAGAGTACTGAAGTAGATAATGGAGAAGTAGAAGGAGCTAATTCACAGCAGCAACCTGCTAATACTGGAATGCCTCAATGGATGCTTCGCCATCTTAATGGCTAAACCTCTAAGGAAAAATTTGATGGTCAGTATCAAGTTATGTACTTTTGTCTAAACGTTCAAATATGTTATAAAAACAACTTTATCTCTAATTTACACAATATATATAGATGGATTGTTATAAAACATTATTATATGTTAAGATGAACTTTACTGTATCAGGCCTTGCCTTGATTAACATTCTGAATGGTCTTATAATTTTATTATGTGTCTAACACAACTTATACTAATTGTAAGTTTTTTTTCTCACAAAAAAGTGGACCAAAATCTTACAGTGTCCAAACTCCAAACTTTAGATCCACTTTTTTATGAGATAAAAAAAAAAAGTCTCGCACAACTAGTATCAATAATGTGAGGCATATATTAATTTTTTAATGGTCTCCTTGTAGAAGATATATACTTTCAAGGGAAAAGAGTCAAATATACCCTAAAACTTTGGTAAAAGGATCATATATACCCTTTGTCAAAGTATGGAGTCATATATACCCTCTGACCTCTGTTAGCCAAAACATATCAAATTTACCATTTCTTAACGGATGGACACGTGGCAGCCACGTGGATGCCACGTCATCCACCGGAACAGAGAACCCAGTCACTGCCACAGCCATTCCCGCCAGCTGATGGACGGAAAAAAATGGCGTTTCACTTCCAAGTTGAAATCGACCTTCGGGAGTGGGTGTATGATGAAGAGGATGAAGAAACGAACACAACGGTACCACCCACCGCCACTGTCAATGCTGGAGATGATCGGAAAATGCAAACACAGATCGGAAAAACTGAGTTGGTCGACCGGACGTTGGTGAAGAATTGAGGGTGATGGGTTGGCGTAGAATGTCGGCAAGATGACGGTGAATCTACTGGTACTAGCCTCGATCGTCGACTGAAGCTCAGGTGGCCGAAAATCAATCGGCGGCGACTAAGGTTTGCAGAGTTGCGACTTGGTGGTTGTTTCGATTTGGGTCGAATTGAACTACGGGGTGGGTATAGAAATGGCGGGGAGGAGAGGGCGGTCACGCGATGGTATAAACCACGCGCCGATTCTCACTCAGGTCGCCGGAATTTGCAAATCTCCGTCAGGGTCAATTTCGTCCAAAAACTTCGAACATCAAATCGAGACTGAAAATGATGAAATCGAAGGTGTTGGGTAGTATAGACGTGTAGAGGGTGACGAGATGAGTCTTTTGGTATTAGATTCGTCGGTGTTGGCTTGCTGTGGTGGTCGAAATCACTGTAGCGGCGGCAGCGTTACTGTAGCTTTTCTGTAGCGGTGGTGGTGGTCTCTGTTTCAGTGGATGACGTGGCTGCCACGTGTCCAATCCGTTAAAAAGGAATACATTTGATAAGTTTTGACTAACGGAGTGTATATATGACCCCATACTTTGACAAAGGGTATATATGATTCTTTTACCAAAATTTTAAAATATATATGACCCTTTTTCCTACTTTCAATGATCGATGAATAGTCTTTCTTCAAAGGATGCTTTGGCTGGTTGAAGGTTGTCAAGTTTACATGTATCCTTAACTTATCCATAAGCTCTTGTTCTAGATAATAAAACAATCAACGTATAAAATATAGTTTGAGAAAAATGATAGATAAGTGTTAACAAACGAGAAAGAAAAAAGCAAAATAGGTTAGGTCATTAAATTATTATTGTTTCTTTATTTTATTTAGCGCACTTAATTTGACTATCTTTAATTATTTATTTGCATAATTATAATGGAAGGACTTAAACGTATGATTACGGGTAAGGGTAAGAGTGTTTCTACTAGTAGGAGTAATAAGGGTAAGAGTATTTCTTCTAATCATCCTATTCCTCCTAGACATGACGATTTTGTTGATACTGAATTATTTCCTGAAGTACCATTAGATTTAGACGATGAGCTATTTTCTGAAACTCAACAAGACTTTAATTTAGAAGATAATCTAGATGACACACCCACTAATCTAAATGACACGCCCACTAGTGCACCTCAAACTGGAACACCTCCTATTCCCCCTAGTATGAGACGAGACTCACCACAACGAAAATTAACATCAGATGTATGGATTTTTTTATAGGGACGTAGAAAATCAAGTTGCTAGATGCACAATTTGTAAAAATGTTTATAAATTTAAAATGGGAAAAGGTCAGAGCGGGACGGGAGGTTTAACTACGCATTTGAATAGATTTCACAAAGCTAGGTATGAGGAATATAAGGCTAAAAAAGCGGGTGCGTGCGTCTATGCCCTCTCAGTCGGGAAAAGGTTCATATACTGTTCCGAACCAGGTGCAGGGTCAAATTGACCCTATGACAGGAGAATTGTAGGCCCTAAATACGATAAACAAAGAGATAGGAAATCATTATCAAAATTAGTTGCAGTGGAGGGTTTGTCTTTTTCATTTTTGAATCTCCTGGTTTTATTCATTACATAAGAGATATGTATAATCCTGCTTATAACGGTTTTTCTAGATCAATTGTTAGGAGAGACGTTTTAAAATTTGCACACGAATATCAACAGTAATTACATTATTCATTATATCATTTTTCTGACAAAATATCTATTACGTCTGATATAGGTCGTAGTACTAACTGCCATGATTATTTAACGGTAACATGTCATTGGGTAGATTATAAATGGAGTATGCAAAAACGTATTTATATATATAAGGCACACATGTATTTTTATTTCAGAAAATATTTTTTCAGTTTGCGATTATTATGGCATAACTTATAAAATCATGACTATTACATTAGATAACGCTTTTTCTAATGTTACTGCTGTTAGATTATTAAAAAATATTTTAACTCCATATTTTCGAGATCATTTTCATATAAAATGTGCATGTCATATTTATAACTTAGTTGTAAAGGATGATCTATCACTTTTTGAAGACATTCTTGGAAAAATACAATTTGCTATAAACTTTATTTTTAAAAGTAATAGAATACAACGAATAAAAGAATATAAAAAACTTATCACGATTGTCAACTACCTTACAGAAAAATTCTTGAAGAAATATGCACTAGATGAAATTCTTTATACAACCAACTACGTGTTGCTTATGAGTATAGAAAACCTATAATCCAATTTTTTAACGTCCGCAATCAAAATCCTACTGATATAATTATTGATTCCGGTTGGGATACAATTTTAGAACTTACTACATTTTTAGAGAAATTTTATCTAGCTACTAAATTTTTTCCGGTATTTATTATCATACTATTTCATCAATGTTATTTTATATAGCTCTAATATTTATATTACTTAGTGAATATATGGAAAAACTAGCTTATAAGACACCTATTAAAATTGTTTCTAAAAATGAAAAAATATTTTATTCATATTCCCCCAATTTATATTATTAGTGTTGTATTAAATTCGTCTATTAAAATAGACGGTTGTAAAACACTTATTGAAACTATTTATGATTGCATAGATAAACTTCCACATTCATCTTCAAAAAATCTAAATGACCCACCACCTATTGAAAAAATTAGAGAATAAGTGTTGTCTAGCATACGAGATGAATGTTAAAAAAATATACGCATTACCAACATAAAAGTGCTAGCAACCAACCGGCTTCCATGTCATCTTCTTCTTTTTCAACACAACCTCAAAAACGACATGTTGCGGCTAGTATTGAAAGCCTCAGACATAGAATGTTTAGTGGTAATATTTCTAACCAAGTTAGCGAGTTTGATGTTTTTATTTTGCATGGTGTTGTACTGTACGAAGCAATTGAAAATGAAGAGGGACGTGAAGACTTGCTAAAATACTAGAGGTAGAATGAGAAGACATTTTCAACACTATCTAAGATGGCCTGAGATGTGTTGAACATTCAAGCGTCATCAATATCGTCTGAAATCGCTTTTTAGACCGACAAATATCAAATAGGAGAGCACATCCATTCATTGGCGGGAGACTCATTGAAGATTGCAGTGCTATTCAGAGACTGAATTCGTGCGTAGCGTATGAGGTGCGGCCAACCGGAGATCAATGAAGAAGAAGACTACAACTACAACAAAATCTTATCCGCGGAGGTGGAAGCGACGTCGACCAATTTGACCAACAAATACCAATTCCAACCGAAGAACCACAAGAAATTATAAAGAAACTAGAAAATGTGTTTCTTAACATGTAATTCTTTTGATTGTAATTTTACTATGTTATTTATTTACAATTTTCAATATTACGAAGTTGCAATTTTGAAATTGTATTATAAAAAAAATCATACTTCTATTAAATAATATAAGAGTCACAAAAACAACTTTGTATGTTTTTATTAAATTATCTTGTTGTGTGTGTGTTATTTTTTTAATTTAAGGGCAAAAAAAAATGATCCACCCCGACCCCTCCCTACCCAGCCGCCCCGTTGGCCACCCATAATTGGTACTATAAGAAAAATGGAGTATATTTTTAAACGGTTGTTGGTTAAAACAAAAATCATGAATGGGCATCTGAATTTTCCATGCTTGTAGAATTTAGAATATAAGTTTTCCAAATAATTGACTTTTGGGATTATGATGATTGATGATTAAGGACTCAATCCTCGCGGTCGATGGACTAATTAGGCTAGAATCCAAAAATTACTTGGACTTTGGATGTTTCTCCTTTGTTTTCCATGTGGGACTCTGTGTAAGGGAAATCAAGTTATTACTAATTGACACATCTCTTCTGTATAAACAGTCGTTTATCCCCTCCTCCACCCCACCTTCTAATGTCTAATTTCTATTTGGATTGAGAATAACATTAGGCAACTTGTAAAGATTGTAAGTTCGGCAGACCCTTTATTTATTATTGATTTAAAAAGGATTACATGAAGAGTGGAGGAGGGTTTTCTTCTAGAACTCCAAGCTGGAAGATTTGCATAAGGAACTTTCAATACTTGTATCTAAAATTTAAGATTTCTGATATTATTGAATCTGATAATATAAGACCTTTAGTATTTTGGTACAAGTCAAATGAATTATGAAAAATGTGTGGTGCTATATATATATTCACATCTTGAGTGTCATATGAGTATTTACCATTATTATTACTACTTCATCCGTGTAAAAAAGATTGATCTACTTTTTTTATTAGTTTATTACAATTTTTTTTTATATTTAGAAACAATTTAACTTTATGAGATCATTTACAACCAGACAAATATCTAATATTTATTTTGTATCATAAATTTCAAAAGTTTTTTTTATTTCTTAAACTCCGTGTCAAGTCAAACTAGGTCAATCTTTTTGGAACGTTGGGAGTAGTATTTATCTATATATTATTGTTGTTGTTGTTGTTGTATTATTAGTGCTCAGTAACCCTATGATGCAGGGGCGAATCTAGGGCCCGACGAAGGTGTTCGTGTTGGAAATTTACTAATGTGGAATTAAGATTATCCCATTATTTAAGACTTGAACAATTGGGATCCCGCACGTCGGAAACGTCGTTTCCACACACGTGCACACGTAGTGCCAAATATCATAAATTTCATTAGTGAAAGAGATATTGGTATGTGAGTAAACATTTGAGACATGAAATGATGGGCGGTCGTTGGTTAAATGACACGTGTTCCACGTTGGTAAATGAAGGAAGAAATGTACAATGTGTAAAAGATGAAATGAGTCGGAAATCACCGCGGAGTCGTGAAGGGCCGCGGCGCAACATCGTCAGAGCCGCGACGCCTCCATCCAACGCCGCGACGCCTTGGTGTCAGTTGGTCACTGGAGCTGAGGCGCCGCGGCGCTTCGGAGGCAGAATGGTCGATGAAAGATGGGAAGTTTCTGACTTTTGGGCTGGTTTTGGAACATTGATTCTCCATTACTTGACACTTAAATTCAGCCATTATTTGACTGAATAACATCTCTCCATAAGTGTCATTACATGACCATTGATTGTCATTAGTTGGCTAGATAAGAGGTCATCTTACACACACTATAAATTGAGACTCTCTGCTCAATTATAGAACACACATCACTCTTGTATAGTTCAGATTTTTCTGAACTTCTTTCTCTCTAACATATCTTTCACACTCAAAATTTCTTATTTTAATAAACACTCGAGTTTTCTTTGCTCATTTGTTTGATGCTGTTTTATCTTGGTAGACAGTTGCCCATCAACGTAAAAAGATATATACGGGGCAATAATATCTTAAGGGCAAAGTGTTAACACTCGACTCAGCACAATTGTAACAAATAGAGATTTAGTGTCTCTTGATTTCAGGTTATCAAGGAGTTTGTTGCAATTGAAACGAAGATCCAACGAGATCAAGATCACAAGTCCTGTTTTATTGCAATTCATTATTGTTTATCCTTTCGAAACATTAGTAGTAGTTGTATACTATTTCTGTACATTCATTGTGTAACTCACAATTCGTTCGGCAAAAAATTATACCATATACATAAGGTATTTTTTTTATGTATATATATATAAATTTTAAATATTCTCAACACAAAAGAAGATATTGATCTACTGATTTAGAGGGTTTAAAATTGTTTCAAATTTAAATCCCAAATCCTAGATCTGCCGATGCTACGATGTGTTCATTTCTTTGGAATATCGTTAGTTGTCGACTTGTCGTCCTGTCCACTACCTTTTGGCGAATTTAACACTCTTTATTTAACTACAGATTTAGCCAATAAAGTTGACTTTCCCCTGAAGGGACAAAACTTTCAGAAATCATACGTATTTAACTTTGATTGGTGATACGCACGTAGGAATCTCCAAAAAATGGATTATATGATTTAAAAAAGGCTGTGGAATTATGTTAACAATCATATACTGAGAATAGAAGTAATCGGGAGATTGAGATAAGGTGAGGAGTCGAGAGAAGAAGGAAGACGAGAGTGCAGTTTTGGGGAGCAAAAATCTGCTCTTTTGTATATTTGATATTAACTCTCTATTTTTTTAAGTAAAGCAACACTATACAACTATTTATGACTATTATGTTGCAAAAATAACCACATTGCAGAAATAACCACTAACTAAACTAACTAATCACATATATATACAATGTATATATGTGGTATATCTCAACACGCCCCCTCAAGCTAGGAGATATGAAGACATTTTCTTCATTCCTAGCTTGGACGTGAATTTCAGTGAGCACATAAACCTGCTACAAGCCTGGAAGCAGATGATGAATGTTCATTTGCATATGTATCAGGTGCAAAATAACTGGCAAGCATACGCCTGGTGATATCGACGACTTCAATATTCTCCACAGAGTGGACCATCTGGAGCTCTTGCTTTGTAATTTCTCTTGCAAGAATGGGATAGCACTTTTGATTTTCCATGCAACTCGTTGTGACCTCTGACAGGCATATATGGAGATGCAAAAAATCCACGCCTGAGTGTCCCAGATTCTCTACGTTCTCCGCATATTTCACAATTGCTAACATCCTCGACATTGGCCATTATACAATTGATACAGAACCACTTCAGAACTTCTGCTCATGTAGGCGTAAAGTTTGAAACATTTCCACAGTCTCAATGTCAAACCTTATGCTTAGTCTTTGGCTTAGGAGGCTCAAAAGGACATGTCAAAATAGCAATTTTGGCATCCTCAATTTGCTTTGGCATCTGTGGATGACTTATATCTTTGTCGACTATGAATTCTATTTTCCCTTAGCAGAAACAACACCATCTGGTGCCTCTGTTTCTGCATTTTTATCAACAATACCAACACAAAAATCAGCAGGAAACACCAACAAGAAGTGTAGGTAGAAGCAGCAACACTAACAGACAACAGCTTAATATCAAGTCCAGGTGCATAAAGATTCAATAACACACTGCTTTGAGTCCTTTAAACTCTCTTCTGTAGTAGAATCAGGGGTTTGGTTTGACCCCAGCAACTAACTTTCATAAACAAATTTCTTCAAAGAATAGAAATAACATCACGATTCATGAATGGCGTACAGCGGCCATACAGTACAGAAAAGTCTCGGGACCATCAATCGAATGCGACGGTAGCCGTATACGTGATCTTTGTCGAGCCTATTTTGGCTCTACGACAGTAGCCATATGCCCATAATACCATTTGCCAAGTTATTAATATCTCTTACATGCCTTTATTGTTGCTGCCTCTAATTTCTTCTTGTCGTCTCCTTTTTTTTTTTTTTTTTTATCATCCTCTTTCTTTGCATCCTCTTTTTTGGCTCATCTTTCTTCTTCTCCGGCTCTTTTGCTGGTCCAATAGAAAGTATCTCAGTGTGACATAGCTTCTTCACTTTCGAAACTAGTTTAACTGGATCTACATTTCCCGTTACTGTCAATTTCTTGTCCTTCGAGTCTATCGAAATTGAGTCTACCCCTTCCGCAACGGAAACTTTTTCATGACCTTTTGCTTGATTTTCTCATCAAGATACTCCAACTTCAGCACTACTTTCATGCCTTAACTAAATGGACAACAACCATCAAAACTTTAATGTATCAGAAATCATATTTTGTTGAAAGAAGCAATATCACAACTTTAGCAGCAGCAGTTGCAACATCTGCAACAACTGTACAACTGCAGAAACAATTTGTTCTGCCTTATTTTATATGCAACAACTGTACAACTACAGCAGTTTGTTGTCATCAACACTACAAACAACAGCAGGCACATCTGCAAATCAGCTGCAAACAAGTAGATAAAGCAGCAGCAAACAGAAACCAAATCTCGAGTGAGAAGCCAACATATCCTCTGTTTGGAATTCTTTCTCCCATTTCCATTCAGTCCTGCAATACCTGCTGCGTCGATACTGCTGCGATCTAAGGATGCAGATCAAAACGAACAAAGTGATTCAAAGATCCCGTTATCAAAATCTTCTCCACCAAGATGTGTATCACCAAGTGAGAGCAACATATCGCCGGCCAAAGAATATCTGCAGAGAAACAAAGAAAATACCAGGTGACACTATAATTTGATTCTCAACGGCGGCCATCATATCGTAGCATGTGTTTTTATAAACTGAAACTCTTAGTTTCTATTCTTAATTTGACGAAACCATTGGATTCATCTTGACGGAGAACCCTCGTTCTAGTCTCTCTGACTAGAGAATCTCTCGATTCTCTCTATGAATTTGTTCTCAACCAAAGACGCAGACTGATTTCAACCAAAGACCAGCAGAATTTGATAAGCGGCAAGAACCTCTTCGTTCTCTAGTCATTCTTGGACTAGAGAATCTCTTGATTCTCATCACGCAATCTATTCTTTGAATTGAGCTTCAACTCAATCCATTACTAGTCTCCGACGAAGTATCTCTCGGTTCTCAGTCAATTTGTCGCTGAAAACTCCTCGATCCTTCTATCGATCTATTGTTCTAGCCTTGCTCTTAGCCGACAAGGCAAGTGAAATATTTACGAAGCAACAGTAATATTTCTCGTAAAGCAACAACAACAGTAACTCCATTATTTCTTTCACCAACTGCTTCAATACTAGAAACAGCAGCAGCGCAACAATAACCAACACACGAATAGAAACTAACACAAAATCAGCGACTATTTCAGTCACTGACCAATTCACCAACTCTGGAAGCCACATCAACAGCAAGCCAACACAGCAGCAATATCAGCTGTGGTTCATACTTCATACTAGTCCAGTTCCTTTTGCATAAGGGAACCAGCAACACTTATTACTACCACACAGAACAGACAAGCACATCTATCAACAACAACAACAACAACGAACTCGACACATTTCACCAACACATAATAATATGAAAATAACCTCTAAAAATAATTTTGGCGATCTTCGACGTCGCAATGATAGCCAAAGGCGGAGTGTATCCGCACAAACCGATAACATATCCATATGACTCGATCGACAAAGACGATAATAGAAAATACCTCAATCTTCGATTCTCTGTTTTCCGAAAAATCGCAATCGCGATTTCGTTTTCAATTCTCAATTGCTGCGATTCGAGTGGATATAAATTACTGTCCAATCGATCGATTCTGAATTAGTTTCTTCTGAACCAGTTACTTCAATTTCTCTCCTCTCGAACGATTCTGAATTTCTCCTTGTATACTCTATTAGCTCCTTTGATTTCGATTTTGACTTCGAGTCGAATCGATTGCTTCGCGATTCCGCGATTCTGATTTTCAGAACAGGAAATCGCAATTCTCAGAATCGATTGCAATATCACTGATCTTCCTCCAGTTTCAGTTTCTTCAATTCAGTTCCTTCGCATCAATTTCTTCAATCAGTTTCAATATTTCTTGGATTTTGATTTTCTGATTTTTAGAAAATCTCTATTCGTTTCTTCAATTGATTGCGCGATATGAAGGTCCTACGAATCGGTAGGCTTTGATACCATGTTAACAATCATATACTGAGAATAGAAGTAATCGGGAGATTGAGATAAGGTGAGGAGTCGAGAGAAGAAGGAAGACGAGAGTGCAGTTTTGGGGAGCAAAAATCTGCTCTTTTGTATATTTGATATTAACTCTCTATTTTTTTAAGTAAAGCAACACTATACAACTATTTATGACTATTATGTTGCAAAAATAATCACATTGCAGAAATAACCACTAACTAAACTAACTAATCACATATATATACAATGTATATATGTGGTATATCTCAACAAATTACAAATTGGATAACTAGATGGATCTAAGGCTAGGGAGTATGGATCGAACTGTCTTAAGTGGCTTCTCACATATAATTATAAATTTTATTTTAACAAACCAATCGAATTTTGATCTTATTATTTAAGCTACAAATCCTATTTTTTTTAATGTTGGTCAAATACATAAACTTGACTCAAAATTTCATTTTGGATTAAATTTTTTATGTGTCTATTAAACACAAATATCTGACATGGCAAATAAATTTACTTTCACCGATTTTCTTTCTTTTTGAACATCACCTCCCTCCATTAATCAATGTTTGAGGGGCTGTTTATGTATTTGACCTTATTTAATCCATCCCCACTTATCCTTCACATTCAACACACAGACAAATCCGGTAATTAAGGTCATTTAGTCACTTATCATGCATGAAGTTAGAAAATTTTAAGAAGTTAAAAAGCCAGAAACTTCATAAACCTTTTCCTTACAAAAGAATTATCGGAATTTGGAAACCATTAAATTTATTAGAAAAGCAATAAATTTCACTTTTGCTGAGAAATGATCCTAACATCCTGCAAATAATTCAATAGAAAATTCAACTTTTACTATATGGTTTCAACTAATATTCTGTGATCAAGTGGAGTGATATAAAGAAAAGATTAAAAAAAAAAAGAAGGAAGAAGGGGCGGACCTATGTTTTTTTTGTAGTGCTCTATCACCCGTTAAACCCGACGCAAATTAGGTATAGTTATATAAGAAATATATCAAACTTAGGTATAAAACTTGAAAAAGCACCCTTCAAGCGCCGCGGCCCTTACTTGGAGGAGCCGCGACCCTTCTCGGTTTCGTGGTGATTTCTGATTCATTTCATCTTTACACATTATACACTTCTTCCTTCATTTACCAACGTGAAATCATTCGTCATTTGGCCAATAACCGTCTATTACCTTACGTCTCAAACAATTCGTATACGTACCAATATCTCTTCCATTAAGGAAATTTTGATCCTTGGCACTACGTGTGTGGAAACAAGGTTTCCTACGTGCGGGGCCCAAATTTTTCGATTCATAATTAATACGATTTACTTTATTTCACGTTTAATAAATATTTCCAACAATACCCTCTTGGAAGAGTTTTTGGATCACGCAAATGGTGCCTTTCTAGCAATCACTTGGCGGAACGATGTTGCATCCGGAGAGGTAGCCGGAGCTTTGAACCTTCCATAGTAGAATATCATCGGACATATTTACTGCGCGGTGAACGCGATGTCTTGAACCGTCAGTGTTTAGTATATGCCAAGATAATGGTACCAACACAACACCTTTCCTACTCAATCTTTCTAGCGTTTTGTCCATCGTGGGCCGTGGACACCCTTGGATTCTTAAGTGCGTTCATTTGAGGCGGCATGTCCTCGCACTTAAATAGGTGGTTTCCTACAAGGTATCATGTAATACTCCGCTACACAAGCGTTAGGAACCATTAAAAATTTCACCAACCTAACCTCAACTTTTGAGGATCATTAAAGGTTTGGAAACTTATCCTTTACCCCTCTTACAGGTAGCACTTTTTGTCTATCACGGGAACAACCTTGGATTATGTTTCTTAAGAAAGACAGATTATCCGAAGTGCTCTTGCTTCCACCGAAGCGCTCACGGAACCTTACAATTTAGTTTTCCCATTGAACCTTATTCCTAGGATCTCCAGTATGTAAGGTTGGGTGTCCACTATATCGGTTCTTATTGTTTGGGTTTTAAGCTCATTCCCCTAGACAGGCAGAACATCTGCAATGCCCATATCTTTCATGTCAAAACACTGTTTTAACATGTTCTTAGTCTCTAGGATTATTCCAGGACTACTTCCAGTGATCAACAAGTCATCTACATATAGACATATCATGACAAAGGATTTGACATTTCCTTTCATGTAGACACATTTGATACCTCCATTAATGGCGTATCATTTTGATAGTAGAGTACTATCAAATTTCTCGTGTCATTGTTTAGGGGCTTGTTTCAGCCCGTATAACGATTTAACAAGCCGACATACTTTTGTCTCTTGTCCTGGAACCACATACCCCTCAGGTTGATCCATATATATATTTCTTCTTCCAAATCACCATTTAGGAAGACAATCTTAACATCCATTTGATGTATTTCAAGATCCCGCAAGGCGGCGATTGCTATGAACATACGTATGGATGTCATTCTTGACATCGGAGCATAGGTGTCGAAGTAATCAAGGCCCTCCTTTTGACGATAACCCTTGACTACTAACCTAGCTTTGTACTTGTCGATAGAACCATCTACCTTTAACTTCCGTTTAAGTATCCACTTACAACCCAACGGTTTGTGTCCTGGGGGGAGTTCTGCCAACTCCCAGGTGTGGTTATGCAAAATGGATTCTATCTCACTTTCTAAAGCTTCCTTTCAGAGCGGTGCTTCTGGAGTTGATAATGCTTCGGCGATTGTCCGTGGTTCATCCTGAACCAAATAAGCTAAAAAGTCTGGACAGAAGGACTTGTCCTTCCGTGCCCTTTTGCTTTGCCTTGGTTCCATCTCTGAATCTTTCAAGTCTTGAGAATATGGAATACTAAATTCCGGATCATCAGCTACTTCAGAATTTACTAGATCTAAACCGTTTCGATCTAGATAGTCAGTGACTCCTAGTTCATCAGAGGTTTGCTCATAGCTTCGCTTGCGAGAGGTTATGTTATTTTCCTTATATGGAAATGTGTCTTCAAAGAACCATTTTTTCCTTGATTCCATGATCGTATCTTCATAAATATCCGGATGATCCGACTTGTGCACTATGAAGCGATAAGAACTACTGTTATTGGCATATCCGATGAATATGCAATCCGCAGTCTTAGGTCCAATCTTGACCTGTTTTGGCATATGTACTTTTACCTTGGCCAGACAACCCCATACCTTCAAATACTTGTTGGTAGGTTTCTTTCCTTTCCATAGCTCGTATGAAGTCTTGTCTTTATCCTTGTGTGGGACTCTGTTAAGAATCCTGTTTGCGGTAAGGACAGCTTCTCCGCACATGGTTTGAGGGAGACCCAAATTGATGAGTAGAGCATTCATCATTTCCTTTAGTGTTCGATTCTTGCGTTCAACAACCCCGTTTGATTGAGGTGAGTAATAAGTCGTTGTTTGATGAACTATACCCGATTGGGTACAAAGTTCTTCAAAAGGCGCTACATATTCTCCCCCTCTATAGCTACAGATAGTTTTAATCCGTCCGCCTAGTTGATTCTCAACTTCTGCTTTGTAGCGTTTGAATGCTTCAAAGGTTTCATCTTTACTTTTTAGTAAGTAAAGATAACAAAAAATTGTGCCATCATCTATGAAAGTCACAAAGTACTTGTTCCCCCCTCTAGTTTGAGCGAACTTCAAATCACATATATCAGTGTGTATAAGTTGTAGAGGAGCGGTATCCCTTTCGACGGATCTAAGGAAGCTTTTGGAGAGTTCTTGCCTCTACGCCCACCTCACACTCACGTTGAGGGTTTATGTCGATAGACGACATCAATCTCAACTTTGTTAGCTTTGGAATGACTTTCTATTTAACGTGTCTTAATCTATGATGACATAGATGCACATATTACAAAATATATCATCCACTTGGCTACAATTTTACTGTACCACTTTTGGTTATTATCGACAGGTCAGTGTAAAAAAAATTAATGTCAACTAACTCTATTTAGTAAACATAGATTGAAATTGTAGAACAAATGCCCAATGGTGAAAGATATATTGCAGCAGGTTAAATCATATTTGATGATTCAATTTTTTTTTTTTTGCATGGTGTATAAGCTTAAACAACAACAACAATATATCTAGTGTAATGATGTAATCCTATAAATGGGGTCTAAGAAGAGTAGGATTTGCGTAAATTTTATCCCTATCTTTGTGGGGTAGATAGGATGTTTTCGATCGTTGGCTGAATAAAACTTTTAACTCCATAAAATAAATGGGGCAACAACCAATTATTTAATGCTTTGAAGCTGAAAGCACTATTTATAACTCCCCAGCTTTTACTAATGTGATGGTATTCAACAACCAAGTCATTATGAGTCTACTACCACTTCATGGTAGGCACGTCAAGAACCAAGAACCCCACATTAGGAAAATCCAAAGATACAAACAGATTCTTGAAAATGATTGGCATGACTTTTAAAACCTCTAATTGTTGTCACTATTCAACACATATATATAAAGTCAAGACTCTTCCCTCCACGTATTACACATTACAATCAATACACAAATCATATTGGTTCCTTAGTTGGAGACCACCTAATATAATTCACCCTGTTTTTTTGGTCCTCTCCATTAGCCATAAATTAAACAGTACTGTATTTCATTATTTTTTCACTTGGAATTTGGTTATAAGGATGAATCAGGTCCGTGCAAAGTTTCCTGGATTCTGCAGGACCCGAGCAGTGGTCCGTGTTCGAGCCCGTTCGCCTTCTCAACCGTACAAGAAGACGGATTTGATCAAATTCAATGACACTGAGAGCAAATGTAGTAGCATGGAGATGAGCTTCAACAGCGTTGATTTGAGGACGGATTCTGAGGGTAGTGGCAATAATAACAGAGTTATGGTTGTGGTTGATCCTAGTCTTGATGCCAATTGTGCTTTGCAATGGGCACTCTCTCATACTGTTCAAAGCCAAGATACTGTTATTCTTCTCTATGTTAGCAAGATTTCAAAAGAAGGTAAAAACTTTTGTTACTCTTACTTTAGCTAGCCAGTGTCGGAGCTATCATTGTCCAAGGGGTGTCTTTACCTATATACTTATAATATATGTTGAATCCCCTGAGCTTGTTCGTATATTTACTTCTTTATATTTTGACTCCCCTTGGTTACAATTTTGGCTCCGCCACGGCCTTTAGCTCTCACCAATCTAGCACATATACACCAGTTCTTTACTTGATAGTTATGTTTTCTTTTATATGATGTAGGTGAAAAAGCGAACAGTGAAAGTAATCAGAGAGCGTATGAATTTCTTTGCTCCATGAAAAATATGTGCCAGACAAGGAAACCAGGGGTAAGTATTTGAATTGCAATATTTATGATCTTGATTCATAGGAGTGTTAAAAAAGTTGTGAATAGTATTTCAAAAGAAAGTGTCATTATTGATTAGAAAAAATCTCTTTTTTCACTTTATAATGATTGTTCTTTATTGGGTTTGTAAATGGACTTATAAAGAGCTAATAAAAGGAATTGGGTTGGCGTCATGCTTATCAAGATGATCGTTCAAATTTCAAATTACATCCCTTGCAGTGTCTTTGGTTTAGTGTGATAGCAAAATCTCACATTAAAAATATATAAAGAAGTAACGACATATAAGATGTACATAAACTTTTAATGTTATGTAACATTTGAGGATACAGTTAAAGATCAGCCCGAAATGAAAGTATCACATTATATTTAGAGTGTATTGGATTGGTTAAGCCAAACATCTTAAGGCACCACTTTCTTATTTTGAAAAAAAGTCTTTTGAATTCAATCAGCTGCTAATTTTTCATTATCTGCATCACATTAGGTGCAAGTGGAGATAGTAATGCAAGAAGGAAGAGAGAAAGGACCTGTGATTGTTGAAGAAGCAAAGCGACATAAGGTGTCTTTACTGGTATTAGGACAGAGGAAAAGATCGATAATGTGGCGCCTGCTAAGGATATGGTCAAGGAAAAAGCCAAGAAGCAGAGTTGTGGAATATTGTATTCAAAAGGCAAATTGCATGACAATTGCTGTTAGAAGGAAGAGCAGCAAGTATGGCTATCTGATTACTACTAAGCGTCACAAGAACTTTTGGCTTTTAGCTTAATGGAACTTTATTGATGATTTAATGAATCTACCTGTTTATTTCTGGTAAATTCAACTTTGATTCTGTTGTTCAGTGCAGGAAGCAAATGTCATTTCAACATGAATATTTTCTGTTCTTACGGCTCAAAAATAATTGGTATGTATAGGTATCAGATAGGTCAGAACCTCATAAGCTCGAAGAGGAAAAACTTAATCACTCCGGTGTTTCACCAAACCAATAAACATTTGACAAGTAACTTTCATATGCACCCTTATCGTCACTCATAGTTAACATATATTATCACTTCAATCTACCATTTAACCGTAGTAAACTATTGGATTTGGTGTAAACACAGAGGGTAGTTTTTTCATGCTCGGAGCCCTACTTGGACCTAATTTGCATACCTGCAAGTATGATAGAAAACTAGCAATCCCCCCCACCCCCACCCCACCCACACAAAAGTTGTTTTCTCTCTCAAGATCAGACTATAGGAAAACAGAATGAGAAACTTGAAAAGATATAAAAGAAAGGAGCAACAACAAAGACAGAGAACCAAAAGCAAAGCAAGAATGTATAGTTGAGAAACAATGCAAGTACACAATCTGGTACTCTCTCCCGATGGCAGACCAGAAGCACAAAAGCAGCCACTGAGAAAGAATGAAGCAAATTTCAGCTGGTGCTAATATCACAAAAGTGAAGATATCAACACCAAAAACAATGCATTTATACAGGTGAATTGATCTACTATTTGCACTTTCAACATATTTGTCTAAAGAAAAAGAAAGACTACAGTATCAGTGGTTAATCCCACCCGGAGTCTGGGGTAAAAAGGAAAGAAAACAAAGTTTAGAATGGACTGTACAGAAAATACAGGATGGAGGCCCTTGTTTTTTCTTGTATATGCACACGGGAACTCTTGCCAAGCTTCAAAACAAAAAGGTTAAGAGGGGAGAGACAATAGTCTTGATGCAACCAAGTCTGGCTCACAGTGTAGTTGTGTATGACACTGCACTTCATTGTTCTATTCAAATGGTCCACAGCATCTAAACGAGTAGTCTACAGTAGCAGAAAAACACAGTAGCACAAGTGATGAACACATATTCATGGAACTACAACAATTGTGAGCAAGCACCCTGCATAAAGTTGTTCTCTTTTTTGTTCACAACTGTTGGTGAGATGAATGATCTTGTATGCCTCTGCTTCTGTTAACAACTCATTCTCCGTATCCATAAAAAATAGCGTCATATACGTATACAGTATTCATGCAAAGCTCTTATTTGTTGAAGGCTCTCTGAGGCTCAAAACTGTAAGCAGGTCTGTATACAATTTGGTGTAATTTGTCATACCCTGCAAGTACTCCAGCCCCTGCCACACCATAAAGCATGTTCGCACTTACTCCTCTAAAAAGTGCAGCAAAACCTTCGATGCGTATGATTTCGCGGAGTGCATGCAAGGAATTCCTATACTTTGTTTCTTGCCCTGAAGTTAGCATCATTCTTCTGCGAACTGTGTCAAATGGGTAGGCACACACCCCAGAGAATGTGGTTATGCTCCAACCTA
The DNA here is from genome assembly GCA_029844215.1 of Przewalskia tangutica. Lineage (NCBI taxonomy): Eukaryota > Viridiplantae > Streptophyta > Magnoliopsida > Solanales > Solanaceae > Przewalskia > Przewalskia tangutica. The sequence goes on from CM056723.1 coordinate 14,845,561, forward strand.
AGATGAAACTGGCAAGAAACTTGTCCTGTGTATACAAACGAATGTTGAGATTAGTTTCTGCAGCCATACTTTAACTGGTCGTATGCATGTCCCTTGTTAAAGAAGATCAGCACCATAACAAATTTTCCCTCCCTTCCCCAACATATACCGCATAATTAATGTAATTATGTAAATAGCAACTTTTGATCTCCTTATCTGTTTGCCTTTGTCTCTCTTTGTAGGAGGGACATTGTGCAAGTCAGAGACTGCAGCCAATACAATTCTCAATTTTAATAGGAAGAGAAGGAAATGGTGCAATATGAAAGAGAAAAGTTCCAATCTAGGAATCTAACTTGCCTGTAAGGGTCCAACTAAAACAATTGGTTTCATGGAGTCATAGATCCCAAAGTACATGCCTCGGTAGAGGGTTATTCCCATAATTGAGGCCCCAAAACCACGATAGAGGCCAACAACTCCATCACTTGACAATGTCTTACCATAAACATCTATTAGCCCCTTAAACTGACGTTTACCATTAAGGGGACAATCCTGAGCATCCATTGCCAGCCGAGTCCTTGCATAGTCCAAGTGATAAAGGAACATGGAAGTAGTTGCTCCAGCAGCACTACCGGAAGCCACGTTGCCTGCAAACCACTTGACATATCCATCTTTCTCTTTTGAATATCCAAAGAGGTTCTTGTAGTAACCTTTGAAAGCAAAGTTGGAAGCCTATGAAAGAAACAATTATGTAAGCTCAGTAAATATTTAGTTGAACGATTGAAAATAATATCTATGAGAATTTACTGATAAGAAAAATTATCTTCAATCTATAACACCTAAAAAACATGCAAAAAACTTCTCACATGAAATCAATAATTTCTAGGGAAAATAACCTCCTTAATTCCACTTCTTTATAAACAGTTGGTGCACTTATTGCATTGAAATTAGGGAAAGGCAGATATACCCCTCGTTAAGAAAATGATGTATATATACCACTGCTGTTACACAAATGACACAAATATATTATATACCCTTTTCGCTGACATAAATATTTTTAAGAAAATAAGTCTATCCATCTTTTTCGTAGACTTATTTTTTAAAGCCACATGGTAATTTTCTTTTCTAGTGGGTTGGGTCTGGTTCTATTAAAAAAATGGGTAGACTTCTTTTTTTAAAGCCATGGAGATATTTTTCATACAATATTCCTCAAATAGTGAGGATTCATTTAGCCAACCTCGACTAGCTTGAGATTGATTCATAGTTGTTTTTGTGTTGTTTTACTTTTCTTAGCCTCTTAAGGGTTGGGTTCTAGTGGCGGGCTCTTGCCGTCTTGCGTCATCCCAACCCATATCTGGTAAAAGTGGTTGGCTTATTTGTCCCCCAGCTCCTTACCATATGTACCTTATCTGAAGCAGGATCAGAAACAGAATAAGATTGAGGAGCAGGATAAAACCATTCTCAGAAGGAGCAGGTTTAGCGGGTGGGAATGGCATTTCCGAGAATGCAGTCAAGGGTGAAGGAGTTGCACATCCCTCTTTTGTAGATTTTCTTTCGAAGAAGTTTGTTGTTATGAAACAGTAAGGAGAAATAATTTAGATTTGTATCTGAGACTGTAAGAGAGATGCGGACTCCAGTAGGGCTAACACGCAGGAGTAATTTCCCATTAAACTTCACCGAAGTAAGTGTTGTGTGGGTCTATTGGTTGCCTTGTAAAGTTATCTGTAGTTGCTCTTGGAAATTTACCTAGCGGGATCGAGTTTATCCCGTCCTTAATGACTTGAACACACGGGGCCCCGCATGTCGAAAATATGGTTTCCACACACATGCATACGTCGTACAACGTCTAGCTAAATTTAGATGTTGGTACACATGTTAAGGTGTTCTTAAGTTATGTAAGGATGGACGATTGATTGGCCAAATTAATGCGTCTCCCACGACGACGGTATAAGAAAAGAAGAAATGTGCAAAATACGAAAAATGGGGAAGAGCCGCGGCGCCGTAACAGGGCCGCGCACCAAGCCGCGACGCTACTTGGCTAAGGGCCGCGGCGCCAGACGTCAAGTGTCTCGAAGATGGTTACTGCCAGTTAAGGGCCGCGGCGCTCAACGTGCAGTGAACCGAAAATCAACAAAATTTTTCTGAATGTACACTCATTGGAAAGGCCAAGGTTCAGCCAACTCTTGGCATGACCAAGGTGACTTTTGGTGAGTTCAATGCAACCCATTTAAAGCATTCACATGGCATGTGAATCACAATTTTGCAACTATAAATAGAGGTCTCAAAATTCAGATTTAACACATCAATTACAATCCTAAATCCTGAAATTATTGAGAGTCTTTATTCTTTTTCTAGCAATCTAGAGTTCTTGCTTCTTCTATGAGGATTCTCAAGTATTGACTTGTGCTTGAGAAAGTATTGTTGTTTTATCTTGGGAGGCTATTACCCACTTACCGTAAGCCATTATATACGGGGTAATTTTGCCTTAAAGGGAGAGTGTCATCACTCGACTCAGCAAACATTGCACTGAACTACTTTTGTCTATCCTTTCATTCCATCCCTGTTCACACCTATTTTTTACTACAGTTGTCATGTTGGCACATTTTTGGAGCAGACAATGTTAGATTGGTTTTCTTAGGTCATGTGGATGTATGAGTATAATCCTAATGAACATCAATTAAAAAGCTTCAGGGTTTTCACTAAAATTGACATGGTAACTAAAAAAGACCTTTGTTTCCGGACTCAGGAGTCGGGATCATACAGAGACCATTGTGAGTCAAATCTAGAAACACATAAAGGATGACTTACTTGAGTAATCATCACAAACTGTCCACGTCCAAGGCAAAAGATTACGATAATTTATACTGGGATAAGGAAAGTGATTGGCAAAGAAAAGTGTTTGAGCTTATCTCCAAGATTTCTGAACCAAACAAAACTATGTATAACACCTTAGTGGCAATCAGGGGAATAGTAGAACGTCGACTAGTTTGACAAACACAGATTAGAGACTAACTCCCTAAAGTATTACGACTACATAGATTGTAAACGAATTTATAATGAATAAGTTGGGCCTCAGCAATCTAATTTAAGGTGTCTTTCAGGAGGAAGTGAAACGTAAAGGCTAACTGTTCAGTATGCGAGTAACTGATATAGAAAGTCAAGCAATATAGGGATAGTGGTCCCTAACATCACAAGGAGTAATAGAGGGATGAGGAGGAATCGCCACCTGAGTTGGGAAATATCTTATAACATTGGCCTGGTTTCCCCTCCACATTGACAAAAAACCCTCCTCCCGCAAAACTCTTCGAAAGCAATCACCAATTCCCATATAAGGTCTCTTAAGTTGACCCCTCTTCATTAGTTCTCCCTGATTCTGCAACAAAAGCTTTACTCTCTCAATTGGTGCTGCAACACTTTTTGCTAAAATGGCTGCCGTTCCTCCCATCAGAAAATCCACAGAAAATTTTTCCGGTCTAGTTTCCATTTTAGGCCCCAAGGTTAATCCTGCAAAAGCAACCCGAGGCACATAAATATCTCAACAAAGTAGAACTCACCAACTAAAGCCTCTCATGCCTGCTTTCCTGATGGGTGATACTCCCTCCGGATCAAAAAGAGTGTCCACTTAGCCACATGCACACCCCTTAAGAAAATACTAACTTCTAGGTAAAAATAGGTAATTTGACTAAAACGCCCCTATTAAATAGACATTGGAATTTGGTCACCTAACACTTAATAAGGACAAATCTGAAAAAATAAGGTTAATTCTTTTTTTGATTCGGCAAGTGGACACTTTTTTTGACTCAAAATATAAAGGCTAAGTGGACACTCTTTATGATCCGGAGGGAGTACCTTCATGATCCCAATCTATGACACAAATATCATACAAGCAACTATACACAACAAGTGAAGATTTTTTTTGTAATGGTTGAGATCCTTTCTTTACTTTTAGACGAGTAAAGCTTGATTTACATTTTAACTTCATGCTTCACAAGGTCGCACTTAGAGAATCTCTAATTTTAGAGACCCTTAATTTGTCAACTGCGAAAGAGAAGAATTGAAATAGAAGACATACAACATGTTTAGCCAAACTTCAAAAATCTGTTTATTTTGAAAGTGCTTTAGAGTAGCCGTTTGTGTATGGCTAATCAATTTAAAAACAATTTTATCGATCTCAGAACAACAAATTTTGGTTGGCCAAGGTTACAAAAGTGCTTCAAAAACCTACTTTTTTTGGCTTTTGAAAAATAGCTTATGCTACTACCAAAAAACACTTAAATGTTTTCCCCAAAAGCTTGGCCAAAAAACACCTCAAACTACACTTTTGACTTTTGCAGAAATTTTGTTAAATAGACTAATATATACTAGTTGACCCCAAACATATTTGGGATTGAGGCATAGTTGTTTCTAAGAGCTGACATTTCATCACGTTTTAACTATAAGGTCCACAGGAAGGAATTCCATATAACAAGAGTTTTACATTAATAAAGATTTAAACTTGCAAACAATGACGTTGTTATTAACCTTCAACGCAACTGGGTATTCTTGAATGAGTCGATTAAAACCTGTTTAAGCCTCTATTATTGCCAAGTTGCAATATTTTCTTGAAATCTTGGATTTAGGTCCAGCAAAAGAAACCTCTTTCATCAAAAGGGTATTAGATAAGTACAGAAATAGGCAACGTGATGAAGAAAGATTAAAATAAAGTTACCTGACGAAGCAATGAGGGGATATTGGGAGCCGAGGTGGAAAGAAGAAGAGGTCACCTACCGCCGGGCGGTGGCGGAAGGTGAAAGACACGGGTGGTTTGGGTTTTCAGCAAACCACATAATTTTGATATAGATTTTTGAACGTCTTACATTACATGAGAGCCGTGTTCTTTTGTGCGCGCTATTATTTTTGGCCTCGAAATGCGCAATCCCATAAACTTTGCCCTTTGTCTTTTTCCATTTTATTGTTTTCCTTCTTTATGATCATCCTCTTTTACTATTTACTTCTTAGTTTCATAATAAATGATATTTTTAACTTATAAATAATCTATCAGAAAAATTGAGGGAATTAACATAGCTTCGAATTCCTTGAGAGACTTGTTGTGAACTTTTCAATTATTAATAGCAACTCATGAAATAGCCCTCTTTCTTTATAAACAAAAGATACATGTCTTTTGTCAAATCAACACTTAGATTCGGCTCTATCCAAATTTTTATGGTTCACCTCAACATTTTCACTTGTCCGACTGTTGTTGAACAGCTTTTGGATATCAAACAGACCTCTATATCCATATATAAATCCCCCCTCCTCCACATATTACAGATGAATGCTACAGTCGCTATCACTTTGACCGCAAAATGGGTCGATGAGACAGAGAAAGAAATTGTTCACCCTTAGAAAATTATGAATATTTTTATTAATTTACCCTTAATTAATATCTATAAAAGAAAAATTACTTAATAATTCTTGATTATGTAAATAAAGGTAAGTTTGAAATAATAAAGTTAATTTTTTTTTGAAATTTTAAAGCACCACTTATTTTAAAATAAAATTATAAGTCTAAAACACCATTTATTATGGAATTGATGGAGTAATGTTTTTTCCTTTTATTTTTTCAAACGGGTCAATTGGTATTCATGGCATTTCACCATCTAAAAGACACTTTTACCTGGTGTGATTATTGCTTGACTTCGGTCAAATCCGCATTAATTTTCCTCTAGCCTTACATTATTAAGAATATATTTTGACATCTTATATAAAATTATTTTATCAACTGTTAATTCTAAATTTTATTCACACACTAATGACGCTTCTCATTATTAATTGGAGATGAGAGGGAAAAAACAAAAACAGGAAAGTGTACTTGTGAGGTTACAATTCTTTGACGAAAAAAAGAAGAGAAGGTTATAATTCTTTTTGAAAGGCTAGAGTTTGTGATTGGTATCGCCATCATGCCCTGTGTGGTGGCTGAAGGTGATATACAGATCTTTGATGTGAAATTCGACCATTTAACCAATAAATCAGAAATTTTGGTCTTTGTATAATACTATAATGACAAGACGAATAGTAAAGTAGGGTCATAGGGGATAACAACAACATACCAGTGTAATATCATAAGTAGTGTTTGGAGAAGGTAGAATATAACAGACCATTATTTTATAAGTAGAGAGGTGGTTTCTGATAGGCCCTCGCTCAGAATTAGGGCTGTTATCGATCCGGGTATCGACATATCGGAACCGGACCGATAAGATTACCTGTCCGGACCGATAAGAATTCGGTCCTGAAAATAGATCCAGGACCGGACCGATAAGGTTACCAGTCTGGTTATGGATACTGTTTCCGGTCCGAAACCGGTCCGAAATATTAAAATCTCTGCTTTACTTATAATGTTTTTATAAAAATCTCTGTTTTACTGTCTTTACTGTTTTACATAATACATATTAACAAACTTAAAGCAATATATAATAGCGATATTTCAAGGATTGATAAGATAGTTACTGGGTATCGTACCGGGACTGATAACATATAAGTTATCGGGTAATTAGATCGGGCTGCCGGACCGGATCCTTATCGGTCCGGATCCTTATGTTTGGTACTCGTATCCGAACCGTTAACTTTTCGGTCCGAGTATCGATCCGATTCTCAGATAATTTTCAGGTATATCCGGACCGATAACAACCCTACTCAGAATAATAGAGTCAATAGGGATATACCAATAAACGGATACTGGTGGTCAATATGTGCTGCTGCCTAAACCCGTGTCAATGTGCCGCCAGGAAGTTGAAGTTATACCCACTTGTCTACTTGTGCAACTATTAACCAGTTTTTCTGTTTAATTAAAGATTTGGTTGTTCCCTTCAAAAAATTTATAAGACTGTATGTATGAGACAATTGAGATAGAGGTTACAAATAGAATACAAGCGATGCAGACTAAAACAGCAATTGTTGAGAGCATAGATGGTGAGCAAAAGCACTTCTTCTAGGCATAAAAGCTCTACTATTCCACTACCAAAGTCAGTTCTTGATTCCATAGACTAAATGCATATTGAACACACACAAAGGTGTTTAGGTGATCAATAAAGTGAGTGAAGTAATACGAGAGATAAGAATTTAAATCTAAAAACCTTGAGCAATTTTTTCTTATTCTGTCTAAGCTTTAGGTGGTCGTGCTGATGTAAGGTAACACATATCTGATGAAATAGAAATCATGCAAATTGATCCGGACGTCACAATTATCAAACAAAACAAATAAAAAAATCTTGATGTCTGTCTGCCCACAGCACCATAGCCACATATTACAGAAGGAAGCTCTTACTATATAAACAAGAACCTATGTACATGATAGTTTAATTCCCTACTTTTATTCATAATCCATGGAGAAACATAGACATACACACAGATACAGTAATACAGCATTAATTCACAGAGAAATGCAAAGATTCTCAATGTGATTAGCCAAGTCTAGGCTCTTGGGCAACTTTTCCAGATTCATCCACAAAGAGACGAACCCGGTCTAAACGGTAATCCATAGTCACCATGGAATTAGGTGGAATTATATGTATCTTCAACTCTGGTTTCTCCTCCTTTATTTTCCTCTCTGCTTCCTCTGCTGTCACTCCTAGTAATTCTGGCCATGACATTTTCCCTGCTGGTGGTGGTGGGTTACTCCAATCTGTTCCAAAACTTTCTTCATTAAGACTAAAATAAGACTAAAAATCATAGGCGAATTCAAGATCTAGAATCAGTGGGTTCAAAAAGAGTAACAATATCTTATTATATGTACACATCTTGAATTAAATGTTTCTTAGTACATGTATGCATAGTTCAAGTCGAAAACAATTTGTTCAATAATACCGAATTATTGGACATACACATAATATAAAAAATACAAGGACAAGGGGTAGAGAAGCTAACCAAGAATGGGTAATGGGGCTGGTGATGATTCTTTAGGAAGTTCATCAGGGAGCTTCTTTTGATCCTCCTCTGCCATGATTCAGATTTCAGATAAACAACTACCTAGTAGACAGTCTTGTATTTTAAAAGCATAGAGATTATTTATTTTTTGTCCCAGTCTTTGATATTTTGATTTCATGGATTCTAATTCTTGATTACAATAATGGGGAATAAAAATTAATACTATCTACTGCCGGCCAACAAATTGTACCCACTTTTAGCCTTTCAAGGTACAACTGATCTTGCATGTTGTACCTACTAGTCAAAAATTCAAAATGACTCTTGCTTTTTAAAGCTTTATCTTTTACTGTATATTTTACTCTTCATGTCTTCGTCAAGAGAATGATCAAAATGGTCCTTAATCTATTAGGGTTGATTTATTTTGGTCCTTGATATATGGAGATATATACCTTGATGTTCAGAAAAAAGTTGAGTCGAGGGTCTCCCGGAAGCGGCCGCTCTACCTACCAAGGTAGAGGTTAGGTCTGTCTACACTCTACCCTCCCCAGACCCCACGTGGTGGGATTTTACTGGGTATGTTGTTGTTGTTGTGTATGTTCAGAAAAAAGTTGACATTTTTTATCCTTAGCCACTTAATGACATGTGCAACTCAAGTGTGAAAAAAGAAAGCAAGAAAAACTACCATAGTAAAAGTTGAAGTTTTGCAGTTGAAGCATTTCTGGGACAATTTATGTAGTTAACAAAAAACCTTAGAGGAATTTGAGATGTAGCAAAAATGAATAGCTGTAACAACTAAGTTGTTAAATAGTGGGTACTGAATAGCTCCCATGAGCTCATTGCTGCAAAATCTATTGAAATAAAATCTAAGTAAATATGAAGGAACATCTTCAATGTTTCAACTTTGAGGAAAACACACAAACCTCCTCATCTCAGCATTGTTACAAAGCAAGGCAAATACAAGAAAAAAATTAAAAGTTACCAAATTCCTATTTCTGTTTTACCATCTTGAGTAGCACAAGCTCTAAACATGCCAGTAGTATTAAATGGTGTGACAACTTCCCCTTTGGCAGATACAGCAATCAAGCCAGTAGTCCCTTGTGGTGTACATTCTTTTATAACATAATCTGTTGCCTCCTTCAGAGTTAGCAATTTGTATTCCATTAGAGCAGCCACATTTCTTGCTAGTCGTGTGGATGATTTCTTCGCCTTTGCCTGTACAAGACACTGCCCAGAATTTATTTGCATATGTCCCTGCACCAACAAGGGGTGTATCTCCTATTCAACCATCTTGTTTACTAGTCCTCCAGTAGACGTAGCAGCCACTAAATTTCCAGAACTGTCGATAGCTACACATCCAACTGTCCCAATTTGGCTATCCCTATTTTAAACTGGTGGTTCATTATCGTAGGCCGTGTATAATCTACCTGAAAAATTGATTATGTAGACGTTTAGTCATTAGCTCCGAGGCTGATAACTACTCGAAGTTAGCACAAAAGAAGACAAGTCATATATAGGCTGATTTTGGCTTATAAACATTTTGTGTTTGCCAAAGGCAAAGATAAGCCAAAAAGTGTTTATAAGCTAGTTTGACCAGTTATAAGCTTAGTCAAACATCCTCTAAAAGGTACATAATATATAAAGAGGAAGCAAAAATTCATTCAGTGCCGATCCAAGTCCAATTCAAGGTCTAATATAACACGAAGATGCCACACTGAAGCAACGAGGATGAAAATGATGGTATGCGATAGCACACCTGAACGCTGTTAGCTGCTATTGCTTGTTTCAATGAATTTTTCGGAGTGATAAAATGGCTCGAGTCTACAGTTTGAACCCCCTATATAACAAAATCACCACAATTAACCACACATACTTTATCAGAAACATGAGAAGAATTTAATTACTGGAAATTATGAAAGTAATGATGTCAAGTTACTAGGCAAAGGCCTCTGTGTCACATTATTTGGGATGTCAAAAAAAGAATAAACTAATGAAAATTTTATCGCGAACCTGTTCTCTAGCAAATGCTTCTGCTCCATCAAATGCAAGATATATATGTGGAGTTTTCTCCATGACTAGCCTAGCCAGAGATACAGCATTAACAACTGTGGTGAGGCCAGAAACAGCCCCACATTTCTTTGTACTTCCATCAATAATGCAAGCTTCCATTTCTACTGTGCCACTGCTGGTCAATACTGAACCCCTACCAGCATTGAAGTGTGGGTCATTTTCCAGTTCTCTCACCTGTTTGATTCAAGTTAGATCATTATCACTGTTGTTTACCAATAGTATACAAAAACTAGAAGCTTCTGATGCCCTCAGAGGACCGCAATTACAAGTTTCCCAGTGACGAATTCAAAATTTAGAATCAATAGGTTCTGCTCTTTACATACACATATATAGTCCGAACAAAATGCAATGAGTTCGATCTAGTCTAGATCTGCTACTGGATATGTGTATCAGCCTAGCTATGGACTTGGAAAAATACCAGCCTAGGAGTAGACTAGCAAATATAAATGCATGTATTCATTCAGCAATCTGAAGCAGGGTGTAAGGGCAGAATATCATACAAAAATGTCTTCATAGAAACAAGCCACATTTTAGTATCTACGTGCTATTGAGAGCAAATAATTGAGGTGGTAATCAGAATCGACAAAGGAGCAATCTTTGGCATCTTTCCTAAAATCTATTATTTACAAGATTTATTTCCTCAAAGCAGTTGATAGGAGTATTAATACAAGGTCAAAGGGCATCCAACATATAAGCAGTGAGTGCAGGTACACTGACCTGTCTCGGACTCGAACTATACACACATACAAACTATCTTTAAATCTTGGATCCAGTCATGTACAATACAAAGGATAAGAGAAATCAGATTCTAAGAAATTAAGTATTCAGCAAGAGGATCTTACCACTTTGGGGTGGGAATGAAATTAATGCTCAAATCAAGGAAGAACAAATAAACTAAAGATGGGAATCAACAAAGAAAACAACATGAAATAAAAATAAAGCACACAAAAAACTAGAAAACAGTAATAGACAATACCACAAGTTGAACAACATCCAAAGGTGATTTGTGAGCAACGGTGGAGCCAGGCTTCTCTGGATTCACGGAGCTCCGGTGGATCATATTGCCATCTTCTTAAGATACTTTATTATCCTTTCCAAACAATCTCACACGTACTCACATTCATATACACATATGTCACCTTCACATTCTTGACATGCATACATATTTTGGCACAATGTCAATTACACATACTGAGCAACCACTGTTGGAACTTGTATGGGATAAGAAGAAACAAGTGATCAAAATAATGCTTTGGAATTTAAAGTAGCGCGCCTGTGGAGAGAGGGCACACTGACAGGAAAAAAATCATGTGCTCAAGAATACGCACAGCCAAAACTTCAGAGAGCTCGACAGAATTAAGCCATGGCTACCGGGCATAATGCATGCAATTTTGAATCAAAAGATGTGGTTGTTCAAAACAGTCACAACCTTTGGTCTGAATGGATGTAGTTGTTCATATGTTACTACTATATAAAGAATGTTGATCACTTGGTTGAGATAGAGAATGAATTACAATCATTACAAGAATCAAAAGATCTCACATCATCTTCTTCCTAAAGTTTACTTCTGAAAATCATAAAGTAAATTCGGCAGGTGCAAAAACTTGAACCAGATAGTGTATCCTCAAGATAGACGTTCGTAAAATACAGCACAAGTGGAGGCGAATTTCTGTCTTAGTTCACTGCAACAGCAGACCTCTATCGTATCAAGTTAGTAATTGATTTCAAGTTGTAGCATACTTTGTTGTTGATTTCAATTTCAATTGAGTTATTATTCTATTATTGTGCTTGTTTAATCGAATATACTAGATTGGTACTAACAATCTAAGACAAAAAATTCAGAAAATTCATTTTTCTGATTTGTTGAGTTTGCAAAAAATTTCAGAGAATTCATTTCCTGATTTGCAAAGATGGATCAATCTGGATCTTCATTGGTGAAAAACTATGTTGAGAAACCTGAGAAATTCAAGGGTTCTGATTTCAAACGTTGGCAACAAAAGATGTTCTTCTATTTGACAACTCTTCATGTGACAAATGTATTGACTGCTGAGGCTCCTATGACAATGCCAGAAGGAAAAGGGTAGAATGCTCCGACTGATGCAGAGAGGGCTGAAAATCCGAAGGCTATTGAGACTTGGGAGAGTCAAGAGTGTCTTTGTAGGAACTATATTCTCAATGCCTTGGATGATTCTCTCTATGATATCTACTTCACGTTCAAAACGGCAAAGGAGTTGTGGCAGTCATTGGAGAACAAGTACAAGATTGAGGTTGCTTGTTCAAAGAAGTTTGTCATCGGCAAGTTTTTGAACTTTAAGATGAGCGATGTCAAGCATGTTGTCAAGCAAGTGGAGGAACTCCAAGTCATTGTTCATGAGTTAGAGGTTGAAGGTATGTGCCCTAATCCGAATTTCCTTGTTGGTGCTATTATTTAAAAATTACCTCCTTCTTGGAAGGATTTCAAGATTTATCTTAAGCATCTAACCGAGAAAATGAACTTTGAGCAATTGGTTCTTAAACTTCCGAGTTGAAGAGGATAATCGGAAGAGTGAAAAGGCTGATGCTATTCCTTGGAGCCTAATGCAAACATGGTTGAAGGAAATCCATCTAAGGCCAAGTTTCAGAAAGGCAAGAGCAAATTTGTTGGTACCAAGCCATCTTTTGCAGCCGGGAGGAATGCACTCTCCCCACAAAATACCAATGCATACAAGAAATCACATGTTGGTGTATGTTGGGTGTGCGGTAAACCTGGGCATAGAGCAAAAGATTGTCGCCTTCGCAAGAGTCAAGGTGGTGGTGTTGGAGGTGGGGTAATTCCAACCAATCCAACTGTGCTGAAACTAAAAACCAATTCATTGGTGTTGTTGCTACTCAAGCAAATCTGGTTACCAATTCAACCGACTGGTGGATGGATACGGGTGCTACAATGCATGTATGTTCTAAAAAAGACATGTTCACATCCTACCAACATCAATGATGGAGAACCTTTGTTCGTGGGGAATGCTGCTTCTGTGACAGTTGAAGGAAAAGGGAAAGTGATTTTGAAACTCACTTCCGGGAATGATCTTGTGCTCACTAATGTGTTGCATGTGCCTGAAATTTGTAAGAATTTGATTTCTGGTCCTGTTCTTAGTAACAAGGGCTTTAAATTGTATTTGAATCAGACAAATTTGTACTCACTAAAGGTGGGATGTATGTAGGGAAGGGTTACCTCAGTGAGGGGTTCTTCAAACTATCTGTTGTACCTACTAAGGCAATTGCCATTATTGATGAAAATGCTAGCACTGCTTCTATGTATAATGGTTGATTCCCCTTCCTTATGGCATTCAAGATTAGGCCAAGTTAATTATCGCTCTTTGCAAAGAATGGTAAAGTTAGGCATGTTGCCAAAATGCTCTATGAACAAAATGAATAAATGTGGAGTATGCATAGAATCTAAATATGCAAGTCATCCTCACAAATCTGTAGTGAAATCAAATGAAGTGCTTGTTTTAATTCATAGTGATTTGTGTGATTACCAAGCAACCCCATCTCGTGGAGGAAAGAATTATTATATATCATTCATAGATGATTGCAGTAAATATTGTTATGTATATTTAATACATACCAAAGATAAGGCTTTGAACATGTTTAAAACATATAAAGCGAAAGTGGAGAACCAACTTGAGAAAAGAATTAAAATTCTAAGGTCTGATAGAGGTGGTGAATATCAATCTAATGACTTTAACGAATTTTGTTCTACTCATGGTATAGTTCATCAAACCACTGCACCATTTACTCCAAAACAAAATGGAGTTGCCGAACGCAAGAATAGAACATTGAAGAATATGATAAATTCAATAATAGTTAGTTCGGGAGCACCTCATAGTCTATGGGGAGAGGCATTGCTTACTGCAAATATGATATTAAATAAAATTCCTCATAAGAAAGTAACAAATCTCCTTATGAATTATGGAAAGGTAGATTGTCTACTTTCAAAATGATGAATGTGTGAGGTTGCCTAGCGAAAGTTCAAGTTCCCTTACCAAAGAGAACTAAACTTGGACCAAAAACGGTGGATTGCATATATGTTGGTCTTGCCAATAATAGTGCAGCATATAAGTTTTTGGTTGATTATTCCGATGTTGAAGGTATTCACAAAAACACACTTACGGAATCTGCTCAAGCAGAATTCTTTGAGGATATTTTTCCTTACAAAGACAAGGAAAAGTATAAAGACGATTCTAATTATGAGAAGAGATAGCTGCCTCAAGATGAGTCAAACCAAAACACACAAAAAGAAAATTCTGAACCAAGAAGAAGCAAACGTGGGAAAATTGCCAAAGATTTTAGACCGGACTTTATGACCTTTTCCGTTGAAGGAGAACCTCAAACATATAAGGCTGTTATGGAATCATCTGAAGCACCTTATTAGAAGGAAGCTATCCAAAGTGAGGTAAAATCCATTGTGCAAAACAATACATGGAAATTGGTTGATCTCCCTCCGGGACAAAAACCAATAGGCCATAAATGGATTTTCAAACATAAATTAAGGCCTGATGGTACTATAGAAAAATACAAAGCTCGTATAGTAGCCAAGGGATTTCGACAAAAAGAAGGTGTAGATTTCTTTGATACTTACTCACCAGTAACTAGAATTACTTTTATAAGGACGCTAATTGGTATAGCGGTTGTTCACAATTTGGAAATACACCAAATGGATGTGAAAATCGCGTTCTTGAACGGTGAATTAGATGAAGAAATTTACATAGAACAACCCGAAGAGTTTGTTGTTAAAGGTCAAGAAAAGAAAGTTTGTAAATTAATTAAGTCTTTATACAGACTTAAACAAGCTCCAAAACAGTAGCATGAAAAATTTGATAATACACTATTATCAAATAATTTTCAAATAAATGAATGTGACAAATGTGCCTACATTAAAGAATGGAAGAATGCATGTGTCATTATATGCTTATATGTTGATGATATGCTAATTATGGGAACAAGTAAGGATGTAATTAATCAAACTAAGAAGATGTTGCATGCCGCTTTTGATATGAAAGATATGAGAATCGCGGATGTCATTCTTGGTATTAGAATTCAAAAGAATTCTGATGGTTGCATATTAACTCAATCCCATTACGTTGAAAAGGTACTTAGAAAGTTTGAACGCTATGATGATCGACCGTTTGTTACACTATTTGATCCGGCTAGTCACCTTAAGAAGAATCAAGGTGAAAGTGTGTCTCAATTGGAATATACACAAGTTCTTGGAAGCTTGATATACATAATGAACTGTACACGACCGGACTTAGCATATACAGTGAGTCGACTTAGTCGATACTCACATAATCCAGGAAAGGATCATTGGTTTGCACTAATTAGGGCACTCCGATATCTAAAGCATACAATGAACTATGGGTTGCATTATACAAAATATCCTCCTGTTCTAGAAGGATATTGTGATGCTAATTGGATTTCCAACCATTCGGAAAGTAAGTCCACAAGTGGTTATGTATTTACACTTGGTGGAGCGTCGGTGTCTTGGAAATCGTCAAAGCAAACTGTGAATACACGATCGACTATGGAAGCAGAGTTTGTAGCCTTGGATAAAGCTGCCGAAGAGACACAATGGCTCAAAAACTTCCTAGAAGGTATTCTTTTGTGGACAAAGTCTGCTACAGCCATTTGCATACATTGTGATAGTATGGCTACTCTGACGAGGGCAAAGGCCAAAGAACCAAATATACAATGGCAAATCGAGGCATATAAGGCAACGTCATAATACTATACGTAGCTTGCTAAAGAATGGAATTATTTCCATTGATTATGTAAAATCAAAGGACAATATAGCGGATCATTTGACTAAAGGCCTTAACAGAGAGCAAGTCGTATTTACATCGAGGGGAATGGACTTAAAGTCAATACAATGAGTCATTACTTAGCGGAAACCTAACCTAGCAAAATTGGAGATCCCGTGGTCTAGGTTCAATAGGATAACTAGTTGGTGAAGACTCAAGGAGCATAGAATACACACATATTCTCATTCCTATGGTGAACCAATGTGTGTTAATCCGTTGATGATTTAGGGATGAATATTATTCTTAATAATGTTAAAAGTCATTATGGTGGGATAGTACGGACTATTCTTGTTTGGTATTACCTATATGAGATTGATGTGGAGTCGCATCTATGAGAACCGATATGGTTACGTTCTCTACAAAATCTCACGAAGAAGGAGTTGTTCACGACCGAAATGAACACAATCGTAAGAATTGAAATATGTTGGTATGATATGTGTGATACTTATTGTTTCGATTTATTACAAAACGTGAATAGTTCAAGACATATGTTCACTATTTCACAAAGTAGATCCGATAAGTATTCACTACGAACGGTTCAAGTCCAAAAGACACCTTTTCTGATGCATGTCATATCTGATTTTTTCCGAAATAATGATAAGTTCCTTATTATCTTATTTTCTATCCAAATGTGGGGTATTGTTAGAAGTTTGAATAGAAAATGTGGGGTATTGTTGGAACTTGTATGGGATAAGAAGAAACAAGTGATCAAAATAATGCTTTGGAATTTTTAGGCCATGTGCCGAACAGAAAAAATTCCGTGCTCAGTGGCGTTGGGAAAAGTGGCCATAGTCCAAAACTTCGTAGAGCTCGACAAGAATTAGCGCTACTGGGCATAACGGACAAAATTTTTTAATCAAAAGATGTGACTGTTCAAAACAGTCACAACCTTTGGTCTGAATGGATGTAGTTGTTCATATGTTACTACTATATAAAGAATGTTGATCACTTGATTGAGATAGAGAATGAATTACCATCATTACAAGAATCAAAAGATATCATAAAAGATCTCACTTGATTCATCTTCTTCTTCCTAAGGTTTACTTCTGAAAATCATAAAGTAAATTCGTCGGGGTCAAGTTCTTGTGCAAAAACTTGAACCACATAGTTGTATCCTCAAGATAGACGTCCGTAAACTACAGTACAAGTGGAGCGAATTTCTGACTTATGACATTGCAACAGCAGGCCTCTATCGTATCAAGTATCAAGTTAGTATTTGATTTCACGTTGTAGCATACTTTGTTGTTGATTTCAATTTCAATTGAGTTATTATTCTATTATTGTGCTTGTTTAATCGAAGATACTAGATTGGTAATAACAACCACTTCTTACTATACACAATTCAAGTCACATATTACTCATATAGATTCGAATTTGTCTGCACAAATAACAACACACAGACGACACATTACATATACATTTGCACACTTACATTAGAATAAATGAAGATCGATAGTGCTTAGATGTATATTAACCAACAGAAAAATTCACTCCTTGAATTTCAATTAGAGGTTCCTACTGTAATCTCACCTGGATAACTTCTTCTTCCGATGCCTGTAGTGAAACTCAAAACAAAGAAAGTCCTGCTTAGGAGGCAAAGTAAGGTAAGCCGAAACTGAAGGGGGAAAAAATGCTCTCACACACCTATTGGTGTTGCCAGTGGTGGCAAGAGGTCACTGCTTAGGAGATATTCACTTGATATTGGAGAAGCCGGAATCGTTGCTTGCAAAAGATAAATGAGAATAATGTCACATCAGCTTGCCCATTTCCAGCTTTACTATTGTATATAGATTACAACTCTCCAGCTTCATTTTTTTTTTATAATTCAGGTTTCGGTAGCTTTCGTAACTCATATCGCTAGTACCTGCACAAATACCGGTACTAGGCTCTTGGAGGCGAATAGAACCCGTTCTTAGCCGCCATCGCCAGGTAAATCGCGGGATGTGCGCCAGCATTCAATGTCAGATCGCTGTTGACACCCAATTTTGACTCATCTTTTAGTCATTTCTTGCAATTTTAAGCATTTTAAGACACCACATTTTAATCATCATTTTTTGCATTTTATGGACGGCCGTTCCGCTCTTCGGGACTTTCTTTCTATACGCAATTCAAGATTTCGTTTGTTTTACATAATATTCTATGTTTATTTCTTCGCAAAATGGCATTGCATCTTTTTATTTTAAATTAAGCATGATGTCTTTTTTAATATTATGTTTCTATTATTATTACACCGTCGTTTTATTTTAATAATGTTTGCATCTCTTTGAATAATTATTGGCACCGCGTTTTTACTTTTAATTAGGCATTAAACATCTTAAATATTGCATTTTATTATTATAGCGTCGGCATTTTTATTTTGATAATTTTGTATTTTTTTAAATAATTTTTCTTTTAAATAATTATCTCATTTAGCATTTTTGTCAAACCAGTCCAGTCCGAGGCACAATCTAAATCAGTCCAACCCGCCGAAAATCGAAGCTCAATCTGAGGACCAAAAATGAAAGCCCAATACACCTTTCATTTTTTCTCCCCAATACCCAAAACCCTAAACCTAAACCTAAAATTCCTTATAAATAAAATGCACTCACCCACCATTTTTGAACCCTCAGCCGCCTACCCCTCTCTCCCCTACTACATCTACCCTCCCTCTCTCTCCTCTCACACACACCCGTCGCACACACCCCTACATCTACCCCTCTCATCTCTCTCACACAACACATCAGCACACACAACACATCAGGGCAGCCGCACATCTACCCTCCCTCTCTCTCCCCTCAACCCCCTAACTCCCAAACCCATTTCCCGTCGCCGGTGAAACCGTCGGCGAACCTCGCCACTATCCCACCGTCGAACCTCACCACTGTCGACTCCCTCATTCTCGTCGAAAACCTTCTCCCTCATCCCATTTTTCTCTCATGCACTCGTCGACCCCCACACTCCCTTTACTCCATCACTCATCTCCCGTTCCCGCCATCACCGGTGAACCACCACACCATCGAACCCCCTACCAACGTCGACCACTGAACCATCATTCCCGCCGCCGCCGCCGCGTTGCCGTTGTTTGTTTCTATTTTCTTTGTTATCATGTAGATTCGTTTGGACTGATTCTTTTGGCTTTTGTTCGGCTTTACGTTCGATCTGTGCATACTGTTGTTGTGGACTGATTTGGTTCTGTTTTTGGATAACTCGCCGGAGTTTTCAAAACTCCGGCGACCATGGTTTGGCTTCGATTCGGTATCTGCTGCATATCTTGGTTAACTGGACCGTTTTTTAGTTATTTTTGTCTGATCGGAATTTCGGCGACCTTGTTTGCTTATTGTTTGGGGAAATCTGCTGTTAATGGTGTTTTAGACTGATTTCTGATTTTTGAGGAATATTCTGAGATTTCCGGCAACCTTCCCGAATTCGAATGTTGTTCTTGGCTATTTTGACCGCCTTGTTCCTTTGTTTGTCTGGCCATTGTCTCTATCGCTATTGGACTGGTTTGAATTACTGCTGGACTGATTTTGACATTGTTGCTGGATTAATTTTCGGCTATTTGGACTGATTTTCGGCTATTTGGTTACTGATTTTAGGCCATTGTTGCTACTAATTTTCGGTTATTTGTTGGCTGATTTGTTACTGATTTTGGGCGATTTTGCCCCTTTTTCATTTTATTAAACTGATTTTGAACAGATACTACACTATGGCCAATGAAAAAGTTATCCGTCGATTTTTGAGGCCTCCACAGTTGCAAAGACGGAAAATAAAATAAATGAAGCTTTCAGGGCAATGAAGATTTCTTCCACTTACACCGGATAACCAACATGCGCTGGCAGGGCGAATTCTCTCAGCCGGACTTGTTTAGGATGTCCCACTTTATTTTTTATACATCTGAGCCCTCCGTGTTTAAAACTATTACTGTTTTGGCGCGGATCTGAAGGTTTTATTTATTTTATTGTTTCTAGCAATATTGACCGATGAAGGAATCTCCGTCTGATTTCCAAGGCCTCCCCTGTACAAAAGACGGATTTATTTTTTACTTTACTTATTAATTTTTGTCATTGTTTTAAAATTATTTATTATATTACTAACACTTTTACTAAGTGTTTATGCAGGTACCCGGAGATCATCTTGCGCAGAAGGTCTAAAAAGGGCTAAAAGATGTCCCGAAGTTTTATTCGATTTTAGCTTTATTATTCTGTATCGCATTCTATTGTAATTGTAAATTATGAAAACTGCTTAAAATATGTAGAATAAAAAAGACAATAAATAATTAACCTAGGTTTGAACGAATAACCGCAAGTTAACTGATTTTAAAGGATGCCTAACCCCTTCCCTTTAGGATAATAAAGAACTCTGATCCAGAATCTCATTAATTTTGCAGATCATTAAATGGAGATTAATTGCAGTATTTTTATTGCAATAAATCAAGTGTCCTAATTCACTTAACTAATTAGGTGGCGACTCCTCAAAATCAGCATTATTGCATACCGCTCGCACTCGAGGTAAAAACGAGCGACAATCGCCACCAATGATCAACGCTACTGGTCCGACCAACAGGGCTTGTCTGAGGGAATATCAAACCCACACTGCAATATGTCAGCGTGGTTAAGCTACCAGACTTTAATACGAGACATATGACTTGAAGAACGTATCCGGAGGGAATCGAACTTGCAACCTTTCGATCGCTTACCGCCTGAGCTGGCCCTCTAGATAGCTTTATTATTGTATATAGATTTCAATTTACACCTCAATTAATTTTCAAATTTGTTAAACATTAAATTAATGAATTTTTCCTCTATGTATTTTTCGGGTTGGATCACATAATCATGGGATATCCTAATTTTTAGCCAAACCTTTGAAATTCTTGTTGGCTAGGTGATCTAAAATCATTTGATTCAAAATTAGGATATCCCAAAGTTAATAATTTTAAAATTTTAATTCTAAAATTATAACCAAAATAATAACTTGGATAATCAATCCTAAATTATACTAAAATTTTGATATGAAATATTAGGAGTACTTGTTTTAGACAATATCTATGTTTAAAAACATAAAGTAAAATTTAATTTCAAAATTTATATCGATAAAATCGAATCCTATAGAAATGTTGTGTAACAAAAGACGATCCTATTTTTTCCTCAACCCCGCACATAACTACTCTTTTTTCTTTTTTACTGCCTAATCCCTTGGACCAAAGGGCCTAAGTTGAATATTCTATAATCCAACAAATACTGGACGAAATTACCTTTGCAGTGAAAAGGGAGGATAAATAGGATGATCAAGATTGGGCTTTTACATCAACTAGCAAGAACCAGCATACTCCTTCATCCTCATAGAATAATATCATCAAGCTGTGGCAGAGGAATGGTGACGTTAATAGTGGCCACCACCATCGACCCGGCTTCCATTGGCCCCGCCTCTGCCCTTTTAGCCATGCCTGGCTGGCACCCTGGTCCTCCTATTCAGGTTTATAATTATCATTTCTCCACTTTCCCGTTTCTTGAAATTAGTCCCTTTTAATACCATTAATCAATTAATTACTAAACTAATTGGGGCTGGCTATATGAATTCTACACATGGTTCAGAGTATGCATATAGTTTTACTATTTCTTCACTAGCTGTCATAATACCTTAGTTGCTTGGTTGGTGGGATAAGGATGACAATTCTGGAATAAAATGCTAGTATTATTTTATCCCACGTTTGGTTATGAGTACTAATTAGTCCTGGGATTAATACTAAAATAGTGGAATTAGCTATCCCATGGGATATCTTGTCTATCCCATCCCCATGGGCGGAGCCGGTGCTAGGGTACCTTAAGTCGAAAAATTATACTATATTTACAAGATTAAAATTAAAATTATTTTTTTATGTAGATGTTGAATTCCTTAGCTTATTGTGTGTTCTTTATAGTTTGAAAACCCTTAGTGAAAATTCTTATTCTGCCACTATCCATCCCGCATACCAAACGACCCCTTTAAGAACTGCAATGGGAAAGAAAGAGTAAAGGGGTGCATTAGCGGGTGTGACCGGTCAATGAAGTGAGTTGAGAACCATGAAGTCTCATGTGACATGGCATAAAATACTACGCCGTAGTTGATATTTTATCATGTGACCAAGCCTTGGTGAACAGAGTTACCCAGTACTGGTGGGAGGCGATAGGCACCAAACAACATTAGTCTAGGTGCAGGCAAGCTGGCCCGACCATCATGATTATATAAAAAAAGTGAAGTTTGGTGCATTATAAATCTGTGTCCCTTTATTTCCCTTGTAGAAATTCAAGCACATATGTCATACTTTCCCTAATTTCAGGCTTATTGTAAATTTGTAAGTATGGTTTCAGCGCCTAAGGAACTACATGAAGTGAGAGGAGAGTTGTAAGACATGCTTGAACTGATACAGCTGTAATTTTTGTTTCGTTTTATGCATAAGCTTAGGATATCCCAAGTTTTGTGAATCAAGATGTAAGGCTATTGAAACATGATAGCAGCATTGTGAGAGAGGACCACTTGGACACACGTTGGGAGGAGACCACAGGCGAGATGGTTGATGAGGTTATCTTTCTTAGCAAGCACACTGCTGCATCTAACCGCCCTGCACTCACAGTTCACCCCATAGGTAGAAAATGGTTTATGCTGTATATAGTTTATTTTTCTTTGGATTTGTGGAGTACTCAATTTTTGTTACTTTTGTTGGGATGAATAACATTAGGTGTGCCTCACCTAACAGAAGGGGAGCAGCTGCCGGTTGGTGGGAAGCCTGCCTGGGCAGCACCGCCTAATCCACGTATAGGACCGTGGTTTAGACTATTGAAATCTATTGCTGATTCACACAATCTAACTCCTGAATTTGAGGTAACATCCTTGTTTAACTGCTTTTCACTTTGGCATTTTTGTTAATGTTAAAGTGTATTGTTAGGTTGACTAGTTATTGCAGAGTGAATGCTCGATTCAGATTCTTTTATATTAAACTTGGTTTTGACTCTGTGTTGAGGTTTGTACCGGAGATTCATTTGCTTTTTTGCACTTCTAAATAATTTACATTTCCCCCTTTTGAGTGATATAAAGTAGTCATTGACCATTCTAAAGTAGATTCTACGTTCCATTGGCTATATGACATTACTCAACACGTTTCATACTCTTTACAAATTATAATTGGTGAACACAATATCTTTGGATTAATTGTTAGGAAGTGTTAACTGAATCACTTCTTAAATACAACCCTTTGACAGAAAGTTTGAAGTGAGATAATAAAAATGAGGCGGAGGAAGCAGTGGTAAGAAATAAATGATTATACACCAATGGAACATCTTCGACACTTATTATATAAAAGTAAAAGTTATTTATATAGTTATTTGTGAAGTAATCAATCATGAGAAAGGATTGTCTTATCCACCGCTGGCCCTTAAGGATTTCTCGGTTATCAAAGAAAAAAGGATTGTCTTAAAAGACTATTAACTATTAGTAATTACAGTATAACAAATGGACCAACTTGAAAACATGGCATTTATAAATTGAACAGAGAATTAGATTCCTGATCAATGACACTGATTTTAACGATTATGAATTGATAGTTGATCTGAACTTAGGACTGATCTTTCCCTTGCTGCGTGGATTTCCAATTCAGTACCAAGTGCAATCCTTTTGATTTTTACTAATTTAATTTGTTTTGTTGCAGAAGCATTTGTATGTAATTGGTACCTTTCTATATCTATTTCTTGGTGTAGGTCACATTGGAAGCTACACATCATGGACCTGTAACTAATGCACCCACAATGTTTGTAGAGATCGGTATACTTTCTTTTATCTTTCATGTTTTCATAAATTTGTTTGACCTTCTGCAATATATAACAAGATAAATAGTTGACTATTTTCTTTCATAGTTAGGGTGATATGACCACATCTAATAGCAAAGACAAATGGAACTGAATTGTTTTCGATGTTTCTAATCCTCTCCATAGTATTTAGTTTATTTATTCAACTGAAAGCTGTTTATTGCTTAGGTAGCACTGCTAAAGATAAATGATCATTTCTATGTTTCTAATCCTCTCTATAGTAATTTCTTTATCTATTCAATTGAAATGCTGTTTATTGTGTAGGTAGCACAGAGGAGTACTGGAAGAGGCAGGATGCTGCACAAGCCATTGCCTTAGTTGGGTATCCTTTTACCGCACAAACTCTTTTGCAATATTTATTTAGTTTCTCATCGGTTTCTGTTGCAAGCAAACCCCCAAACCTTTGTCATATGCTTACTCATTGCATTGGCTTCTGCCAGGCCAATTGAACCGTTTAGTGCTGCATTCATTACAAATTGGGTTTTTACTTGCCAAAAAGAAATCAGAAGAATTTTTTAGTTCTCTTTTCTATACCATATTTGTTCTATAACTTTGTGAATCCCTCATGATGATCCCTAATTAACCTCTTTCTTCAACTTTCGTTCTATATTTGTTCTATCGTCTTTGGAGGCTCGGTGGAAGAGTTTGGGTAAAGATGGTGATGTTCGGTGGGAATGACATGTTTCAAGTTGCATTTGGAAATCTGATATACTTTTTGAAGGAGCCTGTAAATCTTGTAACTTTAGACCAGTTCTAACAATATTGATAGCTCCTGTGGTGTCTTAGAGCTAGTGAGTGCATTCTGATATTTTCAATGCTATACTGATGGCATGACTAAATTAATGCTGGAACTAATCGTTCTTTGTCGTATCTTTTGTAATTTTCCCTTATTGTGGTATTTGCAGTTAGTTTGGGAAGGACTAGGGCTCGGGGGAGGAGCTGCAGTGGGTGATTGGAGCAGGTACAGTTCAATTAAATGTATCTTTTTCATACTGTTGCTATTTCTACTTCTACATCATTACTAGCTTTTTACAGAATCAGACCTCATAAACATTTGTGAGGCTCTAAGTTGCTCGGACTCGGGTGCAGGTATCCGAGTGTCGGATTATGCAAAATCTAAATTTTAAGATTTGGGAGTGTGTATCCATAGGTGCGAGGATTCGGCTAAGAAAATTCAAAATTATAAAAAAATAGAGCTGTAAAGATATATCGCTGCTGTCTACCATCCAAACCCAGAACACGACCTTGAATTCTTGGTTTCTTTGAAACACGAAGTATCAAAAATACTACTCCCTCTTTTGAATTTATGTGAACTCTTTACTATTTGGTGAGTCTACGAGGTGGTTCTTTCACCACGTTTTCCTTACATTTTTTCTAAATTATTTGAATTATAAATTATCATGACTTATAGTACTTTTAATGTAGTTTCTAAATATATAAATGTTATTTTTACAAAGTTGAAAAATTTATGTCAAAGTTTGACCCTCGTACTCCGAAAAGGTTCACATAAATTGAAACGGAGGGAGTATAATATTGAAGGTATGTCATTTTCTTTATGTTAAATCTGTTTTATCTAATTTTGAGAAATCAGATCTCAACCCCCCCGTGAAATTTTTGATGTACTATGGTCAAAGTATCTGAAGTTGGTTGACCGTATCCGGGACATATCCCGCACCCATATCCGGGATGGGGACGGCACCCAAAACGGAGAGTCCGCGCAACTTAGGTGAGCCTAATAGTTCATCTGTCTCCTTAAAAATAACTTGTGTAGCTTTGATCTGCATTTCTTGTTCAGGAATGCAATATCATGGCTAGAATAAATTTAAGCTAAAAAAAGAGATCACTTGGAAAAAATATCATTTGTTTCTACTGGGAAAAAAAGAACAAAGAACTATGATCCCTTAGGAAAAAAATGTGTTCTTGCTTGATTGTAATATTAACTTCTGACCTTTCTCGAACCATTAATATCTACTTTCAATAAAATGCAGAAATGCTAGTCAGCAAAAGATCCTCCTAGGAATTGGTGGGGGACATTATGTACCACGGCATATGGATATAATTCGGTAAGTTCCCCAGTCACCTGAAACTGTAATTTCAAAACGAGCAAATAAACAGATATATGGCATTAGCAGTTCAGAACTCTAATCATGGCATCAAGTAAGCAGTTCAGATATATGACTTTTAATTACTACCATCCGAATCCCCGTTTTCAACTCTATTGCTTAAGTTGGATGATTCAACGAGGGAACATTATATGTTACTAATATGACAATTCCAGTAGATGTTCCAAAAAATCTATTCTGTTGTGTGTATTTTTTTTTTTGTAGATAGTAAGCGATAGCTTTTGTTGAAATGGCCTTTGTGTTCTTTGGCCTAATCCTTACATATATTTTCAAAAAAAAGGAAGAATTCGTTTTAGCTGCTACAAGCTTTGGCTTTTCCTTGAACTGTTTGCAATGACTATTGAAATGTTGAACGAATCATCTTTTATTGATTGGGCTCTAGATGATGACTCGTAGCTTCGTTTACTTCAGTTCATGTTATTATTGTGATTATGTGAATTATGCAGGAAAGACGGAGTTTGGGTTGGACACCTTCTTGCTGGATATTCGTTACCGATGGAGGACCCTGGTCCATCTAAAGTGCAGGATAACTTGGAGGTGGGTGGAACCTGGAAACAAGCAATAAGAGTTGGTTTTGACACTACTAGAGCAGCTTTTTCTGGAGGAGAAGTACTAGCACATCTTGATAACAAGTAAGTTCTCTTTGAGAAAATAGTGCATCAAACTTGAGCGGAAATTTGTACATATTACTCTATTGATTAAAGAGTTCTTGGGAACACGTTTACTTTCTAACTTTGTTCTTATTCGTCGGATCATGAAAATTGATCTTTATTCAACAGTGAGCAACATTTATTCACTCCTACTGGGTCCTTAATTATGTGTTAGTTATACTAACCATTCAACAACTGATCTTAGCTTTTTGTCTGTGGATACAGGAGCTTCAAAGGTTGGCAAAAAAATGCTATAGTGGGATTTCTTGCAGAGCAGAACATAAAAGTTGGAAAGCCGAGCGACTTCTGCTGATTCTTTTTTTTGGCTGATTATTTTACGTTTCTCTCCTTTATTTGAAGTAAATATGTGATTTGAACTTGAAGTATCCATTAACTATCAATTCAAAGTTTCTATGGTGAAATATTTGAGTAACATAAAAGCCAGGAAATTGTTCGTGTTTAGGTTAATCACTGTAATTTTCATAGTTCTTACTTATTTGTGAGCTAAATGCCTTGATTTCTCATGTCTTGATTATGTTGCGTTTTAGCGTATGGTTTCTGCCAAAGATGTTCTACTGAAGTTATTTACAATATACAGGCACTTGACCTACTAGTATGAGCGCGATGCATTATGTGTGGGTTAAGTGAATGTTACTATTTAAGCGTAAAAGAACAGATGCATTGTTCAAACTGTGCACTGTCGGTCTCAATTATCAAGAAATCTGAAGGGAAAAAAAAAAAGCGAACACAAGCTCGAAACAGAAACTAATTAGAAGAAGTGTTTCTGT
The DNA here is from genome assembly GCA_029844215.1 of Przewalskia tangutica. Classification (NCBI taxonomy): domain Eukaryota; kingdom Viridiplantae; phylum Streptophyta; class Magnoliopsida; order Solanales; family Solanaceae; genus Przewalskia; species Przewalskia tangutica. The sequence continues at coordinate 14,872,721 of CM056723.1, forward strand.
ATGTAACGAGAAAAAAAAGGAAAATATAAGAAGCAAGGCAAGAAAATGGACTGTGTGGTGAAGTACAAGGTGTTGGTATAATAATCTGTATTTGGCTAAATAATGTTTCAACACAATCTGTTAATGACTTAGTGAAACAGATAACATTAATGAAACAATAAACGAAAACAGAATATGTTTTTGGAAAATAATTTCAGAATGTAATCGAGCCCACTTAGTTCAAAGTGTGTCCTTAAGGAAATTATTCCTCACGACTGAGGTTAACGGAATATCGCTTCCAGGATAAAGCGATTATCTTACCGTAATAATAGTACTCCAAATTCCTAGAAGAATAACCACTCAACTAAGTTATATCACACAGAATGAAGACAAAAATATTTTCGACTTGAAGACTTTGATTCAGAATGAAAATGAATCAATTAAAATATGAATGAATAATTCTTGGAATAATCAAGAATTTATAGGGTTGGAGGTACTGATTCTGAATGTTGGCAACCATTCAGAATAGTCACCTAATATTTGGAGGGAAATTTGAAAAAGAGAGGGAGAGTCGGACGGTCGTCATGGTCGATCCGTTTGGATTTGTTCTTAATTAAATAATTAATTAATTAATTTAATTAAAGAAACGTTTGTCCAAAAAGATTATCAATCAATCGATCTTTTTCCAAATCCAAATCCAAAGCCGAGCCGTAATGAGCGACGGCGGCGAGGGGTCCTTGCCCTCTCAACCCTTTTAGCAGCTAGAGAAGGTGTAATGTAATATATACACATCTCTTTCCTTCTCTTTTTTTTTGATGTGGGACAAAAGAGTCTTATACCCCCTTTAATTTTTATCCCATCATTTCCCATTCACCAATATCAAAACCCAACACAAGGGCGGTAGGGGGCGGGGAGGGGACACATACAACAAATGCATGAGTATGACTGAAGACTAGGGCTGTGAGAGAGCCAAACGATTCGATTCGCAAAATTCTGCTCGAAAAAGCTCGATTTGAGTTCGATTCGTTGCATCAAATATAGGGCCGAACCTTAGATTTTGATTCGGCCCAAATCGAGCCGAATATTCGCTCTGATCCGAACTATTTTCTATCTTTCGAAAATAGGGCCGAAACTTAGATTTTCCATCTTTCGGATCGAACTATTTTCGAATATTCGATCCGATTTGTCGAAACGAATTGAACCTTAACTGCTCAAAAATAATGTCGAACCCGAATCGAGCTTTAATTTTTAAAATTCGACGAGTTTGAATCGAATCGAACCTAACTCGTCGAATCTAAGGTTCGAATATATTCAAATCAAATCAAATATATATTTTATTCGATAGGGTTCGGCTCGGTAACAGTCCACCACGCATATGCACATGCAAGTGACATAATATCACAACCACACCCCATGTTATGTGGAGCCCAGCCCTTAGTAACCACCCTCCTTATAATAGCTGGTCCCCACCACAAACCTATATCAAATATATGTCACATCACATGTCATCTCCATTACATCATTTCACATCAACCTCCACTTGCTACTTGCTAGTGCTACTACATGCAATTACAGTTCCCTATTGCACTTAGGCTGTGGAGAGAGAGAAAATTGGTGACAACAGGACAAACCGACCTAGATGGCCCACTTACTGACCAAACACATCATCACACGTACTTCCATAAATCATGCTGCCACGTTAAAGCCATAATCGAACTGGGGACTTTCGAGTTTCGATCCTTCTCCAATGGCGGTCCCCGGCCCCTTCACCAGCCGACCACATGCCCCATTACTCATTTACTATCTCCGGCACCAAAGTGGCAAAGTCTCTGCTCTCCGTACATATTCGCTACTATCTTATCTTATACTCTATCTAAATATCTAATTCAACAACAACGTCTACGTGGCCAATCGTCAACTACATTCCCATTCCTCCATGATCTTCAACTTCCAAATCCCAAGATAATCATTAATTAAAAAAACAATGGGGACTCATATACATTAGATTAGGCAATTGAAGCATGATCCAATGTCTTGAGTGGAAAATCGGGTACAACAAAACTATCACTAAAGCATGTTAAATATGGACTAATCAATATAAGATCTGGAAACAGCAACAATGAAGAGGAAGTGCAAAGTGTAAAATGGGAGAGGAATGTTTTGGGGCTCAAATGAGCTTCTAAGTTATTTCTTATTATTTCCTCTCAAACTAGAATATTACAAAATGACCCCTATTTATAATTGTCGACAACTAATCCCTAATTGACAAAATATCTCTAATGACAAAATATCTAACTAATCCAAAATATTTAATTAACAACTAACTAACCACATATATATATAATGTATATATGTGGTATATCTCAACACTTCTCAAGTAGGCTGAAAACAAGCGGTTTGATCTACCAAAAGCAATGTCCTTATTCGAAAAATTCAATACATCTACCAAGCGGCGATCCGCAAAGAACAAAACCACACGCATGCAGCCATTGTGAGAAAAGTGTTTGTGATCATAATCTATGTCTGTCTTATCAGAAATTCAAATATTGTTTGGGGTCAAGTTCATCAATAGCAGCAACTGCAGCTGAGCATCCATTATTTCGTTCGAAGATTTTCAAAAGGCTACACTAGCGATTCTCTGCTTCTTCAAAGATATCAACCAAGACATTCGAATTAAGCTCAAATGCAAATTCTTGATGTGATTTGGGCGCATCACCGATGGCGTAAACTTCATTAGCCTTCTCCTTTCTACACAACTCGCCAACCAATGCAACAACATACTCGATGGTCGTTCGGTCACGACTTGTCACAACTTCCCGTAGAAGCTCTAAGTGGTGTAGCTAGGAGATATGCCTTCTGCGCACCATTCTGTGAAACTCTACGGCCTTTTCCATCTCATTTTGTTAATGTAAGCGGCGAAGTAAATTTGATATCCTAGTATCCTTGGTCACGTAAGCGATTCGGCCTCATCTAGCTTTAATACCGCAATGCGATGGATCTTCCATCAGAATCACCAACATTCCTTCGTGTTGTTGGCTATATAGTTGATGAATCACGTTCTAAAAATTACGAAATGCGCTTATTTCGCTTCTTTCATCGCTCGATAGTAAGATCATCTCGAGCTCTTTTCACGAGCTAAGTACATTGAATTTGCAATTTCTTCTTGCTTAAACAACAACATTTGCGACGATACAAAAAAAGCGATGGCGAGATGTAACAATTCCGGTAATGCAACAAGTTGCGACTACGCCCGAAAATCATATCGGCGTTCTTCTCATGCGGCGGAACTAACGACGGTACGAGCTTGCGATCTTTTTCCAAGGGATCGACACTTTGATATTTTTGGTCCACGAAGCGACGTCCAAAAATTCGGAGCAATTTCTGCCAGACACTCCATGGCAAAGAATGCAACAAACATTTTCCAATCACCAAAATTCCGGTAATTTGAAACAATCGCACGGTGAGCAAAGTTCCAAGAATTATCATGAGTGCAATATGCGACCAACAAACCAAAGAAGAACAATTTGCGAAGTCCCAGCGATAATGAAGAACCTCTCGTTCTCTAGTCTCACTCGGACTAGATAATCCCTCGATTCTTCTTATGTAAAACCGACGGCAAGAACCCCTCGTTCTCTAGTCTCATTCGGACTAGAGAATCCCTCGATTCCCATCACGTCAACTATTTTAATAAGCGACAAGAACCCCTCGTTCTCTAGTCTCGCTTGGACTAGAGAATCCCTCGATTCTCATCACGCAAGCTATTATCATAAGCTCGGATATCCAATGGAGTCTCCCTCAATTTCTAGTCCAAATCCGGCTAGAAATTCCTCGATTCTCCTATCCTAAGCTAAACAAATGAAAGAAATGCCAAACCAGTGATGTCTGCGCCTACGAACTCGCCTTACTTTCAACGGGATACCGGCTTGACTATCTTTGGATCTGTTGGTTGATCGATAACATTTTCAATTTCACAAAGCAATCGAGAAAAGACTTGGGACTACGGTATCGTGATTCATCCGATGTCCATTTCCCAAGCCGTATTATTTCGTTTCCTCGTCAGCAATTTCTCTAACGCCATTTCAAACTAGTTAGGAGTAATTCACTATCGGTTGATAACAATTATCGATCGAAGCCTAATTTGTCTTTACGAATATCGAATATGTAACGCTACGGACATCTTTCGCAATTCGATTTTTGGATCCTTCGATCGATTTGACTTCTCTGTCGCGATTCTGATTTTCGGATCGTGATTATCGCGATAAAGTAAACAGATCTAAAACACAAAAATGAATTCACAAAATTGAATTTGGGCGATTTGTGGCTATGTTCTGCGTCCTCTTGATGTCGATTTGATTCCTTGATGAAGTTCGACTTGATTTGATTTCTCAATCAAAGATTCACGATTCGATTTCGACTCATTCGATCCTTCGATATCGATCTCTTCAATTGGTTAATCCTTCACTGATTTCGAATTTGCTCCTTTTCTGATTTCTTCTCTGCTTTCTGTTTTCTTCTCTGTTGTTGCCAACGATCCAGAATTTAATTTGAATCCTTCTTCAGTCCATGTATTCTCGATCTCCCTCACCTACTGTGGTGACTTTGATACCATGTTAAATATAGACTAATCAATATAAGATCTGGAAACAGCAACAGTGAAGAGGAAGTGCAAAGTGTAAAATATGAGAGGAATGTTTTGGGGCTCAAATGAGCTTCTAAGTTATTTCTTATTATTTCCTCTCAAACTAGAATATTACAAAATGACCCCTATTTATAATTGTTGACAACTAATCCCTAATTGACAAAATATCTCTAATGACAAAATATCTAACTAATCCAAAATATCTAATTAACAACTAACTAACCACATATATATATAATGTATATATGTGGTATATCTCAACAAAGCATCGCTACAACATCAATATAATACCCGGTATAATCCATAACTAAATTTCGAGAGTATCTGTAAAGCATAGAAAGCTTATTTCTGATAGATCAACTCAAATACAGTAAGTACATAACAATTGTGAAAACAAACTTAATAACAACGATAGTATATATGAAAACCGAGGAAGAAGACACAATATGTAGTAATAAAAACTTAAGAATAAAAATTACTATAAGAATACAAAAAATAACAAAATGACGAAACAATAACAACAACATACCCAGTAAAATTCCACAATTTCAATAAAACACCCGGTATAATTCCAAAATTGAGTTTCGAGAGAGTACCTGCAAAGATAGAAAGCTTATTTTCGATAGATCATCAATTTAAATACAGTAAATACATAACAATTGTGAAAACAAACTTAATAACAACCATAATATAAATGAAAACCGAGGAAGAAGACACAATATGTAGTAATATATACTTAAGAATAAAAATTACTACAAGAATACTAAAATAACAAAAATGACGAAACAACAACATATCCAGTGAAATTCCACAATGTGGGTATAAAGATGGTAGAGTGTACGCTGACCTTACCTCTATCTTAGTAGGTAGAGTTGTTGTTTCCGAGAGACCCCCGGCTCAAGACAAAACATAAGTACAAGCAAATTAAGAGAGTCGGTCAGACCCCCGGTCAGAAATTTTTTAAAGCAGTATGAAAATGCTGATATCAAAAGTGAGTAAGTCATGATAGCACATTTCAAAAAAGTAAGCAGCAACTAGCGTAGATAAATAACCTAAACAAAGTATACTAAATGACATATAACGGTAGAAATCAAACTACATTAGATTATAAAAACAATAATACGCTTATTAGTATGATAGGCTAAACATACTTACAACACTAACACTACAACTATCAGTTTGCAAGCGTAAATACGACTACACTCGACTACCTACTACCCTAATTCGTGTCCTCTGCAACCCCCTATCTAAGGTCATGTCCTCAGTAAGTTGCACCTGTATCATATCCCGTCTAATCACCTCTCCTCAATACTTTTTCGACCTATCTCTACCCCTCATATCCCGTCCATAGCCAACCTCTCACACCTCCGCACTTGGGGCATTTGTGTCTCTCCTCTGCACATGCCCAAACCATCTCAACCTCGCTTCCCGCATCTTATCCTCCACCGAGTCCACTCTCACTCTGTCCCAAATATTTTCATTTCTAATCATATCCCTCTTTGTATGTCCGCACATCCATCTCAGCAACTTTCATCTTTTGGATGTGCGAAGTCTTGATTAGCCAACACTCTGTCCCATACAACATAGTCAGTAGTAGTACTGATAAGAAAAGAATACTAATACCAAGCATCACTGATAAAGTAATATAAACCTTCTAATTTTCAGCTTTAATATTGTGCAACTTTAAAGGTGATGAAGAAACTTAAACTTTGCTTATCCTTGAGCTCTTTGATGGTAAGCAGCAGCCAGTAAAGATAGAAAAACAAAAAATGCAAGACTAATTTCCTGATGAACAAGAACTTATACCACCAATACACAGATCGCATTGATCTGCAAGCAGTAAAGAAAGTAAAAAGGATAATGCAGTAATTAGTCCAACAAACAATTAACAGTTCATAAATTGTTCTCTATCTTCTGATTACACTTGCAATAATACCTAAATATATCCCTCCCCGGGGAAGTTAAACAGCCAAAAAGAAAAGTAATTAGCGTGGAGAGGTCCAGTTACATTTGCAAGATAGAAATTACAAATTTCAAACCATAACTCCAGCCAAAATCAAAACAGGACCAAACTTAAAAATGAATATACATAACAACATATAGTTATCAGAAATATATATATATATCTCTTGTTCTCCTTTCTCTTTCATTTATTTTGTTTGATATTTTTGGTTAAAAAAGGAGGAGACTAATATCAAGGGAGAAAATTAAGTGAGTGATCATTTTCACCCCACTGTGTTTGACTCCAGTATGATTGATCAACGGACCCCGTTAAATCATACAGTCCATGATCCCCACCACCTCCAGTTCGCCAATCTAGTGAAGCGAGTTCGTTGTTGTTTACCCTGCTCTGCTGTAAACCCATGTACTCAACCCGACCCGTTTGATCCAAGTTAAAACCCGTACCCATCTGTTCCATTTTCAAGTCATTATTAGATGGCAATGCTTCCACCATCTTTGACTGTTGGTTCCACTGCTCATCCCGGTACGTTGGAATTTCAGACATGTTAAAACCTGACATAGATGGATCGTTTGATGACGTCATTATGCTTGTAAAGTTACCAATGTCCGGAAACTGAGGTTCTGTTGAGTTTTCCATTAATGACTGATCATTAAACGTTTGGTTAGTACTTTGAGGTATGAAGAAATTGGACTCATTAAAGTTGAGATAAGAGTTTGAAGAAGTAGCCGACACATCTTCGGTTGTTGCACCACCGGTAGTATTCGCCGCCGCCGTTGTAGAAGCGGTGAGACTAGAACTCTCACTGCTAGAATTAGTATCTGACTTATGTTTCTCCGGAGCGTCAGGTTCGGTAGGGTTGGTATTAGGAGTGGATTTAGGTTTGGAACGCTTGCTTTTCCGGCAACCACCACCGACGGGTACGTTACGGAGAACACCGCCTTTAGTCCAGTACCTCCGGCAACTCTTGCAGAAGTGACGTGGCTGAGAGAGATTGTAGTTGTTATAGTAACAGAATTTTGTGTTGAGAGAATCGCAACGTGGACACTTTAATCCTTGGTGGTTTTGGTGATGGTTTGGCCTTAGCCTCCGGTCACCTCCACCGCCAAAAAAACGACCGCCTCCACCTCCGATCGGATGTATATCTTGCATATCTCAAAAATAACAGCCAAACAGCACAAAAGACGCTGGAAATTGAATATATAAACTTAGTTTAGCTGCTTTAGCTTTAGCATTTTACGGTGAAATTACCGGTGAGATATCACATTTGCCGACATAAGAATCTGGAACTGTGAGTACTATCAGCTTCTTTTAATAGAGAGAACCTATCTGACAAATATCCTTCCAAAATGAGTGGCACCTCAATGTTTTTATGATTATAAAAACAGGAAAGAGTTGAAAAGACAATCATATCCCTTATGCACAGTGATAATAACTGTCAAAGCCACGTGATATGTATATATTGCTCCAAAGGTGAAATCTCTAGTCCTAGGAGTGTCACACCCAGGTCCAAATATATTTATGAAGGAGATAAATCATGGTGATTTAATTGATTTTAAAGGTTAGATCAGTAACACGATGCGCATAAGGTGTCCTCCTTTATTTCAAGAAGAAACCTGTTTACTGTCGTTGACGGGATTCGATCTTTGATCATTGCTCTAAATATTTTCTTAAAATCAATTGAGTTGTCCAAACGGTCATTTATATATATTACTACTATTACTAATCAAGTTTTATTTTTCTTGAATTAAACTACATTTTTTTATGAACGTTTAAACATATATTAGAAATGAAAATTATGATATTATCTTATAATTTTTCATATCTAAATTATAATTATTAGAATATTAAATTAATCTAATTCAATTTAGAACCGAAAGTTATAAAAATAGTCTCTCTGTGTATAATATATTTGTTTCAAATTTCACTTATGATATTACACTGAATATTTTATTATTATTATTATTGTTGCGGTTATAGAATAATACAAGGAGTAAATATTATTTAGGGCATATTGGTCTTTTTACACTTCAGGGGTAGAATGGTCTTTTTCCTTTTCTCTTGTTAGGATAGTCGACTTACTTTCTATAACTGCTTTTGCAGTTGAGTTCATTCCTTTAGAATGTAATACTGAACAATACAGAACCTTTCCCCCTTTGTGGGTGTTCTTAATAAAAGATAGAAAAGCTTCCACAAATTCATCCTCACCAACAATTAACATGGTATCAGAGCTAGTTAACGGTTGTTATTGAGAAATCGAAGTGGGAGACGAAATCCTAATCGAAGAACAGAAACAGATTCTTCATTCTATTCGAAATCGAAATCTACAAATCGATTCTGGAAACCTCTTTGTTCGTGGTTCAATTCGTGGCCAGTCAGACGCATGCAACACATGGTCGACAGTCTGAAGCTCGATCTGTGATATTGAGACTTGGAAAATCAATCGACCTACTGTTGTTGTTGCTTGCTTCAACCTTTTGCTTTGAATATTCGTGAGTAGATTCTGATGGAGAACGCCGAGAATACACCGATTACGGAGAAACTTGATTTGTGTTCAAACATAGTGGATCATAATAATCCATTATTTTTGAGCTCATCTGATACTCCCGGGGCTGTGTTTGTTGAGATTCAGCTAACGGGAATGGAAAATTACACATTATGGAGTCGCGCGATGAGGCTCAGCTTGTTGACGAAGAATAAGATCGGTTTCATTGATGGCACAGTGAGAAGAGACATGTATGAAGGAAATCGGATGAAGCAGTGGGATCGTTGCAATGCAATGGTAATGTCGTGGATAATGAAGAATGTTAGTCGAGATTTGCTTAGTGGTATCTTGTATCGCTCCACTGCTTCAGCTGTTTGGAGGGACTTGAAGGAGCGATTCGACAAAATCAATTTGTCTCAAGTATACCAATTAAAAAGGCGAGTATCTTTGCGGCAGGAGTGTCTCGTGGCGATTCTATTCACGAATGAAGGATCTATGAGATGAAATCGATTCCATAATTCCTCCACCTACACGTGAATCACGCGATCCGGGCTTATGTTGATCACCTAGCTAGCAGAGATTAGAGTTTTGATGGGTTTAAATGATGGCTACAATCAAGCGAAGCCACATTTGTTGTTAACACCTACGCTAGTGTCAATCAAGCATATCTTATGATTGCGCAGATGAAAGTCGAAATCCATTCTTGGAAGATTTGGAGGAATTGACTCGAAGTGCGTGGCTTTATATGGAAAGACAACACAATACCAACAAAGAAACCACATCGATCCGTGGCTTCGTGATTATTGCAGATGAAAGGCCACATTAGAAAATTGTCGCAAGTTGTTGTTCTTCCGTGATTCTTGTAAGAAACAAGTCGTATTTGCGAGAAAAGTGTTATAGGCGATGGCGATTCGAGAGAGCGGGAAGGTGAATCACGGCTAATCTTTCACGACCATTCTGCGAGACGTGAGGAGTTATCCAAACAAAGACTTGATACTCTTGAGCAGTTGTTTGGTGTAGTCGACAGATATGAAAAGGTGCTCGGTGTTGGATCACGGAGACAGCGTGGCGAGGCTCGCATGGCGGGTAACCTTATGTCCATGAACATAGGGTACCATTAATTCACTTGGATAGTGGACACAGGCAACTAACCATATGGTTAGTAATATGACATGATTGAAAAAGGATAGGGATAGTGCGGGAGGTCTGACTCCCCGCGTGTCTTGTGGCGAATCACTCATCCGGGAGTTGCGGGTTGAAGAGTGGTGATCTCATTGAGCGTGTCTTTGTGTGTCCACTACTTTTAAGTCCAATCGCTCTCGATGTCGGTTAACCGCAGAGTTAAAGCTGTTGTGCAAGATTTTTCCACGACTTCTTTGTCTGCGAGGATCATTTCTTGGGAAGGTCGAGAGGCGGTAGAGAGGTTGATGGATTGTACATACCGAATCGGTAGAAGGCTCTGAGAGCAATAAAGCGCACGTACCCATGCCTCTTTGTGATGATCTCGAGGGCGGTGGAAGGCGAGCTCGCACGTAAGAATGGGGCATGTCCCACTGAGTATGCTTAGGAAAATTACTGCTTTCAGACTCAAACCAAAATTTTCAATATGTCATTGTGATGTTTGTCCATTAGCTAGACAAACGAGAAAGTCTTTTCCAGATAGTATGAGTAGAACTGAAATGCCTTTCCAACTTTTACACCTGGATGTCTGGGGTCCTTATAGAGTGTCATCTTATGATAATATGAGATATTTCCTTACTGTGGTGGATGATTACACTAGATGGACATGGATTTTCTTATTGCACATTAAATCTGATGTGATGTATGTTCTTAAAACCTTGTTTCTGCAAATAAAAACTCAGTTTAGTGTGGCTGTTAAGAGTGTCAGGACAGATTATGGAACTGAGTTTGTCAACACTGCTTGTTTAGATCTCTTTAATGAGTTAGGAATCATACATCAAAGGTCCTGTCCTTATACTCCACAGCAGAATGGAGTAGTTGAAAGCAAATACGGACATATTTTAGAGATTGCCAGGGCCATTAAGTTACAAGGTCATCTACCAGTTAAATCTGGAGTGAATGTGTGCAGGCTGCTGTCTACATCATTAACAGGGTCTCTACTGTTATATTAGGAATGTTTCACCCTATGAGAAGTTGTTTAAGAGGATACCTTCACTTTCACACTTGAGAGTGATAGGATGTCTTTGCTATGCCTCAAACTTGGTAGCGAACAAGTTTGAACCAAGGGTCATTAAGGCAGTGTTAATTGGATATGCTGTCAACAGGAAAGGATACAAGCTGCTGAATTTGTCTGATGAGACAATCTTTGTTAGCAGAGATGTCACTTTTCATGAAAATATATTCCCATACAAACAATTCAAGGAGAATTGAGACTCAACTATACTTCCATGTTCTGAACATGTCTGTTTCACGATCGCATGTGTTCCTCACGATCATTCGATGGAGAGTGTGAGTATACACCATGGCGAATCTGCGGAGAGGACCGATGGATCGAGAGGTGGAGGTGCCAGCAGCAGAGATGGAGATGCCACTAGAAGAGGGGCCATTATCTGCTGACAACCATGCTTCCAGCTTGGAAGATCTTTGTTGAAGTGCAGTGTTCGAGGATATTAGAAGGTCAGCAAACGAGGAGAACTCAATCTGGTTGAATGATTTCTTGCGTCGAGTCAACACGATCGAGCGGGATGTGTATATCGATGTCGAGGTGGTGGGTATCTGGGGTCTCGCCGATATCACGCTTTCGGCGAATTTCAGACACGAGCCACAAACATACCATGAAGCGACGAGATTCAAGGTGGATAGAAGCCGTGAATTCAAATCCAAGCTCTGAAGATAATAAAACACAGGAGGTTGTTGACTTACCTCACAAAGAAGGCGTTGGTTGCAGTGGGTATATAAAATCAAGTATAAGGCTACAGTGAGGTGGAGAGATTTAAGGCAAGACTTGTAGCTAAGGGATACAATCAAAGAAGGATAGACTACCGGAGACGCCTTCTCGGTTGTGAAGATAGTCATTTGTTAGAAGTGTAATTTCATCGCGATCTGCAAAGGTTGGGCTATTCAACAAATGGATGTCTTGATGTATTCCTTGAGGATCTCAATGAGGAGGTGTATATGAGCTTGCCACAAGGAATTACACATGAACAAGGATAGGTTTGCAGGCTGCTCAAATCACTATATGGCGCCATGAAGCCTCCCGATGGAATATAAAACTAACCATTTCGAAGTCGGTGGTTTTGTCAAAGTCCTTTTGACTATTCAACGCTTATCGAGAGGAATGGAGCCAAAATAGCCATGGTGTTGATATACGTGGATGATCTCCTTTTGATGGTGATGATCGAGGGCTTATTGATGAGACAAAGACCGTCTTGCAACATCATTTCAAAATCAAGGACCTTGGTGAGCTTAGGTACTTCCAGGTTTTGAATTTGCAAGGAATAAGAGGGGATAGTGATGCGCGTGAAAGTATTCATGGAGCTAATTGAGGACATGGGCTTAACGGTTCTAAACCAAGAACCTCGATGGAAGCAAATGTGAAAATCACTTCAATTGAGTATGATGATCTTGTGAAGGAAACAGAGAAAGATGGGGCAGTAACAAGCAAAGGTGGAACAGCAGTTTCACTACATACCGATCCATTCGCAGAATCCAAAGACTTATCAAAGTGGTTGGAAGACTACTATATTTTACCAACACTAGACCGGACATATCTTTCGCAGATTCGGTGTTTAAGTGAATTCATACAAGACCCTTTGATGCCGTATGATCGCGGTGAAAGAGTTGTAAGGTATGTTAAGCAAGCTCTTGGCACAGGAGTTACGATAGCGGCGGTGACACTGTCGCTTATTGCGGCAGATTGGACTTCCGTCTATTACTCAAGATCGATGTCGGTACCTTGTGTATTTTGGATCTTCTCTTATCTCGTGGAAATCGAAGATCGCATCGTTTCTGAGCTCGGCAGAATCGAGTATAGATCTTCGCATCGGTGGTAGCGAAATTGTATGGATTAAAGGGTCGCTTTGAACTTGGTGTACACTGCGACTTCGCTTCGACTTCATCGTGATAGCAAATCTGCAATTCAAATTGCTACGAATCCAGCTTTCGAGCGGACCAAACACATCGAGATCGATTGTCATTACTTCATCGAGAGAATGCGTAACTGGTTTGATCTCGCCAACATATATCTTGACCGATGACCAGCCAGCGGATATGCTGACTAAGACATTGTTACCAGGACACCATATGCATCTTCTTTCCAAGTTCGGAATGAAGAATCTGTTCTTACATCCTCGCTTGAGGGGGGTGTTGCGGTTATGGAATAATACAGGGAGTAAATATTATTTAGGGGCATATTGGTCTTTTTACACTTCAGGGGTAGAATGATCTTTTTCCTTTTCTCTTGTTAGGATAGTCGACTTACTTTCTATAACTGCTTTTGCAGTTGAGTTCATTCCTTTAGAATGTAATACTGAACAATACAGAACCTTTGCCCCTTTGTGGGTGTTCTTAATAAAAGATAGAAAAGCTTCCACAAATTCATCCTCACCAACAATTAACAATTATAATCTAATTCAATTTAGCTTTGAAAATTAATATTCCCTTCATGCAATTTTATGAGATATAGTTTTGAGTATGCACGAAATTTTACAAAAATGAATAACTTTGTAAATTTATGGTATAAAACAAATCATAGATATGTGTAAATTATTTGATAATGAGTAAAAAGATAATTTTAAATTAGATTATTTTTAAATATAATCATTCTATTTAGAATAGGCTAAAAAAGTAGTAGTATCAAAATAAATTAGGTGAACAAGCGAAAATGAAAATAGAAAGTGAACAGGGGTATAAGTTTACTATTGGGAAGTCTACGGAAAATGTGGAGTCCAATTTGGCTGTGTTACAAAGAGTGGGGTTCGACCGTGATGTGACCGTACGGTCCGTGGGAATTGAAAATGGGATTTTTGTGTTGATGAGGAATGAGGGACACGTGGACGGAGGACAGTGACCGTCCAAGAATCACAGGGTGTCGAGTTGTCGGCCAATACGATATTTCTGTATAGTGGGTAGCTTGGTGCATGTCAGCTACACAACTTGCCACATTGCCTCTTACTCCGCTTTGTTCCAAAAATCCCACCCATGATTAGATAAGTCATAAGATTAATGAACAAAAATCAAATTATATTGACATGTTCTTTAACTCAATTTTTCGTAGACTTTAAATTTAGACGGTTTCATAATAGATTTGACTGAACTTTAAATCTATTTATAACGCTTGCTTAAGTTTTATATACTTCTACGTTTAAAGTTATTTAGGAGGGATTTATTTATTGGTTTGATGAGTAAGGTTAGACAAGCTAATTGTAAGTATTTAAGGACACAAGGCTGATGTTTCATAGTATATGTGTGACTCTTACGATGGAGGCGGGTTAAATAGGATTGACAAGTGTAAACGTGTATATAAGAATTACAATATTTTCTATTCATAATTAGAATATTTTTATACATTGTGTAAATATAATTATGGTAAGAATACATATTGTATAAGAGATGAATATTGTACTCTATATATACTTTGATATTAATGAGAAGACTTCTCAAGGAATATTAATATCATCTTACAACAAATTTTTGACCGAAAAGTTTTTTGAGGATAAGATGCACATAACACCTTAAGCGAGACCTATATAGGAATTGCACATTTAAGTATAAAACTCAAATATTAGTTTAGGATTCTTAAATTGGACCAATATGAAGTTGCTTGGCTGAAATCCCCTCAATTCCGTGAGCTAGAGTCCTCAAAAAGTGGAATAAAAGTCTCAAATATTGTTTTAAACTAAATTGTTACCATGGAACCCCCTTCCCAATTTCGGGAATTAGTGGGCAAGGCTTCCATCACTATCCTGTAGTGAAGAGGTTTTATAAGGCGGATTGCTAAGTTCATATAATATGTATGCTTTTGTGACTCATTGTGACATAGCATAAAAGGACTTAAGCCTAAAACGTATAATACGTTTCATAGACTTAAATCGTGACAATTTGTACTATGGGTGCTTAAGCATCCATTAATTTTGGTGACAAACACTATGATTTATATATAAAATCTAGTAATTCATTCAAATATATTAACTTAACACCCACTTTATATAGCAATTTTCAAACTAAAAATAGTTGACCACTCATGATACAAAATTTATGGATTCGCCACTAGTAACAATATGAAACTAAAACAATTGTCACTATACTATGACCAAACTCAATCAACGCAGATTTTTTCGCCATTAGATATATACTGCTCGAATCGATGAATTATTGCTATGAAAGGAGTGGATGTCTTAGAATGCATGAAACAAAATTTGAATATTAAGGCATCCTCTATCATATCAATTAATTCAGTTTTGAATTGACAGAACGATAATTTAATTTGTTGTAATTAGAGCTACTATTTTTCTAATTTCCAAGATTAACCAGATGTACTATATTTTAAAACACTTTCAGCTATTGCAACTTGCAAGAAACGAAATACCAGAAAATTTGCCTATTTAAAAACAAAATTCACTGCAGTGCCTGACGGCTGAATAATTAAGAAAATGTTATTCCCTATAGCCATTCATTTTTCTTTTTAGTCCATCAAAAAAAGAATGACATATTTCATTATTTGATAATAATTTAACTTTAAACTGTAAAACGAGATGATATATAATCACACAAATATCTTTGATTTATCTTAGATCAAAAAATTCAAAAGTCTTCATTTATTTTTTAAAATACGTGTCAAATGAAAGTACATCTAATAAATTGAGACGGAGGTAGTAGCGTACCTGCTTTTTTTCAAGTCAAAAGGATGGATATGTATATGCTATTTTCAAAATAGATTAGTTCCAATTTTAAGAAATAGTCAAAAGCAATCTCAACGACGCTTATTTGATTAACCGTGTATTTTAGTGCAAGTCAAATACACTCAGAACAGATTCTATTTGGTATGATGTTAGAACTTAGCGAATCACGTTTACTTTTTCAATTTGTTTTTCGACATTTCCCTTTTAACAACAATAAGTCATCAATATTTTTGTTTTTCATTCATTAATCTTTGATGGGAAGTATTTTGAAGGCAAGTATAATGAAAGTTCATTAGTGCAAATAGTATCTTAATTAGACTAGGCATAAGATAGATGTTAACTTGATCATCGTACCTTTTAAGTAGGAAAGGTCAATTTGGTAGAGGACTAGGCATGATTGATGTCTAAGGCCTTAGGTATGAAAATATCTGTTTATGTTCGTCTTTATATGAAAATATCTATTTAGGCACGTCTTTGTTACAAAGAATGAAAGAAGTGGGGAGTAATTCTTCTTTCTATGATGTAACTGAGCAATTGATTAGGATCTAGCGGTCACTCAAATTTAGGGATGTCAATAGAGCGGGTTAGGGCGGAATAAATTTTGATCTATTCAGATTTTGACATGTCCTTCCCCATTTAGTATTGTCCAAAAAAATGTCATGTCCTATCCTGTCCTGTCCCGTTTGTATTTTTTCATTCCTTTAAAATCTGAACAGTCCAACTACTGTGGGTATTTTGATCTTCAAATTAAAAGTGACAATCTGAATTATGAGATCTCGGATCTCTACATTATACTTTATCATATATTTAAAATTTATATCATGACAAAATGATAAAAATAATAGATTAACAGAGAATGCAGTAATACACGATCAGTTTACAATTATGATAAAAATACTTTTATCATAATGACTTCTGATATGATCCCCAAGAGTAACAGTCCATGTAAAATTCCAGTAAACAAAAGAAAAGGAAATCTTTGAACTGGGGATGTCAATCTGATGATGAATAACATATGATATTTTTTGTTTTGAAATAAAAGATGGACAAAAACTAATTTAAAGATAAAAATTAAATTACTGGCCCAACAAGTAATTTAATAGTATATGCTTTTGTGGGCTTGAACCTGATTTTCTTTAAAATTCACCTGCCCTGACCCGTTAAGGATTTGTCCTGCCCTGCCCTGCTCCAACTGCCATCCCTACCCTCAATACAAAAACCAATTAGTAACTTCTCTTTTTTACAAAAATAAGTCTCCGAAAAATTGCAAAGAACAACAAAATTCGAAAAAGAATAACACGAAAAAAAGAGTTAGCATTTTACTTTGGTTAAGTCTGCAAATAGCAGCATATATGAACTCTACTTCAAGCTTCATTATAAAATTATGGAGTAAAAATAAGGACTAAATGTAACGATCCAAAACAGAGGGCCGCGACGGACACCCAAATTCCATCCGCCGGGTACCCTAATCACACAATCAACACCTTATAAATAAGCACAGACTAAGCCGAAAAGGTTATGAAAGCTTTTAACCAGAAACTGAACTTATACATATATACATACACATGTCATGACCGACAAAGTCATACAAAATTATTATACACATGACACATGTCTATAAGCCTATAAAGAGTGTACACCATCAACATGTCGGGACAAGGCCCCGCCATACCCATATAGACACACAAAAATGTAACATACCAAGATTACACAAACACTGAGAGAGAGAGGAGTGCTTCCAAAAGTCCATCAAATCGCAACCTATTAAAGGGCGATGACGTTTCAGATGCTGAATACGCGCATGAAACGCAGCTGGCAAAGAAAAGCGAACGCTACCGTGATGCATCGAGTATGTCAGGCATAAGAAATAACATAGTCAAAATATATCATAATCTGAAACAGAAACACTGACCAACAGTACATACCAGGGCCCTATCTAAATATTATGCAATACCAATGCAGTATACTGATGGCCACAGACGTATGTCATGCATGATGCACATGCGGTATACTACGGCCACACAAGCCTCTTACCCATAACCGCCTTTGTGGTCATTTAGTTATATTGGCAACACAGGCAATTCATATCATAACACATGCATCCATTTAGGCCACACAGGCACGATATGTTGCCTCTTAGGGATCTTTTGTGATAGTTTGTACCAGCTGCAGGTGGTGTGCGTATATAACACATTTCCCTCATTTTTTCATATTCCCTACATATATATACCATATTTACCATATAGTAATGTGCATAGCACAAGTGGTCCAGGATAATATGCAATTGCAATGTAAATGAAATACATGAATGACAACACCATATTCCAATTTCAACAGGTGACATATTACCTTTAACGACACTGTGAAAACACTACTACATTTTTAGGCTAATGCAACGCCCCCAAGCCGTCGCATTAGGCCCTTCTGGCCGTTGCATTAGACCTAATGCAACGGTTAGGGGACGTGGCATCTCCTGGCGTTGCATTAGATCTAATGCAACGACCAGAAGTGCCTAATGCGATGTCTCTATAGGTGTCGCATTAGATATGAAGCTAATGCAACGACTGTGTTTATCCATCGCATTAGCTTCATATCTAATGCGACGCCTATACCCCTAATGCGACGGCCAGGCAGAGCCGTCGCATTAGATAGCCAGTTGTTTTTATGGTTATTTAACCCTCTAATGCGACGGCTAGACAGAGCCGTCGCATTACATATTCGACTGCTTTGAGGCTTTTTTAACCACCTAATGCGACAACCAGGTACACAATATTGCAAAATAAATAATTAAAAGAGAAAAATAATAATAATAAAGGATTGTATTACTAATTGTTCACAAATGTACAATAATACAATATTAGACCTCTTAGGACATATTACAAGATAATTGTTCACAAAATTAAAGTATCTACACATAAGCCTCCACCTACGCGCCCATTTGTTAGATTGCTAGATTTAACATCCATTTAGATCACCAGACTCCTACAACGTAACATAAAGAATAGTCATAAGTAAAAAAAAGGTAGACTAGCCAAAACATCATAAATAATAACTTCAATGTAGTTTACTCATATAAAAACATATAATTTCACAGTGATATATAAAATTTAAAGCTCCAGAATATTACTATTTGTTGGAAAGAAGGAAAACACAAAAATTATCTAATTAGCTTGTAACGCCCCGAACCCGGGCCCGTTACTGGTGCCTTACCCCGGACACCCTAGTGATACAACATCAGAGAAAACCAGCGGAAAATAAAACACGAGTCATGAAACAAGAGATATAATAAATAAACAGGCCAACCAAAACAATTCACAAGATATACATAAAAATCCGAACAGCTTATCCTTTTTACAAACCCTCGCCACAACAAAGGCATGCACTTAAGATTTACAACAACTATGACGGACAGGCCCCGCCATACCCTCGAATGTACAAGAATCTACAACTCAGAAACATACCAAAGATAAGCCTCAAGGAACGGAGCTTTCAACACGAAATGAGATCCATGAAATGGATTCACGATCGATGTTCTTACCGCGCAGATGAACGCAGCCTCGGGCGAGGTCAAGATAACAGTACCAAGTATGTGGAATCAGAAAATATCAGAATGAAATCATACTAGTCTATAAAAGCGGGAGACATGTATGATAACCAAACTTACGATTCACAACATAAAAATAGTCATGTCAGTCGTGACTCACGCCTCAAAGTCATCACTCAAATATAACTATGGGTCTCACGCCCACAACATCCATCATGTTCGCATCGTGGCGCGTGCCCCGGAATCGCGACGGTGTAGACATGTCCATGATGCAACAATAACAAGCGCGTGGCACGTACCGGAATCGCGACGGTGTAGGCATGCCCGTATAACCTCAATAACAATATCTTGGGTGGTCAATCCGCCGCGTAGCCACGTGTCCCGAATCGCGTGGTGTAGAACCGCCCATGTTGCGATAATAACCATATATCGGGTAATCAACGGCGCGTGGCCGCGTGCCGAGAATCTCTGCGTCGGTGTAGATACGTCGTGTGATATCAACAACAAGCGAGAATCAAAATGGAAACATACCCGTGGAATTCTCCATCACCGCCCGACGTCAAGTAAGTTCTCAACAAGTCAACCGCCTATCGAGAGGCGGTATACGTAAATACCACACTTGCACAACAAAGGCTATCATCACAAGCATAGGCAAGTTTCACAACAACAAACATAGGCAAGTTTCACAACAACAAGCATAGCAAGTTTCACAACAACTCAAAGTACTTCCATTTATACCAAAGTCGGGTTTTAACCCCCAAAGTACTACATACGTTAAGTTCTTTTAAAGAGATCCATTACTTTTATAAAAGTCACCCGATACGTAGTATTAGAATGACCAACCCACATTCCTTTTCAAAATCAAAATGTAACAGATTCTTTTCCTAAGTTCGGTTTGCCTAGTTTCAATTACTCAAGCTTCATCTTCAAATGGTTTCATAGTTCCCAAACTTAATCACTGATTCCTTTTTAGAACAATTGAGTAATATATGTCTCACGTGAGAGTAGGTTATTCTTGTTTACAACATTCTTATTACATGACCATGATCTAGAAAATGTATATCATTTTGTCTCATCTTAGTTTACATGCGGATGGAGGTTTCTTGGTTTTAATACAATTCATCATTATTCAATACATTTTCCTTTATTAACGCGGTGGTGCTGTCGATACACATTCGATTTCCAAATCGGTAAAACATTATCCCTTTAAATAAAACCAAGTACTCATTACTCACGAATGAGGTTTCACAAACATTCACATTAAAACAAATAAGTTAAGTCTCTTATCTTATAAGATCAAGTCTCTTAACTTAACATCGATAAACCATTTTCTTTACCTCTCTTAAGACATTATACCTAACTCCCATAAAGCTTAGTATAACTCTTTTAAAAAACCTTTTAAAATCAAGTGTTACTCTCTTCAAAACGATTTATAAATCTTTTGAAATACATCAAGTCCTTTATTATAACAAGCGCTTATAATTCACATGATTACCTTTTTAAAACCACAAAGTATTTTCTTACCTACATAAAAGGTTATAACCAACTTCCCATAAAGCCGTTATAACACTTTATGTTTTAAGAACAATCAAACACGATTAACACGTATGCGTCACCGCACTTACATAGTTCACACATATCACGCTAGAAGAGATAGGAAGAGGTTCACATACCTCGCGACGATTATCGACAATAAGCAAAAAGCTCCAAGTACTACAACCACTAGCCCTTTCCACTCGCCGAGTAGAATACGCTACTCTTAGTACTTTCACCTATAAAGGTCACAAACGTCTATTAACCCCAAACACAAGTTTATCTTTCTCTGAGAAAATTCGGCACTCCATGGCAGCGTAAATCTCCTCTCTATCGAGGCCGGCTACCAAGCCAACGACGGGGTTTCACGCCTAACCTGGACGCGTACAATTCTACTACACAATACAAGTCTGTAATGTCTGATCCTATGTAATTACTGATTCGATTCGATTCTTCAGCTTAAGTCAAAAGACATTGCCAACTAACTACGTTCGACTATATATAGTATACTTCAACTATATAATCAACAACATGTAATTTCCAATCACAATAGAAGGGCGATGAGTGTTTACCTCGATAAGCCCAAAATTATCCAAGTATAAAGTCGATCTGAGCAACGCTTAGCTCCTACCTCGAGTGCTCCAATCCGCTCCAAACAACCCTTAAGTTCTAACTAACTTCTACTCCAAAACTTCAACCAACAATGAAGATTTTCCTTAGGGTTTCGGTTTGAGACTAAAAGGACAAAAGGTAGTATTTCCGTACTCTACGCAAAGAGGTAACTTTTGGAATACTACAAGGTATAAGGCTAAGGTATTTTGGGCATTATAACAATACTAGAAGAGTATTTCTATACCACAACAAGGGGTATTATACGAAAGTAACTAGGCTAGGGGTACCAGACTGGGCACAAGGAGGGAGACCTCTCGGCAAAGGCCACTAGGAGGAGGAGAGGCTTGGGACGAGAGCCACAAGAGGAGGGGAGGATTTCAAGACTTGGAAACATTTGTGGATGAATGAAGTCTTCACAGGGGTATTTATAGCAAAACCAAAGGCCACGATGGCAAGATCTAGCCAAGTCTGAGGCAAGTGTAAGGCAAGATCAAGCCAAGTGCACCTAACCCTACTCCACAAAACACTCCACAAAACAAGCCACAAAGCAAGGCACAAAAGAGGATCCATCGGCGAGGCCAACGAGGCTCTTGGGCGCCCAAATCGTCAAGCCAATCCATTTGCTTCAATGTGAGGTGACACATGCCACCCTCCCGCTGGTCCAAAATGTTTCGCCACTCGGAAAAATCCGCAAAATTATAAATGACATAGCGGAATTTTCTCACGAAAGCGTGGAAACGTTTCGTCGAAAACGACTCTAATCGGCACTTGTGCCCAAATTTCAATCCAATGCCTATCTTAAGGCTCAATTTACGTGCGTCGCCCATACGTGCATACTGCGGAAAAAGCGGTATAACATTCTCCCCTTAGAAACATTCGTCGAATGTTCCTTCTAGTCTCAAAACAAACAGTGCCAATATAGTCTTCACCGCTATACTTACGAAACAATCATGCCATAACGGCCACAAAAACACATTCACTTCTCTCTTTCTCGCGATTGCTCGTCTCGAACACGAACTCGTTCTAGTATCCGTACCACACTTCACAACGCTTCGCTTCCCACCCGGAATCACTACCTCGAACTTGGTCATCTCACTAATCTCGATTTCCCTAAGGCCATTCGGCCTTCACGAATCGATTGCGGTGAACGTATCCACGAACTCATACGATGGTCATCTAAACTTGGGCTAGCACCCTCGTGACCTGCCACTGGCGGGACCACTGGTGACCGCCGCCGAACGGACGCGGGTTGGCGCAACATAGCCCCAACCCGACCATCGTGGCGCCAACTTCCGCTCGCCGACACGGAACCACGTCGTGGCTACCACTTCCATCTCACACTAACGATTTTTAAATCACACTATAGCACAAAGCTATCCGAACATAACACTTAACATCATTAACATCAATACATACAAGTATCTACGAGGTTAAGGATATACTGAAACTAGGCGGTTCGAGGCCGCTAAAATCGAACTTCCACCGCGACCTCTACCGTGGCATCGCTGCTCAGTAGTCTGTGCTATCTACCAGCGCTACCGCTGGGACAATCTCGTCATATGGCCTGCTGGCGCAAGAATAACAAGCTCTCGTACTACGACACTCCCGAAATGCGGTCTACCACATCGACCACCGAGGTAGGGTGATGCGTCAGCGCCACCCCTACTCGCGAACATCCGAACACAGGAGCCCCGACCGCTCCCGAATATCCCGAGGTCCCGAAGGCTGCGGAGGACCACTCTGCAATGGCGGAGGTACATGCTAGTCTCTTCTTGAGGCGGTCCGCCTCGAAAGTCGCCAAAATATCCGTGCCTTGGCCTTTCCTGTGGCGGTCCGCTGCGTCGATCTCTGCGCTCGCCGCACCCGGTCGTGAGCACGAATGCGGCAATGTCCATGCGGTGAAGAGAAACACCCGAACAACTCACTGCTAGGAAATCATCGAGCGGTGGCGTAGCGATGCACCTATCTTCCATATCTGCAACTAGTGCGAGGACATATCGAGCCAAAGAATCGAACTCGACATTGTACTCCACGACGGTCGCCTCTGTCTCAAGAACAAAAATTTGTCGGCGTGCCCTCGCCATCTGCGGAGGCAAGAAGTGTGTGAGAAAAGCCCCGAAAACTCATCCCATACCGCTGAGGTGCATGCTCTCCCCGGGAAAGCTCCCACGAATCAAACCAATCGACTGCGGTATCACGCAGCCGATGCGAACCGAAGGTCACAGACTCGGTCTCTGAAGCCTTGATCACCCGCATGATCCTCTGTAACTGACGGATGAACTCCTGCGGATCATCCTCAGGCCTCGACCCATAAAACTCTGGCGGGCTCTGACTCGTAAAGTCCGTAGCCTCAAACTATTCGCTCTCGTGCACGCGGTCTGCTGAACCAGGCTGCCGCGTCGGCTGTCCTCATATCGGCCTGACCACGCCAATAATCGGGCCATCTCGCGCGACCCATCTCCTGCTCGGTGTGGGGTGGAGGCTCAGTCTTGTAGTCTCATCAGCCACGTCTGCGGCTCTAAACCTCTTTGGTCTTTGGCGTCGCGAAACTTCGCGTCCGGAAGCTTATCTCGTCTTGGCCGGGCTGCGCCTCTCATACTCCTCTGTATCTCACTAGCGACTCCCTCGGCGCCTTGCCCACTGGGCCGGGTCGCCATGGCGGAGGCATAACTGTAGCGAAGGAATACGTCGGAGGATCGACTCGCTTCGGCTAAGGCACGATCTCGTAATGAGAAGAATAGAAACTAATCCTAAATGTCCTATAGCCTCACGATTATAGATGTGGTGCACAACACATCGATAATCAAGACTCTACTGAACGCAGTGCAGACACTTTCCGAGGACTAATCGCTCGATACCACTTTGTAACGCCGAACGGGCGTTCGCGGTGCCTTACCGGACACCTAGTGATACAACATCGAGAAAACCGGCGGAAAATAAAACACGAGTCATGAAACAAGAGATATAATAAATAAACAGGCCAACCAAAGCGATTTGCCAAGATATACATAAAAATCCGAACAGTTATCCTTTTACAAACCACACAAGGCATTACTCTCTAAGATTTACAACAACTATGACGGGAAAGGGCCCCGCCATACCTGAATGTACAAGAACCTACAACTCAGGGAAACATACCAAAGATAAGCCTCCGAAGGAACGGCTTTCAACACGCGAAATGAGATCCCATGGCGGGGATTCACGACCGATGTACCTCTACTGCGGCGTGAACGCGGCCGAAGGAGGTCGATCTAACAGTACCAAGTATGTGAAATCTAAAAATCAGAAATGAAATCATACTAGTCTATAAAAGCGAGACATGTATGATAACCAAACTTACATTCACAACATAAAAATAGTCATGTCAAGTCGTGACTCACGCCTCAACGTCATCACTCAATATAACTATGGGTCTCACGCCCACAACATCCATCATGTTCGCATCACGGCCGTGCGCCCGAATCAGACGGTGTGAGCATCCGTGATGCAACAATAATAAGCGCCGCACGGCCCACGCCTGCATCGGTGTAGACGCCCATGTAACCTCAATAACAATATATCGGGTGGTCAATCCCGCGTAGCCACACGTCCCGGAATCGTGACGGTGTAGACACGCCCATGTTGCGCATAACCATATATCGGTAATCAACTCCGCGCACGCGCACGCCCGAATCTTGCGACGGTGTAGACATACGCCCACGTGATATCAACAACAAGACAAGAATCAAAATGGAAACATACCCGGAATTCTCCATCACCGCCAAGACGCCCAAGTAAGTTCTCAATAAGTCAACCGCCTCTATCGAGACGCAGAATACGTAAATACCACACTTGCACAGCAAAGGCTATCATCACAAGCATAGGCAAGTTTCACAACAACAAGCATAGACAAGTTTCACAACAACTCAAAGTACTTTCATTTTATGCCAAAGTCCGGGTTTTTAACCCCAAAGTACTACATACGTTAAGTTCTTTTAAAAGAGATCCATTACTTTTATAAAAGTCACCCGATACGTAGTATTAGAATGACCAACCCACATTCCTTTTCAAAATCAAGTAACAAAGATTCTTTCCTAAGTTCCAGTTTGCCTAGTTTCAATTACTCAAGCTTCTCATCTTCAAATGGTTTCATAGTTCCCAAACTTAATCACTTGATTCCTTTTAGAACAATTGAGTAATATATGTCTCACGCGTGAGAGTAGGTTATTCTTGTTTACAACATTCTTATTACCGCAACCATGATCTAGAAAATGTATATCATTTTGTCTCATCTTAGTTTCTATGCAGATGGAGGTTTCTACGGTTTTAATACAATTCATCATTATTCAATACATTTTCCTTTATTAACGCTGCGTTGGTCCTGTCGATACATTCGATTTCCAAATCAAGAAACATTATCCCTTTAAATAAAACCAAGTACTCATTACTCACGAATGAGGTTTCACACAAACATTCACATTAAAACAAATAAGTTAAGTCTCTTATCTTATAAGATCAAGTCTCTTAACTTCTAACATCAAGAAACCATTTTCTTTACCTCTCTTAAGACATTATACCTAACTCCCATAAAGCTTAGTATAACTCTTTAAAAACCTTTTAAAATCAAGTGTTACTCTCTTCAAAACGATTTATAAATCTTTTGAAATACATCAAGTCCTTTATTATAACAAGCCGCTTATAATTCACATCGATTACCTTTTAAAACCACAAAGTATTTTCTTACCTACATAAAGTCGTTATAACCAACTTCCCATAAAGCCGTTATAACACTTTATGTTTTAAGAACAATCAAACACGCTTAACACGTACGCTCACCGCATTTACATAGTTCACACATATCACGCTAGAAGAGATAGGAAGAGGTTCACATACCTCGCGACGATTATCGACAATAAGCAAAAGCTCCAAGTACTACAACGCACTAGCCCTTTCCACTCTCGAGAATACGCTACTCTTAGTACTTTCACCTATAAAGGTCACAAACGCCTATTAACCCCAAAACACAAGTTTCTATCTTTCTACGTAAAATTCGAAGACTCTCCCCGCAACAGAAATCTCCTCCTCTATCGAGGCCGCTACCAAGCCAACCAGGGGGTTTACACGCCTAACCTGACGCTGCATAATTCTACTACACAATACACAAGTCTCATCAGAATACACCCATGTAATTACAATTGATTCTTCAGATTCTTCAGCTTAAGTCAAAAGACATTGCCAACTAACTACGTTCAAGACTATATATAGTATACTTCAACTATATAATCAACAACATGTAATTTCCAATCACAATAGAAGGACGATGAGTGTTTACCTCGATAAGCCCAAAATTATCCAAGTATAAAGTCGATCCCGAGCAACGCTTAGCTCCTACTCCGAGTGCTCCAATCCGCTCCAAACAACCCTTAAGTTCTAACTAACTTCTACTCCAAAACTTCAACCAACAATGAAGATTTTCCTTGTGGTTTCGGTTTGAGACTAAAAGGACAAAAGGTAGTATTTCGCACTCTACGCAAAGAGGTAACTTTTGGAATACTACAAGGTATAAGGCTAAGGTATTTTGAGCATTATAACAATACTAGAAGAGTATTTCTATACCACAACAAGGGTATTATACTAAAGTAACTAGCAGTGTGGGTAACCCACTGGCTAGACACCACAAGGGTAGTGGAGACCTCTCGGCCAAAGGCCACTAGGAGTGGAGGGAGAGGCTTAGGACGAGCCACAAGAGGAGGAGGATTTCAAGACTTGGAAACATTTGTGGATGAATGAAGTCTTCACAGCGGGTATTTATAGAAACCAAAGGCCAACCAATGGCCAAGATCTAGCCAAGTGCAAGGCAAGTGTAAGGCCAAGATCAAGCCAAGTGCACCCTAACCCTACTCCACAAAACACTCCACAAAACAAGCCACAAAGCAAGGCACAAAAGAGGGAGCCAATCGGCCAAGGCCAACCAAGGCTCTTGGACGCCCAAATCGTCCAAGCCAATCCATTTGCTTCAATGCGAGGTGACACACGCCACCCTCCCGCTGGTCCAAAATGTTTCGCCACTCGGAAAAATCCGCAAAAATTATAAACGACATAGCCGAATTTTCTACGAAGTCGTGGGAAACGCTTCGCCGTAAAACGACTCTAATCGGCACTTGTGCCCAAATTTCGAATCCAATGCCTATCTTAAGGCTCAAATTTCGTACGTACGTCCATACGTACATACTCTGGAAAAACGGGGTATAACATAGCTGTCCCAGGAAACTGTCTATTTGGTTCACTAACATGCGGTGCACTAAACGAATCATTTGGAATTGATGGACTCCCAAAAAAAAGAATCACAAGATTTATTCCAGAATTGGCTTATTGAAGTTGTGATATAATCACCGATGCAACGGTCGGTGCAAGTTGTTGCACTAACTCAGCTTTCATACTCTGCAAGAATTCCTCCGAAATTATGAAACCTGATTTTTTTCTTTTTTCTTCAAACCAGTCTTTGTCACACCTTTTCCGACAAGTCGTAAGCGATCTTTGATTTTGGGACCTTGAAGCACTTCAGAGTAAAGAACTAGATCCATAGAGTTGCTATATTCTCCGTGTTGGGTGGACTCCATAGCATCTATCTTTGCGAATAGAATGTTAAGTCATTGTCTTACTAAATTATCAATAGTACGCAAATATATGATAATACAATTTGTTAACTCACAATATTATGTTCAGTTTTCTCGTTGATGGTATGGTATGTTCTCCCTGGAACTCTTTTCCTTGATTCTTTGTAGACCTTTGCTTGAGAAGGTTCTTCCTTATTCGGATCTTCGGATCTTTTTGTTGCTGTAAAAAACAAAACAACATTTAGCACACAAATACCTAAGTTTTAAATTTTTACAAATTAAAATTAGTGAGAACTAATGGAAGCAAAGAGATAATTTAATTATTGAAAAAAAAAGTGTATACCAATTCATGACGTAACATTGCAAACGACTTACGACCCATCGTGTGCATATCATCCATCAATAGACGATTATCTCCATTTCTCTTACATTATGCTTGTGATATAAAAATAATAAGTTAGAATAATATTACCTCATTATTAATATTGACACCCAATTTTGACCCTCCCGTCCAATCATTAACTATAAAATTACACTAATTTTGCAAAATAATTTCTCATAATTTTTTATAATAAAATGCAGCAAATAAGACATTAATACAGGCATAAATAAGCAATTTAATAATGGCACCGCGTCTTACGTAAAAATTAAACACTTAGAGTCTCGCGCCCGCATCTATTAATTTTAAGCCCTGTCATAGTTCTTAAATAATAATAAAATAAATAAATAAATGAAATAAATAATTTAATAATATAACATCGCAATGCTCATAATAAACAAGCTTTAAATAACGGCATCGCGGTACAAAATTAAGCGCTAATTAAATAGCACGCTCGTTTTTAGTGTTGTAATAATTTTAAACTCAAGCTTAGACTAATAAAACACCTAAAATAATTTAACCACAATTTAAATAAATTACCACTAATTAAATACCTAATACTTAAAACTAACTCCTAAAACTAATACCCTAATTAATTAAAACACAGCCCAACCCGCAGCCCAATAAATCCACTGGCCCAAACCCGCGACCCGCCAACCCAGCTCCTTCCGCCTTATCACCCGTACACGCGTATCCTCATTTCTCAAACTTTACCCATCGTCGTCCCCACTCCCCTTAACCTAGAAAACCCTAAAGGAACCCGCCGCATACTCCTCTCCCCCTTTACCCGCGAATCTCGCCGGATTTTTAGGGTGGAAAATCCGGCGACTTTCCTTAACCCTACCAGTACCATTCAAAATCGAATAAACAACGAACTTGCCATAAACAGACTAGCAAATCCCTCCAGAATCAAAACTTGCCATAACCGAAATCGTCCTCAAACTAGATCTAGTACCTACCATAACTGAAGGCATACTAAAATCAGCACCAAATCTAGTACGAATCGCAGATAAATCGTAATCGAATAAATTAACTGCACTGCACATTGATTGCTTACCAACATTAGAACCCAAACCATGGCTATATAAAGCACATGCAAAGGCAATCGAAGGGCAGAAGGGAGGGTAGAGAGAACAACAATCCAATCGAGTTATTCAGAAAGGAACCTAACCCCCCTAATAGTCAACAATTCTCGCAAACACCCTTTTTTCTTTCCACTGCATTAGCAAGCCTTCCGAGCGGACCGACGACTTGATACGCTGCCTCGGTTCGCTGCCCGGAGAAGGTAAAACTCGTTTCCCTTTGTATTTCTCATACGATCTGTGTTTCACGACCTGTGTAATGATTATATGTTGGTTAAATATGCTGGTTTAATTTAGCTTACACGTGTTAAGCCATTCAAATTTGTTGATGGCTATTATCTGAATCCTTCTGCCTAAATACGCCTAATCATGAAGTTTGCATTTTATGTTTCTGTGTTTGACATGAGTTAAGTGGGTTAGTTTGCGAATGAATCATATCGCGGCGTAATTAGTTAGTCTGGTGTGGAGCCACTGAATGTCCTTCCTTAAACCGATATCTGAAATTTGTAATCTTGGATAGTCAATATGTTATTATGGACCGGATCGCAGATTGTTCAAACCAGGGCAAATATCCTAAGTATGTCTATCAAAGTTCCATCTAGCATTAGGTGATATAAAATCAGTATGACCCTTGTCCATGTTTGTCTCCAACATGATTGAGGTACTACTGTGAGATTACCTGAGTTTATATTGCCAATATACGTGCTTGATTCAAACCTTGTGGCCACTGCCTTAAGAAAATCTGTGTTAGCCTAGTTGGGTCTTGCTATATGTTAAGCCTGCTTAAATACTATTTGGAAAGATCTATTTGATTGTTAAGGGGTCTAGCATGCTTGCTAAATCAGTCCATTAGTTTCTAAGTGAACACTTCTCTGCGCTGAAAATCTGAACCATGAAAAGGGGCACATGTGTCTCTATTCCATCATAAATTTGCTTATCTACTGTTTTCCAGTAACATATAGGTTTGGCATTTGATTTCTTATCCATCTCCGTTCATATTTCTTGAGCCATGGTCTTGTTTGCATGAGTATGTAGCAGTGTATGACTTAGGCATGATCTGTCCTATAATCTCTGCATATCTGCAATTCTCTTGCTCGAATAAATGTTTGCCCTGTCTGCCTAAACTATCCACTGTGTGTTGTCTCGATTACCTGCACTTCTTGTTACTACTATAATACATGCTGAAAAGGAATTGTGATCTACTCATCAGATGATCCGATTGTAATATTCATCTCACTGTATTTCGTTGTTTGTTGGCTCGCTTTTCGACTATCGCAGTTAGCCGCTTCGCTTGTTCATCGATTTATATATCCTTATGCATCGGTTGAGTATAAGTATGGATCATGTGTGTGTAGATCTTTTCTATGATTCAAATAGTTGAGACATATACTAATCTTTATTTTTCTTTCTTTCTTTTACATGGCACGCCTCAGAGCTAAACGAAGAGTCTCATTGTGAGACTCATCATGAGCTATAACAAAACAAGGACCTACATCTGTGTGCATCTTCATCTCCGCCCTGAAAATCCCAAATCACCGACGAAAAGACATCGCCTTTCCTTCGAGTCATCTTTACTTATTCTTTATTCTGCTTCATTTATTTGTTGTAAATTAATTGTCTAACGCTATACTAATTAATTAGCACTTAGAATAGTTAAACCCTGAATCAATAGCTAGAAATTAATTTGATCTGTTTACCTTAAGTTAATTACTTTAGGATCGCCTCGCCTTGTTTAATAAGTTATAATAAACCGCTTAATACTCTATACTAGTATAATAAATATTGTTAGTCGAGATATTTTAAAACTGTGTTATAAATCCCTATTAATACAAAAAATAATAAATACTTCTGTTGCACAATAGATACGTTTTGTCACAATAGCCTCACATTATCATGCTAAGCAATATATACCTCTTAGGTAAAGGAATACTTGCATACATTTTTTACTCCAGGAATACATTTGCCTCTTTTGAAACTAGCCCTTATATTTTAAACAAATCTCATAGTTTTACTTTTTTATGCCCTGTTTAAATAACTCTCAAATATGTATTTCATTAGCATAATAATTAACCCTAGATTTGGCAGGACAACCGCAAGTTAGCGGATCTTAGAGGGTGTCTAACCCCTTCCCTCTAGATTAATAAAGAGCCCTTACCCAGAATCTCATTAAGTTTAGCAGATCATTAAAAATGGAGTTAGTGTTGACTTTAACCTAAGTTGACATTTAGATGTCCTAATTCACTCAATTAATTAGGTGGCGACTCCGCGAACCCTTAGCACTTTTAAGCACCCCTTGACATTTAGCACCCTTTTAAGCACTATCTAACATTTTAGCATTCTTTTGCACTTTAGCATTTTTTTTCATTATTTATCTTCTAACATTTTTATTTAAGCAGGAGCACATTTTTATTTTAGAAAATGTCGCGGCCGAAAAAGGGCGAGACAGAAATGGCGACTCCGCTGGGTATTTAAGGCTCTTAACCACAACAAGATCTAGGGTTATTATTTGGCATTATTTTTGCATTTTAATTTTTGCGTACTGTATTTTGTTTTATTTGTTTTAATTGCTATTTGTTTTACTGCTTTCCTTAAACTGGCATTCCGCTCATATTTCTTCCACTCTGGAAAATTCACACAATCACACACTACATGCGAGGTGCGCTTGGTGCATCAACAAAATTCTTTCTTCAAAACCCAAATTTAGGAAAGTTGGTAATATACGTGGAGTGTCCGGTCTAACCGGTGGCCGCGTAGCCTTCTCACTCGAGTTGTCCGCTCGGGAACCTTGCGTCTAGAAAAGTCAAATCTTAGAAACTTAAGATAGAGCTATATCACCCTTTATTTTAGGACATACATGCATTTACCTCAGGTGGGTCGGTCCTTGGTATCGACACCACAATTAGGAAGACACCAAACTTGTCGACGGGTTTCTCAACCCAACGACCAGCCGACATATTATGTGTAGCGTGGCAATGATAGACAAAAACCAAACCTAATTATGTCATGCTGAAATTGGGAAAAAGGCACCGTCATTTGGTCGCCATTTCCAACAAAGCATTACAGTTGGACGGCTTGGACAAATCCATCATAACCTCGCATATATGGCGTTTAGGCCTACCTCTGGCACAAAGAGACCCCCCTGCATGTTAGGAAACGTTTGAATGTGCTATGTGCAATATATCTGCTACATACCTGCAAATTTTATGCTAACACCGTTTGTTGCATTTTTAGAAAGATTTATCATCTTCCCCAAAAGGTCGGTTCGTATTTGATTCAACAATGTCGGAGCATCCACACTTTACCAGGTCCAAGGCATGAAATGATGATATGACTGGCTCGGGGGCGTCTGAGTCAAATGGTTTGGGAATTATTCTCACAAATAAACAGAACCGCCGGAAGGAGGAATGTCACCAAGAAGAATGTATTGCACAAGCATAACAAATTGTTGATATGCAGTTGAGATGGAGAGGCTACTAATCGACCAACCTATCCATTAGTTTGAATACCCCTATACCGCCAGTGGCCACTACCTCGCAAACCATCCTGCATCGACCTCCACCACCACATATCTCCCGTAACTCCCACAAAGGCTACCGGCATCGATCAACCGCCCTCGCCCACCAATCCTCAACCCCACCTCAAACGATCCTCCTACTACCCACGCACCTCACCCGCCTACTTACTTCACCCCAATCAGCCCTAATCGCTGCATCAACCAAGATCCACGCACCATACCCATTATCACCCAAAGAAACAACCTGCATAAATTAACTTACACAACAAAACCCACCATTTATCATCCCCCGCTTCACTGCGAAGATCATTACAAAGAAATGGAAAGGGAAATTCGAGCTAAGATGGACGAGGACGTAGCCAAAGAGATCCATAGTCAGGAAGCGCTCGGGTACGCGATCGGATAAAGGTCACGGGCGACTAGACTATGAGGATCTTTGCACGATCCGGACGCGAGTCGCTCGTAGGTACAGTGCCAAGTTCGATCTATTTGATGGGAAAGGGAACCCCCGTGCACACTTGAGGTCATATTGCGACAATCTAATCGGAGTAGGGAAGAACCCGGCAGTCATTATGAAATTGTTCATTCGAAGTTTGACCGACGAGGCACTAGATTGGTACACTAGCCAGGATCCGCGAAAATGGCATAGTTGGAATGCATTGGCCCAAGACTTTGTGGAGCGGTTCAGGTTCAACACAGAAACCGTTGTGGACAGGTTTTACCTAATGAAGTTAGAAAGGAAATCTACGGAGACTTTCAGGGAGTACGCCATGAGGTGGTGTTCAGAGGAAGCGAAAGTACAACCACCCATGGTGGAGAGTGAGATGACCACACTATTCGTACAATCTTTGAAGGACGCAACCTACTATGAGCGAATGATAAGCGTCATCGGACGGAATTTTGCGGAAGTTGTTAGAATGGGCGACTTCGTGGAAGAAGGTATCAAAACTGGTAGGATTACAACCGCAAGATTACAGCAACTAATAAGGCGATTCAACAGAACACTCTGGTACTTCACAAAGGAAGAAGAGACGCTTTCTTCCATGTTTGTACAAGAACGCAAACCCAAGCATTCATAACATACCAAAACCCATCCTACTACCGTAACTCCACACCTCACTACGCACCGCCCCACACCACAACTACCACACACTTATATATAACGCTTCCCAAACACCCATTTATCCTACCCCGCATAGACCCACCCATCAAGCCCGCCAACAAAATAGAGCACCCAATGCACCCAGACCACACACGAATTTTGAAGGAAAACCACCCAAAGTTCGCACCCCACTAGCTGAACCCATACCCCGAATATATGAAAGGCTGCGAGCTGCAGGCCTGATCCAACCAATTCCAGGAAGGATTCCTGACCCTATCCCAAGATGGTATGATGAGAACAAGCGCTGCCAGATATCACCCGATAGCCCGTGACATGACACCGGCGTTGCCACTCCTCGTGACGTAATCGAGGCGCTGATCGCAGGCGGGTAATTCACCGGGGAGTTCCGCCCAAATGTGCATGATAACCCCTTGCCAAACCACGGTCACGTCAATGTGCACCTGATAACCTTAGATGAGGAATACGACTTGGAGGGAACTATCCGATCAGTTCAAGTTGAAAGAAGAGCTGGACCTTCTGCTTTCATCGCCCATGTCACCAATATTCGAAAGAAAGCAGTTTTTGAGCTAGAAAGGGCGCCGCCAAAGCACAAAGGTTCAATCACAGTTGCCCATACGCCCGACTGGGAGCCGCCAATCAGAGTAGATCGCATAGGAATTGGGAAGCAGGTCATGGTCACCGCAGTATAACTGTGTCGTGGAGGTACTACACGCTGTGAAGCGCCGTGGAGGTACCACAAAAGAAACCCGTGATGAGGTCAAGTCGAGGAGTTTTGGAGGAAGATGCCACTAAGCGAGTATTCGCCGTGGAGCGATAAGAAAACATCAAGACATATCTCTATTTGCACTGCACGCATTCGCCACACGTGGTTGCGCTTAATGGAGGTATTAAAGGATGCATACGTTCGCAGGTACAACAGACGGAACTTGGCGCTTTAGTCGGACAAGTGCTAGAGGCCCGCAGAATCGCCTTTCATGACGGCGAGTTATCCGTCATGGCGCCGATATAATCTTGCATTGAATATCACCATCCAGGTCGCAGACAAGATTGTCTCAACAGTGCTGATTGATGGAGGCTCAGCCGTCAACATTTGTCCCATGACGACACTATTGAAATTGAGGGCAGATTGTAAGAAAATTCGTGAAAGCCACATCAGGGTCAAAGGTTTTGACGGAGTCCATAGGGGTGTCGAAGGCAAAATTGACCTCACGCTACTGATCGGACCTGCAGAATTCGTCGTGGAATTTCAAGTATTGGATATTGCTACATGTTACAACCTGTTGATGATAGGAAGGTCGTGGATCCACGAGGCTGTTGCAGTCCCGTCCACCTTGCATCAGTGCCTAAAGTTTATATGGAATCACCGTGAAGTGGTGGTATTTGGAGATAAAAAGGGAAGCGTCAACACCGACATGCACTTCCGCATAGAGGACGTAAAACAGTTGGATGGTTCGGTTTTTCATGTTAATGAGATCAAGAGAGCAAGCAGGGTCAGGCCGTTGCAGCTTCTACGTTCTCTCACAATGGTGGCCAAGGAAATGTTAAGAAATGGATACGAGCCCGGCAGAGGTCTTGGGGCCAGGATGAAGGGAATCACAGAGCCTATCCAGTTGTTTGGAAAGAAGGACACTTTTGGTTTGGGATACCAGCCCACCTCGAATGATTTGGTGACTGCGAGCCGCCGAAAAAAGGAATACACTCCCTTGCCGATGCCCATTCCGCCCTTGAATCGGGCCATTCGCCGAGCTGCACCATCCAAATGCCAAGAGAAGATGACCCAGAGGATCTCGCAGCAGGGTTCCAGAATCTGTTCGTAGGTGAAGATGAGGCAGATTGTTGTATGATCGCAGGAGATCACGAGGAAGAGCTCACTATTTGGGACGCAGAGCATGGATACATCCTGAATAATTGGACTTGCACCCCTGTCCTGACCCTCCGAGGAGCTTGGTAGAATTTATGATAGTTCTAGCAGTGTGACTTTTTATCTAGAAAGAAAACAGACATGCATTTACGTTGCTTTAATATGTTTTTAATCTCGCATTTTTTCATCATAAATTCCAGGATATTTTTGCAGCTTTAAAAAAAAATTGTGTTAAAATTAAATTCTTTACGCATTCTTCTTTCAGCGATCATATTAATAAACCTGTTGATAATGCGAATATGACATGTAATGAGACCAACGAACAAAGTTCAAATGACGAGTGTAGCCCCGAAGAACAAGAGGAATGTCCGCAATCAGAGCTCAGCCAAGAGCTAGAAAACTTTGAGAATAGGCCCAAACCGAATTTGGAAGAAACGGAATTGATAAACTTAGGCAATGAGAGAGTTGTGAAAGAAACTAGAGTCAGCGTCCACCTAAATGGCACACAGAAGGAAGAGTTGATTGAGCTCTCAAACAATACACCGACGTGTTTGCTTGGTCGATGATGACACGCCGATCGAGTATTTAACATCGTAGCAACAAGTTGCTTATCGAGCCATCCTATCTCCCCGTGAAACAAAGGCCAAGAAAGATCAAACCGTATACGAGTTTGAAAGTCAAAGAGAGGTGTCTAAACAGTTCGCGCAAAGCGTAATTCGGTTGCAAAGTATCCTACTTGGTTAGCAAATAGCGTGCAGAAAGAAGAAAGATGGAAAGGTCCGAGTCTGCGCGATTACGTGGATCTCAACAGAGCTAGCCCGGCGATGACTTTCCGCCCAAAGATTCATATACTTATCGACAATTGTGCGAAGCATGAACTACGATCGTTTCGATCGCTTTCTGGTTATCATCAGATCCTTATGGCAGAGGAGGACGCAGAAAAGACAGCATTCACTACCCCGTGGGGAGTGTACTATTATCGAGTAATGTCATTCGGTCTCAAGAATGCGGGCGCTACCTACATGAGGGCCATGACTACCATCTTCCATGACATGATTCATAAGGAAATTGAGGTCTATGTGGACGATGTCATTATCAAATCGCGAAAAGCGGAGGGCCATTTGACAAACTTGAAGAAGTTCTTTGAGCGGCTAAGACAGTATAATCTGGCCAATCACGCAAAGTGTGCATTTGGCGTTCCTGCTGGGAAGCTGTTGGGTTTTATAGTGAGTAGGAGAGGGATTGAGCTAGACCCCTCGAAAATAAAAGCCATCCAAGAGTTACCTCCTCCGAGCAGCAAAAAGGACGTGATGAGCTTCCTTGGTCGTCTCAACTACAGCAGGTTCATAGCTCAGTCTACCGTAATATGCGAGCCGATATTCAAATTGTTGAAAAAGGATGTAGCTACCGAATGGACAACAGATTGTCAACAGGCTTTCGACAGAATCAAAGAATACCTTTCTAATCCGCCAGTTCTAGTACCTCCAGAACCGGGGAGACCTTTGCTACTCTATTTGTCTGTATTAGAGAATGCTTTCGGATGCGTGTTGGGGCAACACGATGAAACAGAGAAAAAGGAGCAGGCCATATATTATTTGAGTAAGAAGTTCACAAAGATATGGCTCGTTACACTCATTGGAACGCATTTGTCGCATTAACTTGGGTCGCCCAGAAGTTCAGACATTATCTATCAGCATACACTACTTATCTTATTTCGAGGATGAATCCGCTTAAGTATATCCTTCAGAAGCCCATGCCCAACGGAAAACTAGCAAAATGGCAAATTATGTTGAGCGAGTTTGACATCGCTTCACGCCACACGTAAAGCCGTAAAGGACGTGCATTAGCCGATCATTTTGCCGAGAACCCGCCGATGAGAGTACGAGCCCTCCAACCTATTTTCCCGATGAAGAGGTATTGTTTGTCGGAGAAGATATCTCGCAGGATTACCTGTGGAGGATGTTTTTCACTGAGCGCAAACTTCGCCGAGCTCATTGGAGCGCTTTGGTTTCGTAAACAGCCAAGATTATCCGATCTCCGCTAAGCTCGATTTCCATGCACCAACAACATGGCGTAATACGGCTTGCATATCGGGGCTCGAATGGCCGTAGATACGAACATACAAGAGTTATCGGTCATAGGTGATTCGCATTTGCCGATCCATCGTGTACAAAGTGAATGGGCAACCAAGAATACGAAGATACTCCCTACCTACTTTGCGTGAAGGAATTACGTAAGAGGTTCAAGAATATAGAATTTAGGCATGTTCCGAGGATCCGTAATGAATTCGACGATTGGCAACCTTATCCTCCATGATTCAACATCCCGACAAGAATTACATCGATTCGATCACAGCGGAGCGTGTCTGAACAGCCGCTTATCGCTCCCATATAGATGAGAAAACAGACGGAATCCATGGTACCATGACATCAAAAGGTACCTCAAAGCAGAAAGTATCCGTATGCATAACCAACATTCGTAAGAAAACACTTCAAGAATGGCAAACCACTTCTTTTTAATGGGAGATCAGATACCGCGACTCAGATCCGGCTTACTAAGACGCGCTGACGCCGTGAGGCGAGCAATATAGTAGAAGAAATACACGAGGACGCGGACTCTATACGAATGGCTTCGCCATGAAAAGATTCTCGCGAAAGGTGTTATTTTTGATGACGATGGAAACGGATTGTATCCGCTTTGTGCGTAAATGCTCGGCAGATGTCGATCCACGAGATTTGATTCGAGTACCGAATGAACTTAATGTGACAAGTTCTCTCGCCATTCGCAGCTGGCATGGATGTCATCGCCCTATCGAACCCACGCCTCAAACGGGCACGATTCATCCTCGTAGCAATTGACTATTTCACTAAACGGGTAAGCATCATCACACGATCGGTGACGAAGGTGGTAGTCGACTTCGTCGCAACAACATCATTTGCCGATTTGGAATTCCCGAGTCGATTGTAACCGATAACTAACCAATCTCAACAAGAAATTGATGCGCGAGATATGTGGAAATTTTAAGATCACTCACCGTAATTCCACCCATATCGACCTTAATGGATGAATGGAGAAGCCTAACAACAAAACATCAAGAGGATATTGTGCAAGATGATCAAGAACTACAAACATTGGTACGAATTTGCCTTTGCGCTTTTGGGTTATCGCACCACAATCCGGACTTCTACCGGCAACGCCGCATCTTTTGGTCTATGGAACAAAAGTCGTATACCAGCAGAGGTGGAAATACCATCGCTGAGAATTAGAATTATCGAAGCCGGTTAAGCCGAATGGATACAAGATCGCTGAGCAACGATGTTGATTGACGAAAGAGGTTGAATGCAATCACGCGGCAGCTTTATCGTAATGTAATGGCTAGAGCTTTTAACAAGAGAGTAAGACCAAGGTTATTCAAGCCTGGACAATTAGTTTTGAAACGCATATTTCTGAATCAGAGTGAAGCTAAAGGAAAGTTTGCACCTAATTGGCAAGGGCCCTACATGGTTTATCGGGTACTAAGTGAAGGGGCTCTGATCTTAGCTGAGATGGATGGTGAATTATGGCCTAAAGCTATCAACGCAGATGCAGTAAAGCGATATTACATCTAGGAGTATTTATTTCCATGTAACCCCCTTTTTCATTGTAAAAAAAAAAGGGCTGCATTCCCTCGGTGGTTATTAGGAATCTTCCCATTAGCCCGCGTGCTGCAGAATGTGTTGGTTATTTCAAAAGAGATATGAGCAGTCCTCGTCAAAGTTAAGTCTCGCCCGTCTGCCCGCATAACGAAACTGGGACAATTTTACGCGTCACGAAGAGATCATAATGAGGGCTCCAAAGATGTTCGTTTGGTCAGAATATATGTCATATTCAGTAAAATCGACTAGATTTTTACACTTTATACGCATGTCATGTAAATGTTTATTTTTAAAAAAATGTTTTGTGCATACCTCATGAAAATGTTTCGTTTTGAAAATACTTTTGGGACACTACCAAACACCTCAACGGCCGCATGCGGTTGCAAATCTAAATGTGCCAGCGCAGATGTCAAGAAGCAGAGCGACGAAGTCAAATACGAATCGACCATTCCCCAAAACTCACAAATTTTCGAGTACGCATTTTTTCATATTAATGAGCGTAAAGAACGCGACAAAGAACACGCCCGCATAACGACGAATCGCAAGAATGGCCCACGCAACGACGCCAAAGAAGAATACGCCCACGCAACGACGCCAAAGAAGAATACGCCCGCATAACGACGCCAAGAATAATGCGCCCACACAACGACGCCAAAGAAGAATACGCCCGCATAACGACGCCATCAAGATTACAGACGCACAACGACGCCACAAAGAATACGCCCGCATAACGACGCCAAGAATAATGCTGGCCCACACAACGACGCCGCAAAGAATACGCTCACGCAACGACACCAAAGAAGACTACGCCCCGACAACGACGCAAGAATAATGCGCCCACACAACGACGCGAGCAGAATACGCTTCACGCAACGACGCCAAAGAAGACTACGCCCGCATAACGACGCCAAGAATAATGCGCCCACACAACGACGCCAAAGAAGAATACGCCTACGCAATAACGCCAAAGAAGAATACGCCCGCATAACGACGCCATCGATTGGCCCGCACAACGACGCCCGCAAAGAATACGCCCGCATAACGACGCCAAGAATAATACGCCCAGTGCAACGACGCCATCAGCATTACGCAACAACGCCAAAGAAGAACATCGCCCAAGCAAATGATTTATATCAAGACAACAAGCCGAAAACAACGCCATCATCAGCATATCACATCCTCGCAGGGACGATTTCTCTACTCTCAAAATTGTGTTTCTCATTCGTGCTCCATTATTCTATCTTAACAGTTATGCACTAACTCTTCCTCGAGCTTTAGTCTACAGGACAATAAAGAAGTGACAACATATCCGCTGCTCACTATCGCAACACGCCTGCAAGGACGAAAGTCACAACATTTGCAGATCGCATCAACACAACAGCATCGATTTTTGGCAGATAACATCGTTTACCACAGCTGCAATCGCTTTTAAAATTACGCATCATCATTTTGCCTTAATGCTTATGCACTAACCGCTTGTTTAAGTCTTAGCACGCGCGAGCAAGGAGCACAACGTGATTTTCTTACAAATGAGCCGGCAATTTGTCGGGCCAACCTTCCCAACGAACGCGTGTCGCCTCAAGCGCTTGGCCCACTCACTCCGCACCACCATACACCCAGCCACATAAGTCGATACCGGTACACTCCAGGTTCTAGCCCGTTCATTTTTTTTTTTTTTTTTTTTTAGCACCATGGTAGCCCAGTGTCGTCATAACTCGACGCTGGGACAAATTTTGAGTCCGCATGAGCCCACCTTAGTGTTTGACCATGGTAGCCCAGTGTCGTCATAACTCGACACTGGGACAAATTTTGAGTCCGCGTTAGCCCGCCTTGGTATTTGACCCTGGCAAACTCAAAGGTCGCCATAACTCGACATCGACAGATTTTGATTTTTTGCGTCAGCCTTGTCTACCTGCCCAACATTTTTGCAATTCTGAGGATCGAGACAAAATTGGCTATGAGTCAACGTCTTTGTCCGAAGATTCTTCCATCATCTCCATAAAAAGAGGGACAAGTTGTTGACACCCAATTTTGACCCTCCCGTCCAATCATTAACTATAAAATTACACTAATTTTGCAAAATAATTTCTCATAATTTTTTATAATAAAATGCAGCAAATAAGACATTAATACAGGCATAAATAAGCAATTTAATAATGGCACCGCGTCTTACATAAAAATTAAACACTTAGAGTCTCGCGCCCGCATCTATTAATTTTAAGTCCTGTCATAGTTCTTAAATAATAATAAAATAAATAAATAAATGAAATAAATAATTTAATAATATAACATCGCAATGCTCATAATAAACAAGCTTTAAATAACGGCATCGCGGTACAAAATTAAGCGCTAATTAAATAGCACGCTAATTTTTAGTCTTGTAATAATTTTAAACTCAAGCTTAGACTAATAAAACACCTAAAATAATTTAACCACAATTTAAATAACTTACCACTAATTAAATACCTAATACTTAAAACTAACTCCTAAAACTAATACCCTAATTAATTAAAACACAGCCCAACCCGCAGCCCAATAAATCCACTGGCCCAAACCCGCGACCCGCCAAATTTCAGCCTCCTCCGCCTTATCACCCGTACACGCGTATCCCTCATTTCCTCAGCCATTTACCCATCGTCGTCCCCACTCCCCTTAACCTAGAAAACCCTAAAGGAACCCGCCGCATACTCCTCTCCCCCTTTACCCGCGAATCTCGCCGGATTTTTAGGGTGGAAAGTCCGGCGACTTTCCTTAACCCTACCAGTACCATTCAAAATCGAATAAACAACGAACTTGCCATAAACAGACTAGCAAAATCCCTCCAGAATCAAAACTTGCCATAACCGAAATCGTCCTCAAAATAGATCTAGTACCTACCATAACTGAAGGCATACTTAAATCAGCACCAAACCTAGTACGAATCGTACGAAATCAGAATAAGAATTAGCCAGAATCGCACATTGACTCCTACTGTATGCATCTGATTGTAATATTCATCTCACTGTATTTCGTTGTTTGTTGGCTCGCTTGTCGACTATCGCAGCTTGGCTTCGCTTGTTCATCGATTTATATATCCTTATGCATCGTCAGGTATAAGTATGGATCATGTGTGTGTAGATCTTTTCTATGATTCAAATAGTTGAGACATATACTAATCTTTATTTTTCTTTCTTTCTTTTACATGGCACGCCTCGGAGCTAAACGAAGAGTCTCATTGTGAGACTCATCATGAGCTATAACAAAACAAGGACCTACATCTGTGTGCATCTTCATCTCCGCCCAGAAAATCCCAAATCACCGACGAAAAGACATCGCCTTTCCTTCGAGTCATCTTTACTTATTCTTTATTCTGCTTCATTTATTTGTTGTAAATTAATTGTCTAACACTATACTAATTAATTAGCACTTAGAATAGTTAAACCCTGAATCAATAGCTAGAAATTAATTTGATCTGTTTACCTTAAGTTAATTACTTTAGGCTCGCCTCGCCTTGTTTAATATGTTATAATAAACCGCTTAATACTCTATACTAGTATAATAAATATTGTTAGTCGAGATATTTTAAAACTGTGTTATAAATCCCTATTAATACAAAAAATAATAAATACTTCTGTTGCACAATAGATACGTTTTGTCACAATAGCCTCACATTATCATGCTAAGCAATATATACCTCTTAGGTAAAGGAATACTTGCATACATTTTTTACTCCAGGAATACATTTGCCTCTTTTGAAACTAGCCCTTATATTTTAAACAAATCTCATAGTTTTACTTTTTTATGCCCTGTTTAAATAACTCTCAAATATGTATTTCATTAGCATAGTAATTAACCCTAGGTTTGGCAGGACAACCGCAAGTTAGCGGATCTTAGAGGGTGTCTAACCCCTTCCCTCTAGATTAATAAAGAGCCCTTACCCAGAATCTCATTAAGTTTAGCAGATCATTAAAAATGGAGTTAGTGTTGACTTTAACCTAAGTTGACATTTAGTTGTCTTAATTCACCCAATTAATTAGGTGGCGACTCCGCGAACCCTTAGCACTTTTAAGCACCCCTTGGCATTTAGCACCCTTTTAAGCACTATCTAACATTTTAGCATTCTTTTGCACTTTAGCATTTTTTTTCATTATTTATCTTCTAACATTTTTATTTAAGCAGGAGCACATTTTTATTTTAGAAAATGTCGCGGCCGAAAAAGGGCGTGACAATTAATACACAAAAACTTAAGAAAATTTAATTGAATACCTCAATCTTTTCACAATGTCAATAATTTAAGAGGTCCTGAAACTGAGGTACTGAAATAGTTTCAGGTTTGTGAAACAATCTTAAATCATCACTATCATATTTATAGAAGTGATTCTTCTTAATTCTGCATTTATAACTTCGCCAACTTGCATTAACTGCATCCATTACATATTTTCTTCCGTCTTCAGCAACCATATACTTTTCCTATATCAATCATTAAAGCGACACATTAGTAATAAATAACGGTCTATAACCATGAATATACTCGTAATATTTCAACATACCAAAACATAATCTCATATTTTGTCATGTGTGGGAAGACTTGGAAAACAAGTATAATTCAATGGCACAAGCTCGGAATCCTTCCCCAAAGTTCCCAAGAAAAATTTGAATTCATCAAGTATTTCTTTTGTAGGTCCAACTAGCTGGCCTAATGAGTTCAAAATAATAACTTGGCGCTCCTCTTTTATACGCGCATGAACATTTGTAAGCTTTGTTGGCCATCGATGCTTCTTATTATTGGCAGTTGTTTTAGATTCAACTATTAAATCATATATTAATTTAGTATGCTAATAAGCTATATGATTAATAAATAGTAATGTGTACCTTCATTTTAGCCGCTGATTCCAAATCTTCAGCTGCTGATTCCAAATCTTCATGGTCATGCCCCGCATCATTGACATTATCATTTAGTTGGACATAATCATTATCGTCTCTTTCATTATCTTGTCTTTCTGCTGATGCATTAGTATGTGTGACAATCTGATTCCTTGTTGCAATCATTTCTACGTTTTTTACTTGTTTTTTCCGCAATTCCATAGAACCTGGAGAACAAAATGACCTCTTTTTCTGTTGCTT
This sequence comes from Przewalskia tangutica, assembly GCA_029844215.1. Lineage (NCBI taxonomy): Eukaryota > Viridiplantae > Streptophyta > Magnoliopsida > Solanales > Solanaceae > Przewalskia > Przewalskia tangutica. The sequence goes on from CM056723.1 coordinate 14,917,626, forward strand.
TTGTGGTACAAAGATTGTTGGTTCTTCTCAACTTAATGATCCTTCTGTTTTGGATTATTCTTTTTCACAAAATCCTTCATATTTTGTGGCCGAGCTAAAACATGTAATGGACGAAATTAGAGTATGGACGAAATTAAAGTGAGCAACAAGAAGAATGCTTGGCAAAGAAGAATGCGGCTACGAGGCGGCAAAGCAGAAGAATGCTGGCACGAGATAGCGGTCACACGAGATAGCGCGAAATGAGAGGCGGCAGAAGAATAGCGGCCGAGACAAAGAAGCAGCCGCCGAGGCGGTAAAGAAATGCTCGTCGAGGCAAAGACCAAAGACCAACATCAATAATGCAGCAGGTTCAAAAGTTCAAACGTTTACCATCCTTTTTGCACCGATATTGCTAGTGGTTTCCTCCTCGTTACCGCCTCTATCATATGCAGATGTGTCCTCATCTTCTCTTTCTTCCAACTGGTCATTGCGATGTCCATCGCTACTTGGACGATCCAAACCAAGAATCTTTTTACGTAGTATTTGATTAGCCAAATATCCAGCACCTTGAGCATCCATAAATTCTGCATTCATTTTTAAATTCTCGATTCGTTGTCGCTCATACTCAAATCGACTTCATGAGCGTAAAATTTAGACTTATTAGCTTTCATCTGCACATATCAACAAATATAAAAACAAGTACATAAGTCAAAATGTGATACAAAATTAACTAGAAAGTAAAAATACGTTAAAACACGAGTAAATAATTAGATATTTTAATACCATCAGAAATTTCCCTAGGAGGGATTTCAACAACATACTGCCAACCTTTTTTGTTTAAATTCTCAACAAAAAAAACATGATGTGCCTGAGATATCAAGATAAATGATTCATCTACATAAATTGTCTTATTCATGTTAACCATGATAAACTCATTATCATCTTTTTCCGAGTGAAACCACAAACATTTGAACAAGACAACACTAAAATGCCCATGATAAGGTATCTCAATGATGTCTTGTATTGAACCATAATAATTGACATCTCCCAGTACAGAATTTTAATCTTTGGAACTCGCAAAGCTATGTGTTACGGCTGTGAGTGTGACTCCATTGTTTTGAGTTACGCACTTCGCGTCACGCTTCATGGTATGAAACTTATATCCGTTAGCAGAGTACCCTGTGTACTTTTTATAAACATAAGAATGTCCTTTCGATAACCATAAGATATGATTCGGAATAATGTCTTGACCTTCTTGAAGTTTCACTTCAATTTTCTCCCTAAACCAATCAATGAAATTCTTATTGTGATCTTGTGCACTATCCCATTTTCTTTTCCGTTTGGTGCTTACACATGTTTTGTGTTCACTGTGATAAAAAAAATAGAAAAACAAATATCTTAATAACACAATACCTTCTAGCAATGAAGGTAATACATTCTTTAGCTTGGTAGCCTTCTGGCATTGAGCCTTCTGGACGACTCTTGTTTCGAACATCCAACTTTAACTCTCGAAGATACCTCTCAATCTCATACATACACTTTGAACTAACTGGTCCACCCAACTTAATTTGATCCACTAGATGTACAGGTAAATGCACCATTATGTCGAAAAATGTGGGTGGAAAAATATGTTCAAACAGACAAAGTGTTTCAACTACATCTGACTTGAGTTTGTCAAGATGTCGAGGATCAATAGCTTTATTCCATATGTCTCTGAAAAAAGCACAAAGTCTTATCAATGGAGTAGCAACATCTTTGGGTAATGTTGTTTTCACAGCAATAGGGAGCAAGTAATTCATCATAAAATGAGCATCATGACTTTTGTAGCCTATGATTTTCCTTTCTTCAACATGCACACATCGAACAATATTAGAAGCATACCCTTGTGGTAACTTAACATTTTTTAAAACACTCTTCACTTCATTAAAAGACTTAGGCAATTTTGTATCGGGTAACACTGTTACACCCCGAAAAATTCAAGAGGTTAAGTTAAGAACGTACGAATGAATATAAGATTTGGATTTGGAAAGTTGGGTTGGCAAAAAAGTTGTGGGCAGATTTTCAGCCAACTTGGGAGCGGTATATCTCCTAGTGCCTTAGGAGTTTTGATGAGTTTTAAAAGACTAGTATGAAGGTTGTTGAGTCTAGTTTCCAACGCAACAAACCACTCGCCGCTTGGACATCGGTAGAAGTTACGCGCGTTAGAAGTTCGTGGTCGACGCAGGCGACAAGCTTCAAAGCGTCGCAGCTGCGTGGCGCCGTCAGCAGGCCGCGCGCCGTCGGCGTGGCCGCCGCGCCGATATTTCCGAAAGTCCTCGAGGTTGCAGCGCCGCGCGCCAGACGCGTGGCCGCGCGCCGAATGCAGGAAATTCTCGAAGTGGCCACGCGCCGCGGGAGTTTTGACGTGGTAAGGGGCGAAAAACAGGGGATATTTTGATAAAAGGCCTATGGGAGGGTGACAAGTGTCCCTCCCATCTTTTGACCAAAGGAGGGTCTTATTTTAGGGCCAAGTCTTCAAGACTTGACCATTTCGCAAGGGTTTCCCAAAGAAAATCCTCTTCTCTCTCAAATCACGAACCCGGTGAGATTTTTGGAAGGGCTTCAAGAAGGAAAAGTGTTGGCACGCTCGTAGAGGACTCTTGTTAGTAATTTTGAAGTGAAGAAGATTTCGAAAAGAGGGCTTCTTGAGGTAAAATCTTTACCTTCTTGTGTAAATGAAGTTTTCAAGTATTAGTAGTTAAAAAATGAGCCTGAGGCTGTTATATTAAAGTTTGAAAAGATTTGGATCTTGTTGTCATGTTGAAAAACGAAAAGGGGCATGTTAGCCACTCATGTTGTAATCAATTCGGTTGTTAGCTAAAAATCGTTGCATGTTACAAATAGGGGGTTATGTAATTGGTTATGATTTAGATAACATGTTGGGATAACGAGTTGGGTTAAAAGGGAATGGAAAGGAAATTGATAATTGTTGGGATAATATAGCCGAATGTGGTTTGGAAATTATTGGATTGTTTTGTATTATTGTGGGGCAGAATTTTACGCCCCGAAGGCGTGTAATCCCTTTAGTTAGTGAATTGTTGTGCCTTAAATGCGCGTTTGGTTATTGAATTCGACCTTGAAAAAATGGAAAAGTAAGTAGAAACAAAGGAAGTCTTGCCCAATTTCCCGTAGAACAAGGGACTTTTCATTAGAATATACTACGTTGAAGCTAGAAGCTAATAGACGTATTATGGTCATTATAGGTTGACATCTACGGACGACATATTGGACTTGGAAAGTGGATTAAACAAAAGAGGTATGTAGAACTCTTCCTATCTCTTGAGCATGAGTAGTTATAATCAGATGGTACTGCAGACGACGTGATTTAAATGAAGTGAAGTCATTTGATATATTTGACTTGTTTTAAGGATGTCTAGTTGGTTGAGTTAGAGAATTAACTCACGTGTCCTTAAGGAAGAGTTATAAGAATGGTTTATCCTAATAAGGTAGACAAGGATTTCTTGACATGATCAAGTATAGAATACTAGATTCGGGAAGTATTGATTCTTGAACTATTCTAAAGATAAGAGACCCGATTTCTAAGTTAAGAAACTTATTTTCTAAGTTAAGATTTTTGAAGTATTTTTGAAAGTAGTGTAACTTGAATTGAAGTACAAGCCTCTTGGTTATAGAGAGAGCAAAGTGGTCTAAGACATAAAGAGTTATAACGGCTTTATGGAAAGTTAGTTATGACGGCTTTATGGGAGGATAAGGATGTCTTGGTTCGAAAGCATAAAGTTAGTATAACGGCTTTATGGGAAGTTGGTTATAATAACTTTATGGAAGCTTAAAGAAATGGTTTTTCTCGTATAAGGTAAGCCTAGATAAAAGAATGGATACTAAGAAAGGCAATTCGATTTAAAGGAATCAATTGCTTAAAGTTTAAAATGAGGTCACTGAGTTAGAAGTCAAGCATATTTCTAATAGTATAGTGACTTATTTGAAATGTAGATAAGCCCGATATTACGTGTTAGTATCTTGGGGTCTTATGTGGAAAAGGGATCTTGGAAAGAATAGAAGTACATAGTACTTGGGTTGAATTTCCTGACTTGTTAAGTGATATGAACAAAGGCCTTAAGGTTGATGAATGAGATCCATTCTGCTTGATAATAAGCCTAAAGAAGTTAAGAACTTACTCGACGCATCGTCGATGGGGATTCCACGGGTATGCTTCCATTGCCTTCTTATGAGTCTACCGGGACGTACCGACAGTGATGTGGAATTCCACGGGTATGCTTCCCTGATCATAGTATGAGTTTACCGACGCATCGAAGCGGTGATGGGATTCCACGTATGCTTCCATAGTCTTAGTATGGGTCTACCGGGACATACTGCCAGTGATGTGGGATTCCACGGGTATGTACCGTGAACATGCTTGCGATGAGGGATTCCGAGGCATGTAGTTTGAGAGGTAAGAGTATAAATGAGGGGTACAACCTGTTACACCCCGTATTTACAGGACATGGTGTAAGAACGTACGTAAGAACTCACAAGTGTTAAGATTTGAGACTTGTAAAAAAATTTATCGGAATTATGAAATTGTCGAAAACGCTTTTGTCAGGATTTAATGGGAGGCGACACGTGTCCCCTTAGAATGCCTTGGACGAAATTAGGCATGGCCACAATGGTCATTGACCATAGCCTTAGGATGACTAAGTCTTCCAATTAATGAGCTTGAGAATGTTGACTTGGTCAAGGACCCACATAGTCTTGATATTTACTAAGAACTCATCCAAACCACCCAATTGTTTGCATCTTAACCCTCCAATGTGCTATATTACACTTCTAGTAGCAAAAGTGTGTCCAACACTTAGAAAAATTCATGAAAAAATTGAAGAGCTCAAGAGGAGGCTCACGGGTTCATGTCCTTCAAGAAGGAAAAAAAATTCGTTTCTTGTCCATTTGATTCCACACTTTAAACCAAGGTTCTTAGGTGTATTGTAAACACATCTCTATAGAAAAATCTTGGAAAAAGAGAGTTTTCTGTTAGTCGCAAAGTGAAAACCTAATGGTCTTTCTAGGTTTTGTTTGGGGATTTGAAGGATAATTGTTGGTGTTGTTCTAAGGGTATCAACATGGATTGAAGTGTCTTGGAGAGGTTCTAAACTACTAAGGAGCGACTTCGGATTGGAATTTGGATTAAGAATCGTCGAGGTATAATCTTGTTCTTTGAAAGTGTTACAAGATTATTTATTTTGTTGTTAGCTTTACATGTTGCTAGTATGTAGTATATGTGTTGAAGTTTATAAGGATTATGGATTGATTGTAGCCTTGGGAAATTCAAATGTATGTAAGCCATGTTAAGTTGGATTACAATTTAGTCGTTACTAAAATCGTCGACGTTACTTACTTAAAGATTATGGTTATTATAATCAAATACGACTTGATATCATGTTATGCTACCAATTTGGATTGAAATGGAAATTTGATAAGAATTGGTAAGGTTGAACTCAAGGTGGCGAATTTGGACTTTTAGTTTGTTTTTCATTTGTATTGGACTACTTTTTAAATTGTGAGCCAATTGGGCATTTAGTTTTTATTTGTATCGAGTACCTTATAGAAATTGTGAGCCAATCGGGCTGTTTGGTTATTGTATTCGCCTTGAAAAAGGTGGCAAAGTAAGTAAAACAAAGGAAGTTGTCCGATTTTCCGTAGAATTTGGCGACTTAGCACTTAGAATATTCTACGTCAGTAAGAGGTTAATTGACGATTGTGACCATGATAGGTCAAGTACTAAGTATAGCGTATCCTACTCAAGAATGGAGTAGCTCGAGGTTGATGTACTTTGGAGCATTTTGCTACTTGTCGACAATCGTCGAGGTATGTGAACCTCTTCCTTCTTTGACATGATTCTATGTATGGAATATACATGTAGTACTATTTCATGATTCCTTCTACTCTTAGAAGTTAAGAGGTATGTATGTTGATTTACTCTACGTAAGGTTATGTCTGTTATCCTAAGTTCTTACCAAGTCTTATGGGGATGTTGGTAAGAGTCGCAGTGGTATTTGGAGCCAAGTTGACTTGGCTAATTTACGCACGAATGAGAATAAGTATCGAACAAGCCATTGCAGCGTTAATAAAGGAAAATGTAATGACAATTAATTATGTTAAAACAAGTAGAATTCTCCATCCGCATAGAAGCTAAGATAAGACAAAATTGTATTACATTTTCTAGATCATGGCTACTTGATTAAGATAGTTATAAATAAGTATAACTTATTCACAACGCACTAAGTATATGTTACTTAATTTATAAGGATTTACGTATGAAGTTTTAAGACTATGGACCTCAAATTGTTAAAAGGTTAGGGACTTTATTTTTCAAGTTATGAGACTTGATTCTTAAAGGAAGAAATGAATTGATTTAAAAGTATAGAATACTTGATTCGGAAAATATTGATTTCTTGCCTTTCTAAAGTTAAGAAACTTGTTTTCTTAAAAGATAAGAGACGTGAAGTATTTTGAATGCTAGGTGATGTGTATTGAAAGTATGAGTTTCGTCATAAAAGGAATGAATTTGTCTAAGACATAAAGAGTTATAACGGCTTTATGGGAAGTTAGTTATAACAACTTTATGGAAGATTAAAAGAATGATTTTCTTCAGTAATGTAAGCAAAAAAATGATTTGAAATAAAGAAGGCAAATTGTTTTAAAGGTACCAATTGCTTAAGGTTTCAAAGAAAGAAGTCACTTGATTTAGAAGCCTATAAATGTATTTCTAAAAGTATAGTGACTTGTCGTGAAAAGTAGATATGACTTGATACTACGGTTATTAGTATCTTGGAAGTTTTATTTGAAAGAGAATCATTTTAAAGGAGTAGAGGCACGTAGTACGTTGGGTTAAATTCCGGATTTTATAATGACATGTTAGTGCCTTTAGTAAACAAAATGAGTGTTTATGAACAAGCTAATAAGAAGTTGGGATTTCTTAACTTGCTTATGTAATGTATGATGTTCGTGGTGCTTATGTTATGTATGATAAGCGGTGGTGCTTAAGTTATGTATGATAAGTCAGAGTGCTTATGTTACGTATGATGTCGATAGGGCTTATGTTATGTATGATGGCATTGAGTTAGGGTAAGAGTATAAATGGCGGTAAACCCCAAGACGTTATACCACCTTCTTCGTGGTAAGAGTATAAACGGCGGGTAAACCCCAAGACGTTATACCACCGCTTAGTGGATTTGCTACCCATGATGCGAGGAATACCTCACGCGAGTCCTTATGGGCTTACGCGGTGAAATAGTCTCACGCGGTACTCTACGCGAGGAATACCTCATGCGGGTCCACAGGATCTACGCGGGTGAAATAGTCCCGTGAGTAGATCGCTTAATGATATCGCGGCGGGTGGCCCGCTGATCATGAGCCTCCTATGTTTATCAAAGATACCTTCACGGGCGACTTACGTGATTTTATCGCGCCCCGATCGGGCCGACAAGATAGCGTTCCTCCATAAAGGGACGGATTAGGTTATGCAAGATACGTAAGTTATATGTTTATGAACTTGATGAGTTTTCTTAAGTATGCGTAAGAATTTGACTATACTTTTATGGAAAAACGGGAGAAGATAATAAGCTACGATTAAGTTCATGTGGTAATGACACGCGAGATCCGTATGTATTTTTATACTTGTCTTGTCATTCTTTTGTACGCTTATGATCTGCATCAGACGTTATATTTGCTCCATATTCGCACTGTTGTTATCGAATTTCTTCGGGGCCGTTCATGCCCGCAGTTTAGGTACATTGTGGATCCGCGAGCTAGGATCCCTGGTCAAAGAAGTCGAGATGGCTCCAGTGTTCCGGAGTTGTCACGCTTATGTATATTCAAGGGTACGGCGGGGCCTTGTCCCACCATAGTTGTTATGTTAAAACTCTTAGAGGTCTGTAGTCACATATTGTGGGTCAGTTTGTAAAAGAAATGAGGCAACTGCTTCGGTTGTATTTATATATGTTCAGTAAGGTAGCATATCGGCTAACCCGTTGCTTTACTCCGATGTTTTATTTATAAGTTTCATGTATGTTCGCTGATTATCTCTCGATGTATACTGTAAGTGGTGCCTGTGTAGGCACCGCCGCGATCCCGGTAGGTCGTGACAAAAGTGGTATCGAGCGCTAGTCCTCTGAAAGTGTCTCTGCATCGTGTCAGTAGAGTCTTGATTATCGGTGTGTTGTGCACCACATCTATAATCGGAGGCTGCAGGACATTTAGGATTGGTTTCCATTCTTCTCACCGAGATCGCGTGCGATAGAGTCGTGTTGTTAGGTCGTCCTCCCTAACGAGTTATGTGATCGCAGGTACGAGAAAGCGTGATGACAGGAAGGACTATGTGGATCGCGTATCCGGGTTGGTAATGATTATAGTATAGTTGGTATTGTGACATACATCTATACGGAGTTATGTATGAGGTCGACGCTGTTGCCTAGAATGATTTTAGATTACCAGAATTGGTAAAGACTAACTAGATACCGGAAGGTATGGAATAGTTATTGAATTTTCGCCAAGGTTTTGTGTTTTATTTCGAGATAATTGGGAAAGGATTAGGTATGCGATAGGGTAGTGAACCCTTAAGAAGCCATATTAAGGAACCTAACTAATGTCATGTTAATAGATTAAGTCGTAGTAAGCTTACGAGAATTATACGGATGAGGCCTCAGATAGAGTATGTAATGGTTGTTGTGATCGGCAGAAACATGGTTATGGTTTTACGAGAAGTTTTTATACCCGTTATCGGGGATTGGTAAGGTAGGCTTGGGGCATGGAAATTGCGAGCCTAAGAATATTGACATCGCCGAGACCTTAGGTATATAAGGTTTACTCGCAATAAGATTTTAAGTCGGACGAGGATAAGAGTTAAGTGCGACGAGACGCGGGTTGAGGACTGCACGGTCTCCCATGGCCCGGAATGGAGTGGGATCTGGTAGTAGTTCCGCCACGTGACGGTCACGGCGGCGCAAGGCCCAAGACTAGTTAATTATTTTACGGGTTCGTGGACGCTCCACCGAATCCAGTCGTGAAAGCCGAAATGGTCGATTGTATTATAGAGTGACTCCAAAGATTTGAGGCCAGAGTCGGTATGGGAGTTATGTATGCTAGTATGAGTTAGAAGTACGAAAAGGTAACCTCGTTTGGGCTTATAGTGGACAGATATGCGTGTGCGAGGTATTAGGGCCACGTGTGGCATCATGGTATGTCGGGTTGTGAAAGGAAACTATGTCGCTAATTATAAAGATTGACTCGAAAGAACATTCGGGACGAATGTTTCTAAGGGGAAGAATGTTACACCTCGTATTTACAGATACGTGGTGTAGAACGCACGTAAGAACTCACAAGTGTTAAGATTTGAGACTTGTAAAAAATTATCTAATTATGAAATTGTCGAAAACGCTTTGTTGTGACGAATGGGAGGGCGACACGTGTCACCCCCCCCCCTTAGAATGCCTTGGACGAAATTAGGCATGGCCACAATGGTCATTGACCATAGCCTTAGGATGACTAAGTCTTCCAATTAATGAGCTTGAGAATGTTGACTTGGTCAGGACCCACATAGTCTTGATATTTACTAAGAACTCATCCAAACCACCCAATTGTTTGCATCTTAACCTCCAATGTGCTATATTACACTTCTAGTAGCAAAAGTGTGTCCAACACTTAGAAAAATTCATGAAAAATTGAAGAGCTCAAGAGGAGGCTCACGTTCATGTCCTTCAAGAAGGAAAAAATTCTTCTTGTCCATTTGATTCCACACTTTAAACCAAGGTTCTTAGGTGTATTGTAAACACATCTCTATAGAAAAATCTTGGAAAAAGAGAGTTTTCGGTTAGTCGCAAAGTGAAAACCTAATGGTCTTTCTAGGTTTTGTTTGGGGATTTGAAGGATAATTGTTGGTGTTGTTCTAAGGGTATCAAGCGGATTGAAGTGTCTTGGAGAGGTTCTAAACTACTAGGAGCGACTTGATTGGAATTTGGATTAAGAATCGTCGAGGTATAATCTTGTTTTTTGAAAGTGTTACAAGATTATTTATTTTGTTGTTAGCTTTACATGTTGCTAGTATGTAGTATATGTGTTGAAGTTTATAAGGATTATGGATTGATTGTAGCCTTGGGAAATTCGAAATGTATGTAAGCCATGTTAAGTTGGATTACAATTTAGTCGTTACTAAAATCGTCGCATGTTACTTACTTAAAGATTATGGTTATTATAATCAAATACGACTTGATATCATGTTATGCTACCAATTTGGATTGAAATGGAAATTTGATAAGAATTGGTAAGGTTGAACTCAAGGTGACCGAATTTGGACTTTTAGTTTGTTTTTCATTTGTATTGGACTACTTTCTAAATTGTGAGCCAATTGGGGTTGTTTAGTTTTTATTTGTATTGGAGTACCTTATAGAAATTGTGAGCCAATTGGGGTTGTTTGGTTATTGTATTCGGCCTTGAAAAAGGTGGCAAAGTAAGTAAAAACAAAGGAAGTCTTTGTCCGATTTTCCGTAGAATTTGGCGACTTAGCACTTAGAATATTCTACGTTTGAAGTAAGAGGTTAATGGACGATTGTGACCATGATAGGTTGAAGTACTAAGTATATCGTATCTACTTGAAGAATGGAGTAGCTCGAGGTTGATGTACTTTGGAGCATTTTGCTCTTGTCGACAATCGTCGCGAGGTATGTGAACCTCTTCCTTCTTTGACATGATTCTATGTATGGAATATACATGTAGTACTATTTCATGATTCCTTCTACTCTTAGAAGTTAAGAGGTATGTATGTTGATGTACTCTACGTAAAGGTTATGTCTAAGTTATCCTAAGTTCTTACCAAGTCTTATGGGGATGTTGGTAAGAGTCGTTAGTGGTATTTGGAGCCAAGTTGACTTGGCTAATTTACTGCACGAATGAGAATAAGTATCGAACAAGCCATTGCGGCGTTAATAAAGGAAAATGTAATGACAATTAATTATGTTAAAACAAGTAGAATTCTCCATCTGCATGAAGCTAAGATAAGACAAAATTGTATTACATTGTCTAGATCATGGCTACTTGATTAAGATAGTTATAAATAAGTATAACTTATTCACAACGCACCAAGTATATGTTACTTAATTTATAAGGATTTACGTATGAAGTTTTAAGACTATGGACCTCAAATTGTTAAAAGGTTAAGGGACTTTATTTTTCAAGTTATGAGACTTGATTCTTAAAGGAAGAAATGAATTGATTTAAAAGTATAGAATACTTGATTTGGAAAGTATTGATTTCTTGCCTTTCTAAAGTTAAGAAACTTGTTTTCTTAAAAGATAAGAGACTTGAAGTATTTTGAAAGCTATGTGATTTGAATTGAAAGTATAAGTTTCTTGGTCATAAAAGGAATGAATTTGTCTAAGACATAAAGAGTTATAACGGCTTTATGGGAAGTTGGTTATAACAACTTTATGGAAGATTAAAAGAATGATTTTCTTCAGTAATGTAAGCAAAGAAATGATTTGAAATAAAGAAGGGCAAATTGTTTTAAAGGTACCAATTGCTTAAGGTTTCAAAGAAAGAAGTCACTTGATTTAGAAGCCTATAAATGTATTTCTAAAAAGTATTGTGACTTGTCGTGAAAAGTAGATATGACTTGATACTACGGTTATTAGTATCTTGGAAGTTTTATTTGAAAGAGAATCATTTTAAAGGAGTAGAGACACGTAGTACGTTGGGTTAAATTCCCGGATTTTATAATGACATGTTAGTGCCTTTAGTAAACAAAAATGAGTGTTTATGAACAAGCTAATAAGAAGTTAGGGGATTTTTTAACTTGCTTATGTAATGTATGATAAGCCGGTGGTGCTTATGTTATGTATGATAAGCCGGTGGTGCTTAAGTTATGTATGATAAGTCGGTAGTGCTTATGTTACGTATGATAAGCCGATAGGGCTTATGTTATGTATGATGGCCGGTTGAGTTAGGGTAAGAGTATAAATGAGGGTAAACCCCAAGACGTTATACCACCTTCGGGGTAAGAGTATAAATGAGGTAAACCCCAAGACGTTATACCACATTGCAGTGGATTTGCTACCCGTGATGCGAGGAATACCTCACGCGAGTCCTTATGGGCTTATGCGGGTGAAATAGTCTCACGCGGGCGGGTCTGACTACGCGAGAATACCTCATGCGGGTCCACGGGATCTACGGGTGAAATAGTCCCGAGTAGATCGCTTAACGACATCTGCGGGCGGGTGGCCCGCTGATCATGAGCCTCCTATGTTTATGCAGATATACGCCGTGGCGACTTATGTGATGTTATCGCGTCCCAGTTGGCCGACAGTATAGGCGTTCCTCCATAAAGGGGCGGATTAGGTTATCAAGAATCGTAAGTTATATGTTTATGAACTTGATGAGTTTTCTTAAGTATATGCGTAAGAATTTGACTATACTTTTATGAAAAAAATGGGAGAAGATAATAAGCTACGATTAAGTTCATAAGTGGTAATGACACGGCAGATCTCGTATGTATTTTTATACTTGTCCTTGTCATTCTTTTATGCGCTTATGATCATTTCATGCGTTATATTTCGTTCCATATTCGGTAAATTTTGTTATCGACCCCGGAAGCTGCGTTAAATGCCGCAGTTTAGGTACACGATTGTGGATCCGCGAGCTTAGGATCCTGGTTGAAGTCGAGATAGCTCGGTGTTCCGAGTTGTCACGTTTATGTTTATTCAAGTGCGGCGGGGCCTTGTCATACGCTTGTTATGTTAAAACTCTTAAGTGCAGTAGTCACATATTGTGGGTCGGTTGTAAAAGAAATGAGGCAACTGCTTCGGTTGTATTTATATATGTTCAGGAAGGTAGCTCTATCGGCTAACCTGTTGTTTTACTTCCGATGTTTTATTTATAAGTTTCATGTATGTTCCGCTGATTATCTCTGATGTATACCTGTAAGGGTGCCCAGGTAGGGCACCAGTCGCGGTTCCGGGGTCGGGTCGTGACACAACCCCAAGACGTTATACCACCTTCTTCAGGGTAAGAGTATAAATGAGGGGTAAACCCCCAAGACGTTATACCACCTGTTTCGTGGATTTGCCACCCACGATGCGAGGGACACCTCATGAAGTCATGTACCCGAGATGAGGGATTCCATGGGCATGATATAGATACATGTAAGTATTGTGTATGTGCCAAACGGTGAGGTAGGATGCCACGGCGTGTCACGTGGTTGTATTTACTTTTATGGTTGTCGCGGTGACGGATTCCACAGGCGGAGGATATAGGTATATCGTGTTGTATGTGTGTGTGACGGTGAGGTAGGATACCACGAGTCGTCGCACGGTTAGATTTGTGCGTCTGCGACGGTGAGGAAGGATGCCACGCGGCGCGTCACGAGTTAGATTTTACACTGGCGGTCGGCGGTGATGGGAATCCCAGCGGCGCTTGGATATTTGAGGGCTGGTGTTCATAGCCCTGGTGTGACTACGGTTCATATGTTGAAACAGGCTGTATAAGGTAAAAACTGACTTTTATTGCTTCCACTTCAGTAAGGCACAGTGTACTGTTAATTTGGTTATCATATATGTCTTCAGCTGTATCTTTTTGACTATTATGATTTAAATTACAGTACTTTCAGTTTTGCATACTTGGTACATGTTTTGTACTGACCTCGCCGAGTGCGTTCATCCGCAGTTGAGGTACATAGCTTGTTGATCCGCACTCCTAGGATCACGGTTCAGTTCTCAGAAAGCTCCATTTTCTCCGGAGGCTTTGTCTTTGGTATGGTTCCCTGAAGTGGTTGACTTTTGTACATTCAGGGGTATGGCGGGGCACTGTCCCGTCACAGATGTTATGTAAACTCTTAGAGGTATGTAGTCATATCTTGTGGGTCGCTTTAAAAAAAAATGAGGTAACTGCTGTTGGATTTGTTTATATCCAGGGAGGTAGCCTTATCGGCTGACCTAATATTTATTTCATAGTTTAAGTTTATGTATGTTCCGCTGTTTATCTCTGAGGTAAACCTGTAAGGGTGCCCAGGTAGGGCACCAGTCGCGGGCCCGGGGTCGGATCGTGACAAAAGACCTCCCTTACAAGCTCTAATATATCAACAAATGCAACATTGGTAAGCCTGTGATCACACTTCAAAATAAATAGTCGAATCAGGAAAGCTTTGAATGTTTCTTGCATCCGGGATATAGTTACTTCTGACCTTCTTCAATTAACTTGAAAAACTTTTTTGCCTCATCATTCGGCCCCTCTGTAAAAACATCACGAGCATCATTCAACAACTCTGCTATATCATCATTGCAATCATCCATATTTGATTGTTCATCATGATCCAGATTAGTTTTTTCTCTTTCAATTTCGATCCCTAATTCAAATAACTTATTTGTTCTTGGCACAAAACCATTACATATTACGTGATCTCTCACAACATTCTCATGCTTCCAATAACGATAGTGACAACTATCACATGGACAACAAATTTGATTTTCTTGAGACTTTGTAGCAATTTTTTTTTTAATATACTCGTCTACTCCTCGTTCATATTCATCACTCCATTTGGCAGCCATCCACCACTCCTTAGTTCCACAATCCATTTTCGCAATGTAATATTTAGGAGACTAATAAATAAAATCTGAAAAAACATACAGTGAACAAAATGTAAAACGACGACGGTAAATTACAAACATTCTCTGTAATTTAATTTGGAATTACAATTTACAAATAAACAAAATATTGGAAGAACAATGAATAAAATCTAAGCAATTCGATTTCAGCAGTTCGACGACGCAACAACGGTAAAATATAATTAAGTCTATACACATAGATTAATCTAACCTTGAATTAATAATGATAAAACATGAAAAGGAAAGTCTAACCTTGGAGAAGAGAGAATGTATGTGTATATTGTTGTTGCTGCGAAACGATGATGGTGCCGCTGTGGAACGACGGTGAGCAGGGGAAGGGTAATGCGACGACGACGGGGATGTATGGTAATGCGACGATGAGCTGGGGGAAGGGGATGTGACGGTAGGGTGAAATGAAAATGAATCGCGGGCTTTTGAAATGAAATCAAAGTCGTCTGATTTGGGGAAATTAAAAGGGAGGTGCCGTCGCATTATCCTTCCAGAATCGTTGCATTAGATAGACTAATGCGACGGTAATCGTGGGTGTTGCATTAGACCATAAGGCCTGTCGCATTAGCCTTCCAGAGCCGTTGCATTAAATAGGCTAATGCAACGGCTATAGTGGGACGTCGCATTAGACCATAGGAGACGTTGCATTAGCTTATCTAATGCAACGACTCTGAATTTTAGCATGTACCTGTCGCATTAGCCACATCTAATGCGACAGCTCTCCAACACCCGCCGCATTAGACCTACCTAGGGCGTCGCATTAGGTAAGAAATGTAGTAGTGAAATCATTTTCATCTTTTTCATATGCCTCTTTAAGGACTTAGAAACAATTTAGACATACTTTCAGCATAGTCATCAATACATGATTTTTCTTAACTTCTACGAGTATAATAAATTTTGAAGTAATATCACAGTTATATTTCATACATAGAACATGTCAAAAAAAATAATTAATTTAACTTCACATACCTTCGCTTACCCTAAAGTCCTAAACTGGAAGAAAAATATTGTTGCTCGACAAGAAATACCAAATTGTTGTTGTATCTCGTACGTCTCCTTTTCAATCTTAAAGCAAAGTTGCCATGTACTGTTTTGCACGATTCTTACTCTATTTTGCTACTGTATTTCGCTACTGCCTATGCTAAGGTGTAGTGTCTATCTAAGTTGAAATGTTTGGTTAATGGGAATATGGGATTGAGAAAACCATTACGTTTTGTTGGTAAAAGAAAATAGCAAAAGTGATATTAAATGGGTCTAAGAACTATTAGGTTCTTCATTTGTACGAAGTAAAGGCACTGCTTTTCTCCTCTTAAAGGACTCCCCAAGCAAAGTGACAAATTTAAAAGAAAAGAATGAAATGGTTAAGTTGCTGAATCATTACCTAGGTGATAAAACTTCTGAAATATTTGCTTCCCAAAGGATTCCCAATCATTGTGTTTCTTTCCACTAGCTTTGTCTTAGCCGTGGAAAGCTTCCACCAATCGACACATACACCCATACGTGGTCACTTAATTTAATTAAGTGATCATTCTCCGTAAAATTTATTAATAATACACATAATTAAATTTTGGTCTCAATTCACTTCAATTCTAAAAATTCATAAGACATTCGTATACTCGATGTCATAATTTGTAATATGACATTAATCTATCACCTCTTTGGAGATATACAATTATTATTATTAATCTTCATCGTCACCCTTGTTACATTCAAAATTATTTCGGAATCGCATTTCTTGTATACCAATTTCTTTATTAGCATACGTAAAATATAATAAAATTTTCTCAATACTCTGATCTATTTTTCTTCGTTTACGTGCTCAAATTATTGTTCAAAATTACGAGTGGTTACACTAAAACTAACAAAAGAAGTTGAATAAACTACTATCGAAAAGGAGTATAATAAATAATTAGAGAAGAGAAGAAAAGAAAAATGTTCATGAGTATGATTTGTGTTGGGAAATAGTTGTTATGCAAGTTTTGGACTAATGTGGAACGGTAATTTAGGACAAGACGAAGTCACCATCCATGGAAATATCAAAATATGATGGTTGG
Organism: Przewalskia tangutica; assembly: GCA_029844215.1. Taxonomy (NCBI): domain Eukaryota; kingdom Viridiplantae; phylum Streptophyta; class Magnoliopsida; order Solanales; family Solanaceae; genus Przewalskia; species Przewalskia tangutica. The sequence goes on from CM056723.1 coordinate 14,934,310, forward strand.
AAGGTCACATATTCATGTCCTTTGTACCCTCCACAGCACTGTACATAAAACAAAGCGGACAAGGACACAAGACCCGTAAGTTAAGGCAAAGGACTTCGAAAAACATGTCCATATTTGCAAATATAGTGCAGACATATATATACATAGTTCCGTTTCACATTTGTTAAATTTTGTGTTTATATTTTATGCACGGAGATTATAAAAAGTATTCACATGAGGCAGTCCTGTGCACTAAGCTTCCGCTATGCGTGAAGTCTGGAGAGTCGAACCATAAGAATTTATTATATACAGTCTTACCTTACATTTATGCAAGAAGTTATTTCAACGGCTTGATATAATTAAATAATTTATAAAGTTATTATTATTAAATTATATTTCAATTATTGATGAACATAGTTATGGGATATATGTTCCGGTGAAGGTAGCGGTTCTCCCAGTAACATAGCTAGCTAATAATAACTAGTACTCCCTCCGAATTAAAAAGAGTGTGCACTTAGTCATTTGCACACCACTTAAGAAATAATACTAAATTTTTAGGTAAAAAATGATAATTTGATTAAGACATCCCTAATTAAATAGGTACTCAGATTTAATCATCTAATATTTAATTAATAAGGGCAAAGTAAACACAATTTTTAAATAAAAGGTAAATGCTAAATAGACACTCATTTAGTCATTTTCATACCAAGGGAGTAACATGTTATCAAGTGTGTGTCCTTGAATCCAACTTTTTATAGGCACATTATAGTTACCAGACCAGGTCTAGCAAGTCGCAACTAATACTATTATTTTACTTCAATTTGCCAGTGTAGTCATTTACATTAGCTATGTTCACTATTGAGTGATTCATCTCCAGTAATAAGTAAGTAAACAGTTATGGTGTCGGGATTTAAAATCGGGACGGGACTTGGGCTTATCCCGTCCGGGCCCGTCTCGCCCAGACCCGCCCCCCTCCTCGACCCCGTTCTGATCCCCTCCCCCTTTGTAAAACTAGCGGTTGAAACAACGATCAAATTTAGATTTTGGCCATTGTGCAATGATTCTAACGATCATTTTTGTCCCTCCATCCACCTCATAACCCCCCTTAGACCCTTAATATTTATTTTAATTCCTAAGTATATTTACACTTTAACCCAATTTCTCAACTATAAATACTTTATTTTTCTCATAAATCTTCTTACCATCTTTAATATCTTTATATATATATATATATATATATATCTACAACTCTACATTGCCTACTAAATTTTATATTTTATTTGCTAATTTATATCAAAGTTAAAAAATTGAGAATAAAGTTGACAACTAGCTTGAGTTTCATGCTTTCATCCATGGAGCAAAGTTTTAATTTTCAACCTCGGTTACACGTCGGCGTTTGGTACCTTCGTTTCTTCTTTAAATTATTATTGTTACTTAAATTTAATTATCGCACTTAATTTCATTTACTTTAATTATTTATTTGCATAATTATAATGAAACGCCTTGGACGTATGGTTAAGAGTAAGGGTAAGAGTGCTTCTTCTAGTAGGGTAACAAGGGCAAGAGTACTTCTTCTAGTCATCCTATTCCTAGTCAGGATGATTTGATTGATTACACTCATATAGATGAAATTAATTTTTTAGTGATGTATCATTAGATGATGAGATATATTTTACAACTGAACCTGACTTTAATTTAGACGATAATCAAAATGACACACCCACTAGTGCACCTCAACCTCAGGCTCAAACTGAGTCTCATCCTGAAAATGCAATGTCTCATATTTTCCCTAGTATGAGACGAGGCTCCACACAACGGCCATTAAAATCACCTTCATGGTTATTTTTTTATAGGGACAAAAAGAATCAAGTAGTTAGATGTAAAATTTGTAAAAATGTATATCAATTTAAAATCAGAAAAGGTCAGGGTGGGACGAAAGGCTTATTAAGACATGTACAAGGCTTTCACAAAGCTAAGTGGAATGAATACAAGGCTACAAAGTCGGGTGCACCAATGTGCTCTAAGTCGGATCAAGGTTTACATAGTGTCCCGGACCAACAAGAAAGTGCTAGCAACCAACCAGCTTCTATACCATCTTCTTTTTCTTCAATTCAACCTTATAAAAGACATGATGTTTCTGCGGCTAGTATTGAAAGCCTTAGAAATAGAATGTTTAGTGGTTCCACTGCTAATCAAGTTAGCGAGTTTGATGTTTTTGCTTTGCAGGGTGTTATACCGTACCAATCATTTCTAAATGAAGAAGGACGTGAAGACTTGCTCAAATATTAAAGGAAAAATAAGAAGACATTTCTGATACTACCAAAGATGGCCCGAGATGTGTTGAACATTCAAGCGTCATCAACATCGTCTGAAACGTTTTTTCTGCCGAAAAATTTCAAATAGGAGAGCCAGACACTCATTTGCGGGAGACAACTTGAAGATTACAGTTCTATTAAGAGATTGGATACGAGCGGAGCGTAGAAGGTGCGATCAACCAGAGATCAACGAAGAAGACGACGAAAACTACAACGAAATATTGTTTGAGGAAACTAGAAGCGACGTCGACCAATTTGACCAACAACTTCTGATTCCAACAGAAGAACCACAAGACATTGTGAATAAATTAGAAAATATATTTTTAACTATGTAATGTTTTTAATTATAATTTTACTATGTCATTTACAACTTTTGAACAACACCACAAAGTTGCAATTTTGAAATTGTATTACAAAAAATCATATTTCTATTAAATAATATAAGAGACACAAAAATAACTTTGGAATGTTTTTATTACACTATCTTGTTCAATTATTTAAGTGTTTATATTCACCGTTTTTTTGAAAGTGTGTAAAAAAAATTGCCCCCGCCCCGCCAACACCGGCCCCCTTTTCCGGCGGGATGTGGGACGGGACGGGACATCAGCCAATTCCGTTAGTCACTTTGAGGCGGGTCCGATCCTTTTCCACAGCCGGGTCCCGTCCGTCGGGACGCCCGACCCGGCGGGCGGACGCTTACAATTTTCTACAGCTCTTGCTTCTGGTACAAGCTAAATACTCCATTGCATTTTTAGTAGGGACGAGGTGCATGCTAAATAGTACTGTTGCATTTGTAGTAGGGAGGAGGTGCATGCTAAATAGTACTGTTGCATTTGTAGTAGGGAGGAGGTGCATGCTATATACCCCATTTAGAAGGTGCTGTTGGTATAATAATCTGTACTTGGCTAAATAATGATTCAAAACAATATGTTAATCACTTAGTGAAACATATAACATAAATGAAACAATAAGCAGCAGAATGCTGTTTTGGAAAAATAATTTAGAATGTAATCGAGCCCACTTAGTTCAAAGTGTGTCCTATGAAATTATTCCTCACAAAGCTCGAGGTTAACGGAATATCGCCTCCCAGGATAGAACGATTATCTTACCAGAATAGTAGTACTCCAAATTCCGGTAGCAACGAACCACTCAACGGCAGTATATCACACAGAATGAAATTTTCGAGTTGAAGAGTAACTTCAGAATTTCAGAATTGATTAGAAAAAAATGAATTTTGTTAATAAATTCTTGAAATGATCAAGAATTTATAGGGTTAGAGGTACTGATTCTGAATGGTTGCAACCATTCAGAATAGTCACCTCATTTTGGAGGGAAATTCGAAAAAGAGAGGGAGAGCCGGATATCAATCAATCGATCTTTTGACAAATCCAAATCCAAATCCAAATCCAAATCCAAAGCCGAAGCCGAAGCCGAGCCGAATGACGGCGGCGCGGCGTCTTGCCCTCTCACCTTTTAGCAGCTCGAGAAGGTGTAATGTAATATATACACCTCTCTTTCCTTCCATTTTTTCGATGTGGGATAAAAGAGCCTTTTACCCTCTTTAATTTTTATCCCATCATTTCCTATTCACCAATATCAAAACCCAACAGGTGCAACACATGATCAAGTCCCAACCAGTGAAATTATGGAAGTTCTTTTTTTTTAACGGGGAACCCGCAGCCGCTACTTTTTATAAGTGCGTACTGGGTAAACCCTCGGACTGACGCAATAGCCTGCAACCACGTCAGTCAGGTAAACCACACTTGGCAAGCCATGTGTGACAGACTCAACCAAGAAGGTGTTGACAGGGGGAATCAAACTCGTGACCTTCCAGTCCCGCGCTCTCCTACTCCACCAACTTGACTACCATTGCGGGTGAAATTATGGAAGTTCTTGAAAACATAGAAATAGGTGTTTGTCAGTCGCTTGAATTGATTCAAGTAATAATGCCTGTCAAGCGTAATGACTAAACTAGATCTCGAATTGGGATAACTAAAACAAAACCTAACTAAAATGATCGATTCGATATTTTGATCATATATAGCCTTTGTTTTGTATTGTACAAAATATTCACCCGTATGATCAAGGACACATAGATCTTACGTAACCAAAATAATATAATAATTAGAAAATTGAATCTAATAAAAATTAATTCTAAAGGAAAGATTAAGATCATATTAGCCTGAACTTTGGAGAAGTTAGTCTTGTATCGTGACTTTTAGGCAAGCTGTTGTCATTAATGTTGGAATACTAAATTGAGACAAGAACTTAGAAAATAGTGTAAGCAATAGATATGTGTATTATAATTCTTCAATATGATTCCCTTACAATGAAGTGATTTGTTTTATTTATATTTGGACTCATGAGTACACATTGCATGAATTATGCTCCTAATAATATCAGTATATTAATACTTCAATAATCGGACAATTAGAGTGCTCGTAAATGCATTTAATACTTTTTTGGAAGGTGTAAAGTCATATTAGTAACGGCCACCCTCTTTAGCCCTCCGCTTTTCAATACATGTGGCTTTTTGACACCCCCGATTCAATGTCAACACCTCCGGAGGCACTGAAGGGTGATTTAGATCTGACCCATCCACTTTGCCACATGTCATGATGTAATTCGTCCATTTGTTCAATTCGAATTTTACCTCATACAATTAATATATGAATATGGGTTACGAGAAATTTATCTTTCTATTGTAATGAAGAAAGAGTAGTACTAATTTTGTTTTGGGTATAATCATCTAGTTTTTAAAACCCGATAGCCAGCCGTGTAGGGCCTATAGAGGAAGAAGCATGTCCTACAGGAAATTTTAGTTCTCGGAGATATAATAATCTCTAGCCTCACTTAGTTGTTTATAAAAAAAATCGCTGGCCTCTTATTAAGCATAGAGGGTTCTCATCCATTTCACGAATCATAAATTCAGAATTTGAAGTTTATGAATTTTATAGCGATATCAAAATAATATATAATTATTATTGGATTCACAATCAAATATTTATAAATGTATAGTGGCTTTTATAATATATATGTACAAAGTTTCGGTAAAAACTATTGATTTTTTGTGAATCTGTAATTACACCTGATCCGCCACTAACGACACCCTTTGTGGTGGTCAATGAGAGTAATATGGTTTTCAACAAACTTTCAACTGATCAAAAAAGAATACAACAACTAGAGGGGCCAGCTTGGCTGGCAGGGGATCAAGTTTGCGGCCGAGAGGTTGCAAGTTCGATTCCCCCTCCGGATATCGTCCTTCGGGGCACATGCTTGTGATTAAGCCTGGGCGCTAAAAGCCGCGCGGGCATGTTGCAGTGGGTTTGATTCCGCGACAGTCTGTGCGGTCGACCAGCGTTGATCCGTTGGGCCTTGGCGACAGCGATCACGAGTGCACATTCCGCGATTTACCTGGTTGTGGGGTGCTGAAGGACCGGTCCCATGACCTCCAGGAGTTAGTACCAACACTTGTGTAGGTATTAGCGATATGAGGGATGAGGGTCCCCGAAACCTGGATTATCAAAAAAAAAACAAAGCATTCGTGATGATCCGCTAGTAATCAACAATTAAATGTGCCAAATAATATACATATGTTTTCTCCAACTGTCAGTTGTACATTACACTTATAATTTATCTGGCAGAGGGCTAAGTACACCACTGCATATGTGACACGTATAATTTCAGGGACCGGAGATATTTATCTGGTAAAGAACGTCTCAATTTATGTAATGTACTTTCATTTGACATACACTTTGAAAAATAAAAAAGACATTTAAATCTTATGGTCTAAAATAAGTCAAAGATATTCGTTTTGCGTAAAAGATAAAGTTTAAATTTAAATTATTGTCAAATAAGAAATTATGTCATTCTTTTTTAAATGGACTAAAAAGTAGAGTGCGTCGTTCTTTTTGGGACAGAGTAATCAGGACTAAAAAAGAGAGCGAGTCATTCTTTTTGGGACATAGATCGGATTATCTTTTTTTATTTTTTCGTTGCATCTTTCAAACATTAATTTTGAGGAAGTTGTGCACCATAAGCAACATGACTATAATGTGAAAAGTACACAAGTAAATCCAAGACTAAAGGTGTTGAACTTGCCAGAGTCCAAAATACAACTACTTACTTAAGTAAATTGCTCTAGTAAGGAGCAAATCTACTGGTGAGTTGTGAATTGCAATAGGCGCAAATGGTCACATGTGCAGTGAATTGGTGGGGGCTCCAATTTTCTATTTAACTTATGAGTTTAAATTTTATTAATTGTTAATATAAATAATTTGTGACACTATCAAGTTATTCAAATGATATTTAGGTAAGTTTCCTTAAAATATTGTGGAATTATAAAATTTTAAAATGAGATATTACTTGCTAGAAGATGTGAAAATAACTTGATAATAGAAAAATTATTTACACTGGATAATATATACTATTACTTAAACTATTAACTTATATATATGTTATTCTTAAAACATATATATGCAGTGGAAGTGAAATACTATTCTCTCAAATACCAAAAACTTATCCACAGAAAGTTTCATGTTATCCTTGGAGATCATGTTTATTAGGTGTGAATTGTGATCTAATGGTTTATGAGATGAGTGAAAAGTGAAACTAACGAATGTCAGCCAGGATTCAGATTTCATTCGAAACAAAAAGGAGTAAGGTGTTTTCTTCTTATTTGTCACATTTTGGCGGGCAAAGTAATCTGATATTAATGTTGATGTGAATTGGGAAGTATTCCCTCCGTTCCATAATAAATTATTGTTTCATTTGTGCACACCCCTTACGAAAGTGTTCACACCTAAAAAATTATGAGTGTTTTTACTAATTTACCCCTAATCAACGCTTAGAAATTTTTTTTGTAGTTAATGAATGTTGATTAGTGGCCAATTAATATGGGACGGAGGAAGTACCTAAAAACATAGTTGAGGTGCGTGCAATACTAAGCCATGACCATGGTCGAGGATTAGGAATTGGCTAGGCATCACTAGAGCCATGACCACAGTCGACAGTGCATTGAAGTACATCCGTAAGGAGGGACGCGACACTGACTGGCAGGCCAAAGCTAAATGTGTAGCTTTGGCTAGCACAGTATACCACATTTGGACAGAACGCAACAAGGTGATTTTTGAAGGATGCAGATTCGATAAAGAGGCAACCATCTTCAAGATTAAGACCAACATCTATAAAGTCTTGTTTGCACTTTCTCCCCATTTGCTTTCTTGTTTTGAATTTTTAGCCCAAGGCAATTATACTAATATGCAGCGCTCACGCTAAGACACTCTTCCCTTTTCATGGGTTTATTCGATTTGGGTTTACCATTGAAAGAGTTTAACGAGGTCCGCGGTTGCAACCTTGTGTGTATAGCATAAGGGAACTGTCTTGGGCCGGCTAGTTGTTTTGTACTCTTGACTACCCGACTTGTGGGATTAGCTTGAGATTTATGATGTTGACGAGATTAAATCTAGTGACGGCCCGACTTGTGGGTGCGCATGAGATTTATATCGTCATTTCCTTCTGCTTGTGGGTTCTCCCACTGTACTTGTACAAAATGATGATCATTAATACACATTTACCATTTTATAAAAAAAAAAAAAAGATGTACTGGCTATGTAATGTGTACACAAATAGGTAGATATGCATTGTTTGTCATAGAAGCAAGATAGGAAGTGCACTCTCATACATCTCCATCTTTTGAGATTTGAAAAGATATTATGTGACTATTGAGTTGGGTCCTCTACTCTTGTGAGTTGTGTGTAAATGCCGAAAATGGGAGTCATTTTCCAGAAGCCAACAACCTTTTGATGTTGGCCCTTAAGGTCTAGTCGGTTGGAGTGATGACATCCCCTTCAATGAGGGGTCCAGCTATTTTCTTCTAGACCTACCCCATTATATATGGTTTGGTCCCAAAAGCAATTCCCCAACAGAAGCATTTTAGGCTTATGTAGCCATCAAATGTACTGGAAAATCAAACCTTAATGTCCACTTGTGTAGTAGGTACTGTTTACAGGTCGAAAAAAACTATCCATACAGTTAAAATGCGAGGACCCTCAGCACACGCAATTAAGTCATAAAGAAACTGATATTTTGTTAAAGCTCACTGACTTTTACTGGAAACAATTCATTGTAAGGAAAATGTTACAACCCACTTCATTGATGTAGTTTAAGATTTGACGGTGTAATAAATATTTGCATAATGAGGCTACCTTTAATTTAACTATATAATTAAATCTAATGATAACTACAACAATAATAATATATTTCGTGTAATTCCACAAGTTGAATCTCGCGGATGTAGAGATATTATTTATGAAACACCCTTGGCGCTCCTGATAACTGTTAAATTCATAACCTGTAGTATAGTAACTTACTAACATTTAAAGGTTAAACTTCACCTGATAATGTGGAAAATATTTACCTCTCAAAGCATATTATAATGTGGACAATTCATTAAAAGTTAAAACTAACATCATTCTTAGATTTACGGCTCAAAGCATATTATGTGTACAATACCTTATACTAACCTCATTCTTATATATTTTAAATATAAAAGGCGAGCAAAAAAACTAAAAAAAATTCAAAATCTTTATTACTCGATAAATAAATAATAGGGACATGCCTAAGGTTTGAAGTTTGCTTTTATTCTTGTTCAATTTTGGGCAGAAGTACATTCTTCTGACTGTACAGGAGCTCGTGCCTGTTACCCGATTTGGATCGCAGGGAAGGAGAAGGGAGAGAGAGGATAGAGAGAGAAAGGAAATTGTGTTATATTCTGAATACTCCATAAAGTGTAGCAAATGGCTTTTAAGCCTTACGGGAATTAAAAGTGCAATAATTAAAACATGGAGACTAAATATGTAGCTAGTACAACTTGGGGAGTTAAATGGTATTAATAACTAATGTCACAAATATAGTATTGTGACACTCCACGCTCCTTCAAACATTGCTTGCTCTAATCCGCTTCAAACTCTGGAAACTGGGACTTGATAAATTGATAATCCTCCCAAGTGGATTCTTTCGGTAGTAGGTTGGCCCATTGAATCAGGTAGCCTTGTTTCCTCTTTTTACCATTCTCCTATCCAATATTGCGACTGGTGCTACCAGGGGTTGCCCTTCATCTGAGCAATATGGGGGATCAACCGATGGGATATGATGGTCTCCAATCCTTCTCTTCAACTGTGAGATGTGGAACACAGGATGTATTTTGGCCCCAACTGGGAGTGCCAATTTATAAGCCACTGGCCCCAATTTCTGGATCACTTGGTAAGGGCCATAGAACCTAGATGTAAGCTTGAGGTTCTTCCTTAAGGCTATGGATGTTTGCCGATAAGGTTGTAGCTTCAAAAACACCAAATCACCAACAGTGAATTCCCTCTCAGCTCTTCTTTTGTCTGCGTTTACCTTCATCCTGTTTTGTGCTTTGGTCAGATTTTCCTTTAATATCTTAGCCATCAGCTGTCTCTCTCTAAGCATTTGATCAACAGTGTCCACCCTGGTCTTGAAAATGAGTTCGAAGGTTAACTGTGGAGGATCATAGCTATACAAAACCTTGAAAGGGGTCATTTTCAGTGCTGAATGGTAGTTACTGTTATACCAGAATTCAGTTTGTGCCAACCATTTGTGCCACTCTTTTGGTTTTTGGCTTGTCATACATCTCAAGTAATTTTCCAAACACCTGTTTAATCTCTCAGTTTGGCCATCTGTCTGAGGATGGTAATCTGAGCTGAAACATAGCTGCACTTGTAATAGCCTAAACATTTCCTTCCAAAAATTACTAAGAAACACTTTATCCCTATCAGATAATATACTCTTTAGGTAGCCCATGCAACTTGTATATGTTATCCAAGAATGATTTGGCTACTTGAGATGTTGTGAAGGGATGTACCAATATAATAAAATGAGCATACTTACTATACCTGTCAATCATCACTAACACAATATCTTTCCCTTCTGATTTGGGTAGCCCTTCCATGAAATTCATGGAGATGTGTTCCCATGCTCCTTCTGGTATTGGTAGTGGTTGCAGCAAGCCTGGGTAGGGAATTTGTTCATTTTTACACCTCTGACAGACTTCACATTCTTGTACCACAACTTTCACATGTTCTATCATGGCTGGCCAATAAAAGATTGCTTTAAGCCTTTGATAAGTGGCCCATACTCCTGAGTGTCCTAACTTGTGTAGATTCTTTGTTAGGTCCTGCCTCAGGGTTCCATTCTGACCCACCCAAACTCTTCATTTGTACCTCAGCAATCCTGTTTGTAGTGACATCTCCGATTCAGAATCTGGATTTGTGCTAAGAGTAGTGATTATCTGAAGCACTTGAAGATCTCCTGTGTAGCTATCCAGTATTTCTTCTATCCACTTTGGTTGTACTTGTGTTAAAATTAGGCACTGCTTTGTATCTGTCCCCTTACTTGGCTCCTTTTGATTATCCTTTCTGGACAATGCATCAGCTACTATGTTTTCAATTCCCTTTTTGTATTGAATCTCAAAGTCTAGCCCCATCAACTTAGTGAGTCCCTTGTGTTGTAATGAAGTAGTTATCTTCTGCTCTTGCAAGAATTTCAGGCTGAAATGGTCAGTCTTTATGATAAAATGGTGGGGATGTAAGTAATGCCTCCATATATCCACTGCTTGTAATAGTGATATCAGTTCTTTTTCATAAGTGGATAACCCTTGGTGCTTTTTACTCAACACTTGACTCATAAAAGCCAAGTCTTCATGCTTTGCATCAAAGCAAAGACACAACGCCAGTGTTGCAAGCATCAACCTCTAATGTGAAAGGTTTGGTGAAGTCTGGTAATGCCAACACAGGGGTGCTTGACATAGCTGCTTTCAGGGCATTGAATGATGCTTCTGCTTCCATGTTCCATCCAAACTCTCATTTCTTTAATAAATTTGTCAGAGACTTGCTGATCTTTGTATAATTCCTTACAAATTTTCTATAGTACCCAGTTAATCCCAAGAATCCTCTCAACTCCTTGATAGTGTGTGGCTGTGGTCATTCCAGCATTGCACTGACCTTATTGGGATCATTACTCACCCCTTGGTTTGTAATGAGATGCCCCAAATATTTTATCTGTGATTGCCCAAATTCACATTTACTCATCTTGGCATACAGTTGGTTTTCCTGAAGTATCTGCAGAACAGTTTCCAAATGGATCAAGTGATCCTCCATGGTCTTGTTGTATATCGGTATATCATCAAAGAACACCAATATGAACTTCCTTAATTGATCTTTGAACACATCATTCATGAGTGACTGAAAGGTGGCAGGTGCATTAGTTAAACCGAAAAGCATTACTCTAAATTCCCATAACCCATGGTGTGTTCTGAATGCAGTTTTGTATTCTTCTCCTTCTTTCATTCTCACTTGGTGATATCCAGCCCTCAGGTCCACCTTTGAGAAGATATGGGCCCCAGACAACTCATCTAACAAATCTTCTATCATGGGAATAGGGTATTTATTCTTGACTGTTAAGCTGTTAAGTCTTCTGTAGTCAATACATAACCTCCAAGTAGCATCTTTTTTCTTCACCAGTAGTGCAGGTGAGGAAAAAGTTGAGTGACTAGGAACCACAGTTGTAGCTTTCAACATTCCAGTTATTATGGATTCAATAACATTTTTCTGGTCAAAGGAATATCTATAGGGTCTCAGGTTGAAAGGCTGGGCTCCAGGGATAAGGTTAATCCTATGATCACACCCCCTCTTTGGTGGTAGTTTAGTAGGCTCTTGGAACACTTCTTTATATTTTTGCAGCAACCTGTCAATAGCAGTAGTCACACTTGGAACCCCTTTATCTGCTCCCATTACTGCAACTTCAGCTACTATTTCACATGTGCCACATTGTAGCAATCTCTTCAGTTTCTCCACTCCAATATGTGTAACTTCAGTTTCCTCCTGATCTCCATATAATGTGATCATCTCACCCTTGTTTAAGAAGCTTAAGCTGTGTGGCCTAGAATGTAGTATAATTGGTGCCACTGCATCTATCTAATCCATGCCAAGTATCATGTCACAACCTCCTACCCTTAGAAGGCTTAGTTTGTAACATAATTGTTTACCATGCATCTGCCACTTGAATGCAGAACTTTCGAAATGGCAAGTCATTTTATGTCCACTTGCTGCTCTCACTTTTAGTGGCTTCTTTAGAGGTTGTCTTGGTAAGCTTAACCTTTTAATGATATAGGGATCTATAAACGAATGGGCGGAACCACTGTCTATGAGTACAATCAAGGATATCTTTCCAGCATACCCTATGATCTTAATGGTAGACACTTTCCCTTTTGTGGTATTTAAACCAAAAAGAGCATTCACAGAGATCTCAACCTGTTCATCCACTGGTTCTTCTAATGTTTCCTCCACATCCACAAATTCTTCTTGTTGTCCCTCTTCTCCATCTATCTCTATGCCCTCCATAGCATGTAACCCTCTGTTCTTGCATTGATGATCAGGAGTGTACTTTTCTTTGCATCTGTAGCACAATTCCTGTTCTCTCAAAGTTTTCAAATGAGGGGGAAAGTTGTTTGGTTTATATGGGGGTCTGACTGGTAGTTTGTGAGTGGGATAAGTTAGTTTGAGGGGGTTCTGTTGGTTTTGATTCTGAGGTGGTTTGTTTGTAAGATTGGTTTGGTATTTTGGGTATGTAGTGGCTATTGGTTTTGGGGCACCTTGTGACACATATCTGGTGGTAATGAAAGGTGTGAGGGCTTTAAATGATTCTTCATACAATTTGGCTACTTCATAGGCATCCAAAACAGTCGCAGGATTGGCTAGTTTAACTAAGGATTTGATTTCAGGTTTGAGACCACTAATGAAGCTAGCAACATAATGTTCTTCATTAAGTAAATGGTTCAATATTTTCATATGACTAAGTAACTCATCGAACCTGTTTTGGTATTGATCGATAGTGCCATGTTGAGTTATCTTATTGAATTCTTCAACAATATCTTGAGGTCTCAATCGCCCAAACCTTCGACACACTTCAATGCAGAACCTGCTCCAAGTCATAGCTCCTTTCAGGTGCAAAGTATACCCATCCAATCATAAATCAACCTTGTCTCCAATGTGTACTGACGCATACCCCAGTTTTTCTTCCTCTGAAATGCTGTATAACTCGAAAAACTTTTCACATTTTCTCAACCAGCTCCTCGGATTAATACCGTCAAATTCAGGAAAATTGATTTTAGGTTTTAGGGTTCTTGGGTTATTTGGGGTTTCTGGGGTGTGAACAATGGTTCCAGTTAGAGTTGGGGGTGGTGAAGAATAATTAGGATTTCTAAAAAATGGAGAACTTGTCAACAGTGGTGCTGGAGGAAACGTGAATCCTCTGCCAACTCTATGGCTCGAAGATGCAAAGGTTTGAGAATAAGGGTTAGTAGTTTACATTCGCCGCCTGCTCAAGTCATGCCCACGGGTGTTGCTTGCATGTTTGTCGAACAGCCCGGTGCGGCGTACTTGTGTTGCCGCCATCGCCGTGTCGCCGGAGTCGAGCCTCCGGACTGATTCTGATATGCACCTGATAATAGTAGGTCGAGCTTCCTATTAACTCACGATTCTCTTACGAATGTTTCAGATCGATAGCCTCAAGTCTTCTGCTAGTCTCGTCGACTCTTCTGACGTCTCTTCCACCACTACTGCTAACTGAGCCTTCAATATCCTTACATCGTCATAAATGGTCTGCAGATTTGGTGGAGCGTCGATTCCCGTCGTCGAAGGTGGCTCACGATGCCATCAGAATATGAGTCGCGTCATACCCGATTTGGATCGCAGGGAAGGAGAAGGGAGAGAGAGAGGATAGAGAGAGAAAGGAAATTGTGTTATATTCTGAATACTCCATAAAGTGTAGCAAATGGCTTTTAAGCCTTACAGGAATTAAAAGTGCAATAATTAAAACATTAGGACTAAATATGTAGCTAGTACAACTTGGAGACTTAATTGGTATTAATAACTAATGACATAATTATAGTATTGTGACAGACTGATGTATCTGAAATACTTTCCTATGAAAGAACATAAGGGGATCTACACTACGAGTTATGGGTTCGTTAGAACTTAGTTATTTTGGTTCAAATTCTATATCTATGTTAAAATTCACTTACTATAAATCATTTATTCTGAATTCGACTGTTATCTGTCCTAAAATATAAAATCAATCTAACTTAAATTTTTAGATTCGCCACTTGTCAGAAGCTACCATATGCGTAGTCTAGCTAGTTAAGAGTTGAGAGAAAGAACGATATAAGAACTTGTAGAATTCTTGTACAAATAGAATAGGATTTTGGGAGTAGAATAGGAATAGAATTTTTCATATTATGAATATTATAAATTGTATATATATTCATTCATTAATGAAAATAATTAAGGAATTATTTTTTTCCGAGAGAAACAACTGATTTTTGACAAAGACAAAAATAGTAAGACACATTAGCTATAACTGTTAGGATATATACAGAAAGAATGTCGTATGCAAGTTGGATACAATCAGAGAGCATAAACAGCAATGCTGGTTTTGTTTGTTTCTATTTGCCTAATTTGAAATGGCTTTAATTAATGTCATGCTACTAATTAAAAGTAGACTGTCATGGTGGGCATGGCCCCTATAGATCATGAACTGTTTCTTTTATACAATTGTGCAAAGTTAATATATGAGAAATCAGAAGGTCACTCATGAAGAATTCCATAAGTGGTGATTATATAATCCTTAGTACTGTATGTGATATAATCCATCAAAAAGAAATAAGAAGTAGAAAAAATTATATTTGGAAATCTTGTTAATTATGAGTGGATATATCGAAGATTAGCACTTGAAAAACACATCAAATTACCAACCATGAAAGTTCGAAACAATTTGTAATTTTATACCTGTGACCTGCCTTTAATCAACTAATTTTTTCTCTGATAGTAATAATATAGCAAAGAAAAATCGACTAACTAATTTTCTTATTTGCAGTGTATCAACTGAAATACAATGAGTAACTGGTAAAGTTGATGTCACGTGACCAGGAGGTCATGAGTTAAAAGCCGTGGAAACAACCTTGTGTAGAAATGTACAATAAATCTTTGTGATCCAGCCCTTCTCTGGATCCCGCACATAGCGAAATCTTAGTATTTTTTTTTTATCAACTGAAACCCGAACAGATTTCCTTTATTTTTAATCCCAACAGATGCTTCCAAAATCCTCGACGTGTCACTTTCAATTTCCACTTCTTCTGTTTATAGTTTATATATTATAGTCGGTTAACCTCTCATCGGTGACATATTTTTATTTGGCCACAGTGGTTGTATATTAAATCATAATTGTAAGTATGACTATGACACCTACTATTTCTATAAACTCTAGATATCATTGATATTCATTGCCTAAGAAGGATTAATTTTTTTTGGGACAAAATCAGAGAGAGAAATGCGAATGCACAAGCACAATTATTTGAGTAATCACTAAACTTGGTTTTCTTCTTGAATAGAAAATACAGTATCTGTACTTTCATTAATCAAGGATGACAATAGGGGCCTCCCTATTCAGCCCAATTTCTTACGGGACATTGGAATTTGTGAGCCAGCCACCCTCCACTTTGGTTTGTTCAACACACAAATAGGCCTAGCCCAGAAAAGAAAGCCCAGTAGCTCCAACTTTTCCATAAGAAGAAAGACATTATCAACAATATTTTTTGTTGTCATATGTTGGATGCTATTGTCAAAAATACTTTCTGCAACAACAAAAATTGTTGCATGTCGTTGCAATAACCTACGATGCGAAAAGTTTTCGCAATAGATTATTTTTTTGTTGCCATTTACGTTTTTAGCAATAATATATTTTTGTTGCAATTTATATTTTTTTTAGTAACAATAGATTTAGTGTTGCTAAATTTTTATTGTCAATTCTATACTTTCTTGTAGTGCGTCATTCCATTTCTAACTTCTCGTCACACCTCTCTATACAAGTCATCCTCCATAACAACATTTCACTATAACAATCATGTTTTATGTGAAATTGATCTTTCATATTATGTTATATATTCTGATGCGGTCCAGAATTTTAAGCTTGTGAGTTCCTAGTAAAATGAAGTAATATTCAATAATAATCGGACAAAAAGACTCTAAGAGGATTTGATCATGCGTCAAGTGTTGCTCTCAAATGCACACGAAAGTATACGTGATCGTACAAGTAATATAGTAATTTTAAAAATCGGATGTCGAACCCACATGGTCTAATTAAACTAATTCTAATTATCTAAACAAGAGATGAAATTCGAGGGTTATAATTATAAACTATCTAAAAATAATTGAAAATAAGTAATGAACTTCAATTAAGAAAGAGCAAATTTTTATGTTATCAATGATATGAATGTTCCAGAGTTGTGATTGGTTCACCAATCGTCTTGAGATATTCAAGTATCTCACCGTAGTAGTTTTATTCATGAATGCTAATTAACTGAATTATTAATCTCATAGTATTCTCCCGAACTACTACTCGCCGATTCAAACAGTTCGCCGCCTATATTCCTATGGAATTTGACCTGTTAAGAATGCAATTCGTCCACGTTATTTAATTGAATGTGGAGACTAAATATATTGCTATCCTAGCTGCAAATCCTACCCCAATTATAGGGATAATCATATCACACTCTCCTTACTTCTTCTCTAATTTAATAACGTCTTTTTCAAGCACGTGTAGTAAATAGTAAATAGAACTCGACTGTTGCGCAGACAATCAAACAATTAAGAATAGAAGTAAGGAAACAACCATATATAAATAAACTACTAAGATGAAAATACTTGTTAAACGTCAATAGTAATGATTATACCACAAACCCATAATGCGAAGTTTAGCTCTACATAGACATATAGGAAAAATAACAAGTCATATAAAGAAACACAAAAACTAGAAGTAACGAGAAGAGAAGATAAAATTAGTTAACTCCAGCCTCCACGGTGGCTCCAAAATCTCTCTAGGTTTAAAGTTATGTAAAACATGCCAAGAGTCTTTTTATAGTGTTGGAAAATAATCCCCCGAAGCCCATAAAAATGGGTCCAAAAATTGACATAATTGCATTTTTTATCCAAGCAACTCGATGGGCGAGTAGTAAGGCGAGGAAGGACCTCGCTTTGAGCTAAGCTCAGCGAGGTCCATGAGTTGTTCTACACTAAGACGGATTCGTATAAATACACCTAACATCACCGATCACAAGAGAGCTTAAATGGGTTCCTTCTTTGCCACTAAATCAATAGCTCATTTTAGTAATGGGTTACCAATTAGCAATTTCTTATATAATTAACGATTTTTTTTTATAAATACATGGTTCAGCTAAAAGTTACTGGGTTTCAGAGAACCCACACCCGGAACCATTGATCCGCAACTGATTATATGATATATTCTTTATAACAATATTTTGCTACAACAACTAAAAAGTATCCTGTCACGCCCCAAAATCTGGGTGGGACGGACCATGTTCTACATGCATCTATTGTGATCTTGTAATAAAGTAAATGATGTAACTTGTAACTCAAATGAATTATGTGAACAATTTTTTTTGTACATGAACGTGGCCACTGGCCCATGGTATGCAATCGAATATAAAACAACTCACTGACTCTGTCGAGTAAGCCTTTATGAGTACCTATTACTTAACGACTAATACAAATGCTAGGACAGGGCCCCGAGCTACCCATGATCTCTAACATCAATGTAATACTAGACCTGACTCGGCTCCAGGTAAAATTGGAGCTTGCAACTCTTCCACTTATCATCTGCACTATCTAGCGAATCAGTTTGCCAACCTATACAATTGGACTTGTAATGTGAAATATAACAAATACATCACCCTCGATAAAAGGGACATTAGTACATAAACATTGTATCGAATACGTAAGGCATACTGAAATAATCATATGAAAGAACATCAAGTGTAAGGAGATATACGAAAGAATCAATCTGAAACTCTGAATTGCCACTGAGGGCCATGATATGCACATGTATATTGTATATGCATATATAACGTCGTCATACTTATGTATGTGTATATAATGCCATTGGCTTCACTGGGCATCTTCCTTACCATAACAACATTTGTGGGAATAATCATCATCATATAACCAGCTGATCATGTGGTGGTGTGTAACGCCATAACCTTTTCCATACCCCATATACATATCATATATCATACACATATATAACACATGTGTGATCATTGTTTGTGTGTGTGTGTGTGTGTGTATATATATATATATATATATATATATATATATATATATATATATATAGATATATGTAATGCATGAATGATAATAAGTCATTCTGAGTTTATCGGATTGACGTAAGGTTGGTGCACCTCCGAAAAACATTATGGAACTAACATCATTAACATAACTTACTTTGAAGAATCAACAAGCCATAAGATAAAATCACTATAATTTTATAGAAGTCGAGAATATCAGCCTCTAAGAGTGGAGTCGTTATGGATATCGTTCGTTTACGTTCGTTTCATTCTGATCATGCCCAAAGAATGAAGAATAGACTTAACATATTTACTACTCTATGATAATTTACCTACGAATCTTGGAAACATATGAGATTCGTAACAATAAGAGTTGGATC
Organism: Przewalskia tangutica; assembly: GCA_029844215.1. Classification (NCBI taxonomy): domain Eukaryota; kingdom Viridiplantae; phylum Streptophyta; class Magnoliopsida; order Solanales; family Solanaceae; genus Przewalskia; species Przewalskia tangutica. Next base: position 14,953,203 of record CM056723.1, read on the forward strand.
ACTGTTGAGGACTTGATACGACATAAATAATATCATACGGGGGAACAACTTTGTAGAAGTAGAAAACTTGTGATACCTCATTCTTTAGAATTCACATTAAAGGAAGGAATTAAGTGATAAGACTTTATGTCACTGGATATGATAGAAATATATCTACTATTCAACGACCCTATTATGACACTTTTAAAAACCATTATCTAGTCTTGTGGATCATTCTACCTTGGTAGACTATGATCGTCTACGTTAATATGGTTTATCTTAAAAGAAGCTTTATACCCCAACAATGATAATTTGAATGCTTACGACATAATTCCTTTTATGTTATGTTCTATAATCGCTTAACGATCATCTAAACTCTTAACCATATAATGACTTGTTACTATATAGTTGACATCACGTGAAAAGAACACCTGACCATGAACAAGAGAGTCGTGATACTTTACTCCTAGGAACTCAAATAGGAAGGGAACATCTGATAGGACTTTATCTCGCTAAATGCGATATGGACATACACGCTCACTTTACTATATGCCTTATTGGTACTTCTGAAACATGTATTCTAACTCCCTATAACATCGTATCCTTAATAAGGCTATAACGTTCACACTAATTCAATTCACCTAAAGTATGCGTCTACATCCCGAGTCTAGTCACGTATAAATTATCAACATCATGTTCACCTTAACTAACAATCTCCAGATCCTTAATGGTACCTACAACCTGCTATACGGTTTACCTTAAGTAGTAATCTATCATCTGCTAGCAATCCTCTGAAAACCATTGCATAACTCACCTCATGTGGTACATTACAATCCAATAACGATAATATATACTCTATAGATATGATTCAAACTAACGATCTACAATCCATTAATGATATTTAGATACATCTATCTAGTTCGTCTTCATTGGGACTTACAACAACACTTTACAACCAGTAGAGATGACACAAATACCATCTTTCCAATTTGCCCTACCTTGTATTCTATACCTGTAATGGTTACCTAGACGTCGGTCGTAGGATATCGTTCATATTAAGTCACGCTCCATAGTCCCATACATGCCCCATAACCATCAAGTCTCATACTTTAGCCATAAATCTATAACTTCTCAACTAATATTTGGGAGTCGCAATACAATTCATCCTAAACATCATCCACCTTAGACAACGTTCTATAATCTCATTGATTATACTTTGTAGTCTATCAACATGATCTCGCCTAAAGGGTAGCTTAGTTATCACTATATAAAATATACGGGCAGTAAAGTTCTCGTCTTTTTATCGACAAGCGAAAGTCGTCAAGTAAGTCCTCTTCACTTATACTACTAGTCACTAGGACACACCACAACTATCCAACATGCAAAGCCCTTATTTCGTCACCAACTAATGGTCATCACTCAACGATAATTTCTTTAAGGGTACAACTATGGCTCGTACTTACTCTCTAGTAGGAACAAGGGGATGTCAATATACTTATGAAACTCGACTAATTGGGGCAATGCCAAATAGGTCATACATGAAGCTATGAAGCACATAAGTAGAGTAACACTTCCAATCATCATGAGGCTACCGAGATAGCTCATATACACTTTCTGGAAAAAGTACATAACTTTTAATAGACATACATAGCTCGTATTGTTGATATGACATCAAATATGAAGAACTTAAAGTTGTCAAGGTACATGAAAAGAGCGTCTCTAGAATTCGGTGTTGGAATCACTCTATAGATTTCTAATGTAGTCCCACATAAGAGGGAGCTCTATTTCCTTTATGACA